>BPLQ01008541.1:0-280281 GCA_021605075.1 Caerostris darwini
ATGTCACCAATGCACAAAAGATGACCGACGATGCCCGGACGGAATTGGAACTGTACCAGAAAGGGGTGAATGATATTGGAGCTTGTCCCATTGTTAATTGCGCTAGGCATAGTGTGGCTAAAGTCACATTAAAACCTAAGGTTAAACGTAGCAGTAACAATAACGTTACTGACCAATTTCAGTTGCCTGCTAAACGCCTAACTGCGAAAATTAATGTTAATCAGGGAAATAGTGCTATAAGTGTAGATAATAAGTTCTCTAACTTAAAAGTGGATGAGGCCTCCGATGGAAACGCGAGTTACGCTCCCCCAGAACCAAAACTTCCACCTATAATGGTGAAACCAGGTGATAACCTAAAAACGAAACTTGCGGACATAAATAATGAATTTAAAGGAGACTTAAAAATCAAGCTGGCAGGGGAATATCTTAAGATTTTCCCCAAAGATATTGCCCAACATCGTTTAATTACTGCATTCTTGCGCGCCACTAATACGGAGTTTTTCGTTATAACTCCAAAAAATCAAAGACCTCTGAAGGCAGTCCTTAAAGGTCTACCAGTTATCTATGAAACTACAGAAATAGCTGAAGGTTTCAAAGAACTTGGCTTTGAGATCGATAAAATCATCCAACTGAACAACCTGAAGACCAAAAAGCCCATGCCTGTCTGGCAACTCACCTATATGAGATCCGAAAAAATGCTAAACTCCTTGAGGTCACTAAATTACTATATTTAACAGTTCGCGTAGAGAAATTTAACAGGAAGCCTGGTGCCACCCAGTGCTTCTCCTGTAACTTATTTCATTCTAGTCAAAATTGTAACTTTAAACAGAGATGTCTAAAATGTGGCGAAAATCACTACGTTAAGGAATGTCCAATCAAAGAACGATTAGAAAACCCCACATGTATCAACTGCCAGCAGACAGGTCACCTCGCTTCTTGGAGAGGGTGCCCGAAATTTCCCAAACCAAGGCAGCAGCCCAATAGGGACGCTTCCCGCACAGTTAGTCATTCTACTAAACCCTTCCAAAGCAAGAAAATAACGGAAGGTATCTCCTTCGCCTCAATGGTGAAAGGAGTTTCCCCCAACAATTTTCATCGATGGCCACTACAGCAGGAAATCAGCACGACTCAAGTGCTCCTAATATTAATTCTAATGATAAAGATTCCTTCGGTAAAGTTCTCTACATCATAAATGAATTTATTTCTATATTTAACTCCTTAGGAGGAATCGAAAATGTTTACAATAGTTTAAAAACTGTACTTCTGATTTTCAGAAGATGCAAATAGTTCTTAGATGTTTTGAAAATATTGGTTCTAGCAATAATTAATGGTCGTGCTGATTACTGGGTTAAAAATATGTTACTGGAACGCAAACGGTATTATGTCTAAAATGAATGATTTAATTAACTTCACTAATACTCACAACCCCGATTTACTACTAATCCAAGAAACTCACTTATCCCCTAATCGTAATCCTTATATTCCTAATTATATTCTTCACAGAAATGATGGTAATCAATCACCTAGACCTCGTGGAGGTACAGCCATTTTTATTAAAGATAATATTCCGCATACTAATATCACACCCAATAACTTAACCGACATTCAAACCACTGTTTTAAATGTAAAAACTGATCACTTCAATAACCTTGCAATAGCCTCTGTTTACATCCCCTGTCAAATTAATCCCACTAATTTAATTAATGATCTCAATAACATACTTAATATTAACAATTCTTCCATACTATGTGGTGATTTCAATGCTCATCACACATCCTGGCGATGCAAACGTGATGATAGCACGGGCAATGCAATTGTCAATTTTGCTTTAAAATCTGGTGCAGAAATTTTTGCTCCTACCACTCCCACTAGGATTACTAACTCCTCCTCCTCAACTATCGACCTAACCCTTCTAAATAACTTTCATGTTCCCTTCACTATTGAATCTCTATCTGAATTATCGTCCGATCATAATCCTGTTATTGTAAATTTTTCTATTACCTATCAACCCTTAAATCTTGTGAGAAATATCTCTACTAATTGGTCTAAATTCCATAACCTACTTGCTAATTCTCCCCTGAAAATCTTGATTTAGATTCTACACTAACCATTGATGCCGAAGTTAATAGAATTACAGAACTAATGCATAAAGCATACACTAACTCTTCTAACCCAATTAAAAAGAACAATATAAATTTCATTCCTCCACATATTAAAACACTCTCTAGAGAAAGAAACAGAGCACGTAAAAACTGGCAATTCTATCGCGATCACTCCACTAAAACCGTCTACAATAGGGCACAAGCCAAGCTTCGTAAAGCTATTTACGCGTTCACCCAAAACACCTGGACCAATCGTCTTCAGACACTGGACGTTGCTGATGGCTCTATCTGGCAAGCTATAAAACAATTAAAAGGTAAAAAGCATAATATAACCGCGCTTAAGTCGCCGAATTCGTCTCCTGTTACAAAGGACGAAATTAAAGTTGAAATTCTCGCGGATAGTCTTCAGAGTCAATTCCAGCCAAATAATCTTTCTAATCATCTTACTAACATTACTGTTGAAAATTCAATTCGTAAATTAAATTCTCTTCCGAATCCCCATAAAATTACTAATACTAAAGTTGATTATATTTATGATTATATATCCAATCTTAAAATTAATAAAGCCCCCGGGTCTGATAATATTACTAATAAAATGCTAAAAAATCTTCCTTATAATTTTATTTCTAGAATAGCCAAATTAATAGATGCAATCTTTAATCTAACTTATTTCCCTACTATTTGGAAAAAAGCCATAGTGCTCCCCATTCTTAAGCCTGGAAAAGATCCTTCTGATTCCTCTAGTTACCGCCCCATTTCTCTCCTATCCACTCTAAGTAAATTAACCGAATTTATCATTCTAAAAAAAATAAAAGCTCATTTGACTAAATATTCTATCATGATTCCTCATCAGTTCGGGTTCACCCCTCAACTTTCCACCACTCATCAATTACTACGACTAACGGAATTGATCTCTGAAGGTCTATCTAATAAAATGCTAACAGGAGTCGTTTTCCTTGATGTTGCAAAAGCATTCGACAGGGTCTGGGTCGATGGTCAACTTCACAAATTACACGCTTACAAATTTCCACTCTACATTATTCTTTTAATCCAATCCTATCTCAATAATAGATCTTTCTCTGTTAAAATCAATAACTATTTCTCCTCTCAGAGAGGTATCAATGCAGGCGTGCCCCAGGGCTCCCTAATTGGTCCGTTTCTGTTTAATCTTTACATAAATGATATTCCTATTACTAACAACGTACACCTCAGTTTATATGCAGATGACACAGCAATCGCTGTCTCTTCTAACCACATTCAGGATCTCACTATTAAATTAAATCAATATCTCAAGCAACTTGAAGCTTGGCTTACTCGCTGGAAAATTAAAATAAATGTAGAAAAACACAAGCTGTACTCTTCACGAGACGCAAAATTAATCCGCCTAATGTTTTCCTATTTAACCAACGAATTAATTGGACTAACAATACTAAATACTTAGGAGTATACCTTGATAGTAAGCTAACATATTCTAATCATATTAACCACATTAAACGTAAATATAATATTTCTATACGCATGCTTTATCCATTCATTAATAGAAAATCCCTCTTATCCTTGGATAATAAACTAATTATTTACATGTACTATTTGCGTCCCATCATCACATATGCTAGCCCAGTTTGGGGTTCCGCTGCAAAATACCACATCAACTACATCAAAAGAATTGAAAATAAAATTTTAAGAATGATTACTGATTCTCCTTGGTATTTTAGGAATGATGACATTCGTCACTGTCTTGCCCTCCCCTCTATTCAAAATTCATGCTCAAGCTTGCAGAAAATTCTATGCAAATCTTGAACACATCCCGAATGATGAAATCCGTAATCTTCCGAGATACGATTTCCATCTTCCGGAAAATGCTAAACGCCCAAGGGCTGTTCTTCACAACTTGCAAAGCTCCTAGACGAACTGGCTCAGTTGTCGTCATGACATCTGTGCTTTTAGTCTTCATTCCTAGCAACGAAAATCCCATCCTACTGTAGACTCCTTTTTAAATTTTGGATTCTTTAATTGTTCTGTTTATTTTATTAATTTTTGTTTTTTATTTTATTTTTCTCCTTGTTATTAGCTATTTTATTAATTTGTTCTTTGCTTATATTTTTAATATATATTTTAACATGGGACATTGCTCTTAAATCACTTCACCTCCTTTTAACTATCAATGTTTTTTCCTTCACCAATGTTTCTCAGAGGCATATAGGAGTTTTAGGCCCCTTTGGGGCCAGGGCACTCCGAAATCCTGTAAAGACGACTTTTATCATCCACCAGTTGAAAATTAAAATGTGAGGGAATGTCGCGAGTAACTTCAAGGTTTTTGTCCTATTCATTGTTTTAGTATTTTTGCAGTTTGGCAACATAATTTTTTTGAAAAATGAATTGATGTAAATATATTTAAAAAAAAACTTTTCTTCTCTTTAACTGAACTTAAAGCTTTAATCAACATTAGAACATAACAAGGCTTAGCTTTCTAACATCAGATATATACACTGAAGTGACAAAAGTCATGGGATAGCAATATGCAAATTTTCAGATGGCAGTAGCATCGCGTAGAACAGATATAAATGCGCAGTGCTTTCATTTCTGTTCAAGTTATTCATGTGAAGAGGTTTTGACGTGATGATGACCGCACGACGGGAATTAACAGACTTTGAACGCGGAATGTTAGTTGGAGCTAGACGCATGGGTCATGCCATTTCGGAAATCGTTAGGGAATTCAACATTCCCAGATCCACTGTGTCAAGAGTGTGCCGAGAGTATGAAATTTCAGGCATAACATCCCACCATGGACAGCGCAGTGGTCGACCGCCTGCACTTAACGACCGAGACCGGCGACGTCTGCAAAGAGTCGTAAATTCTAACAGACAAGCAACACTGCGTCAAATAACCGCAGAAATCAATGTGGGACATACAAGGGACTTGTCTGTTAGAACTGTGCGGAGAAATTTGGCTTTCTTGGGCTATTCCAGCAGAAGACCGACTCGAGTGCCTTTACTGACAGAACGACATCGCTTGCAGCGACTCTCGTGGGCACGTGAGCATATCGGTTGGTCCCTAGATGAATGGAAAACCGTGGCCTGGTCCGATGAGTCACGATTTCAGTTGGTAAGAGCTGATGGCAGGGTTCGAGTGTGGCGCAGACCCCACGAAGCCATGGACCCAAACTGTCAGCAAGGCACTGTTCAAGCTGGTGGTGGCTCCGTAATGGTGTGGGCTGTTTTTTCATGGCATGGACTTGGTCCTCTGGTGCGACTGGACCGAACATTGACTGGAAATGCTTATGTTCAGCTACTTGGAGATCACTTGCAGCCATTCATGGATTTCATGTACCCAAACAACGATGTAATTTTTATGGATGACAATGCGCCATGTCACCGGGCCACAACTGTTCGCGATTGGTTTGAAGAACATTCTGGACAATTCCAACGAATGATCTGGCCACCTAGATCGCCCGACATGAATACCATCGAGCATTTATGGGACATCATCGAGAGGTCTGTTCGTGCCCAAAATCCTGCACCATCAACGCTTTCACAATTATGGACGTCTATCGAGACAGCATGGCTCAATATCCCTGCAGAAGACTTCCAACGACTTGTTGAGTCCACGTCGAGTTGCTGCACTTCGCCGGGCGAAAGGAGGGCCGACACGATATTAAGAGGTATCCCATGACTTTTGTCACTTCAGTGTATTCTGGCCGTTGCTAAACCATCTGTTATAAAAGACAGTATTGCCACTTACATAGTAATAGATACTACATTCACCCCCCTCCCCATAATGTTAATTTACAATATAGTTTCACAGATGGCACGTTTACGTTTCAGTCTACTAGGACAAAATAATTCATTACAAGAAGTTTTCTGCTAAAATTTGTGAGCTGATTCAGGTAGTTCAGGATCAACATCTTGAACAGGACGTATATATTCTCTGGAATTTTAATGATTAAACTCTATAATCCTCCGATTAATAGCTTGCTCAGCTTCATTATCAAGTAGTTTCGTCAGTCTCTAGTCTTGGGAGCCCAGTGTCGTATAGGTACATTAGTTTCGTGTCCATCGAGAAACTTGACATAAGCATATTCTGGGTTAGCTTAAAGAAGTTAAACTTCTTGAACAAGAGATTCATACTCATTGAATGACTCCTCATTAACACTGGAGCTGGCTGAGAAAGCGATGTAGATATCGAACTTCCGTTATACAACCTTTTGGGATGAGAAAACATGCGTTCATGGGGAGTTATGTTAGTTGTAGTACATAAAGGGGACGAACAGAATGTAGTGTCGATTGTAGGACTGCTTCCAATAGTTTAATTTTTTTGTTCATAAATTTCAATGTCAGCTGAATCGTTTTCCATATTTCAATTGTACTTTTTTACCTGACCATTACGTTCGGAGGTTTATACGCTGTGGTACAGGGATTAAGCTACGATGGATTTTTTCGCAAAATGCAAAAGAAATGGTAACTGCTTTCACAATTTCGGAGTAGAAAATTACTTTTCTACCAGAAAAACGATCGGTTCTTAATCATTTAAGCAAAAATACTAAACTCCGAGAAAGCAGTTGTTCTTAATTCTGATAATTCCGATCTGCCAATTCTTATTAAAACACTAATGGAGACATACGATTGCAAAATAGAATTATGTGTTTGCTTAGTGTCTATATCTTCGCACGATGGATAAGTTTCTTATAAAAAAAATGCAAATCCGATGAAATTAAGTATTGGGTTTGTTCTTTGTATTGTTTGTTTCAACAGATTTTTTCCAGATTAAAAAAACGCATTAACCAATTTGTTATTTTAGCATTTTGCTAAAGCTTTTTTTTTAACTTTGCTACATGAATTTTTTTCTGAAGCTTAAATCTTGATGTGGTATGAATAGTGTTAATACCACAAACACTTTTAATTCTCTGGATAAGAAAGCAGATCCTCTGTCTGTATAGTATATAGTATATAGTATATAGTAGTCTGTCTGTATAGTCTGTATAGTATATAGTATATAGTACTCTGTCTGTATATGTCTATCTGTATAGTAGGCTGGGATATCAAACATAGAAAAGATATTGCTTCAAAATAACAGATGAATTATCTGGGCAAGAAATTGAGAATAGAAATTAAAGAGTACCCATCAACTACAGTAAGAAATAAACGATTTTTAGAAATTGATGACAAGGGTAATCTGCCAGTAGGCAAAATGCCTTGGCCCACCATGGGGCTATTGCGCCAATGATGATGATGAAAGTGTAAATTAAAATTCAAGTTTAATCTCTCGGACGAAGATGTTGCTTTTATTATTTTCGTTTGATTTTAAAGAACTTTAGGTTTTATTCACCGCAGATAAAACATGAATGAATAAATCTTTTAAACTTCCACTGAAAAGGGCAATATTTCCTATCTAACCCAATGATGCATTCTAACACCTGTATGACAAAGCTGATGTAGCTGTTTCAAGTTCACTTTATGAGTCGTTGCTGCACTTTCCAAGATAATGCATCTGCAGTAGCATTTTTTCTGTCAGGACAATAGATATCAAACTTGAAGTATAACTAGTTCAACACATGATATTTCCCTTCTTGATTTTACTGGTATAATGTTTACCAAACATGAATGGGATAGACCTTTGACCGATGAATACCTCAAAAGGTCTGCTAATACGGTAATGCCGCCAAAAACGCAAAGATTCCACAGTAGCATGTTTATTTCGCAACAGACGAATAGTTAAATGCAGATTTGATTAGTGTTCTACAGAAGAATGCTATGAACTAGATTGACTGAAAGTTGATCCTATAGTAAACTTAAAAGCAACAGTCTCACATCTGAATGATATTGTATCATCCATTGCAAATAATGAAACCTTAGTTACATCAGACTTTTACGTTGTTACATGCATTGCAGCTTCATCTGTGAGGTGGAAAAGATGATTTGATAACAACCGGCATATCTTCTTGGAGAATGTCTGTATCCAATGGCAATAATATGCAAACATACCTAAAGTTTAACGGAGAGAAGCAGTATTGTTACGAATCTGTACGTTTATCAAAAGAGAAAGCCTGTCTGAATCAGGTTTAATAATTTTATTTTTAATAATGTATCCATATGTAATGTAATGTAATTATTTTGTAATGTAATAATGTATGTAATCTTAATAGATTTAATACAATAAAATTGACATTCTTCTTCATTTAATGTTAGGTTGTATTTCTTAGCAATGCTTAAGATTTTTTTTAAAGTTCTGATCATGTTAATCTTGGTATTTTTCACATACAATCCCATCAGCCAGATAAGGAAATGTCCATTTTAAACCCCCATCTTGAATGATTTGGTCAATGACTCTCTGACATTTTTATTGAAAACATGAGACTCCATTAATAACGCACGGATAAAGTTATACAATTTGCCATTAATTTTGAAGGTAGTGTAATCTTTTTCTGTCTCTTTAATAGGCATACGAAGATACATGCTCCTCAAATCAATGGTGCTGAATATTTCGTACCTCAAAATTTTTGAAATTAACTGTTCAATTTTTGGAAGAGGACAGACATGAAACATTGTGAAGCGGTTAAACGTTTGCAAATAATTAGTCATATGTGGTTTGCGACGTTCTTTTATCACCACGAATGCTTAGCCACACCAAGGTGTGTGGCTGGGATCGATAATTCTATCTTCAAGTAATTTCTTTACCTCTGCAGCAATTAGTATTCGGTCTTTCTCTGTTTGATGTCTAGATTTAGTAGCCACAAGTGTACAATTTAATGGTTAGATTGGCAAATAATGAAACTGGAGGTACTCGAGCAACAGCAGGAGAATCTGAGAGGTAATCTTTCCCCGTTAAATTGAAACGCAATAAGCGAATCATTTTGGGTACGAATTAAGCAGAACGTCGTGCAACTGGTAATGAATGTTCAAAAGTTCGGTTAAGAGTTCTGCTGTTTCTTCGCACATGCCAACTCGGATCCATATCAGTTTTTATTGTGACTTAAAAACGGGATACATGAAGATTCACTGCACGGTCCTAACAGTGCTCCATTGCTGGTGAGTGGTCGACCTTCACATTCGTGAGCGTGCGCACTAATACTGAAAACCTGTTCATTCGGGTAGGCAGTGGCATGCCTGCGGCGTACAAGTGATCCTTCAAAATATCATGCCTAATAAGATCAGGGCACAGATTTTTCATGATTAATAATTTTTCATTTTATACACACGTGATTGTAGTTTCATAGTCACTTCACAGCTATCCAGCTAACATCTGAGTTAAGAGTGGAATTTGCCGTATTTTACTAAAGTATCGGTTAATATCCAAATTGCATCTTTTTACAAAACATTAATTTATAAAGCTAAGCGAGCTAACTATGTCACTAACAAGGTTCAATTATATCATATTTATTTGTAACTGGGCTATGGATTTTTGTAGGCAACTAGATGAGACTGGCGCAGAAACTATGGTATGAGCTGTTACAGTAGAATTATGGGAGACATACTGGGGTTTGCATGATACTCTATAATAATGTCATTTCTTTCCACATTTAAGACACAATACCTCTTTAGCAGGATATAGACTTCTTACATGACGGTTGTTTACAAACGTTTTATTTGTTTAAAGTACTTCATAATCTAGAACTGTGAAACTGCGGCTGAAGGAGTATTTTCAATAAAGTTTTCACAAATGTCAATGGTAACTACAGGTACAGGATAAAATGATACAGGATATCATGCTGAGTGTGATTCAATCAATTCCAGCGCACAAACTTGATCGAAAGCATGTTCCAGGACAATAGTTTTCCAGCAATCACTCTCTGGTGCGTGGATTTCTCAAACCTAGGATGAATGAGTCTCTGATGTACTCCCTCTTGTATTGATCAGCAGTTACAGCTTTGTAGTTAAAATCCTTGCTAAGTTGCTTGAGAGTTTGTAAAAATTCAATAACAGACTCACTCCTTCTAGATGTAAAATTTTATTTCGTTTTTCGATATAAATTAAGTCCACAATGATGACAATATCATCATATTCTATGAAATCATTAATATTCTGGAACACAGTAAAAGAAACTAGCATAAAAGCGGGAATTTGTTCAGTTTGCTATATTTTTAATTTCACTCAGAAAATTAGAGAAGTTCGTTTTCAGTGTCTTCACTTACTCTCTGCACCCACACTTGAGGGTTCGACGTGAAACTTTTCAGATTTCAAAAGCTGATCCATCATTCAGTGTCCAAAACGTAAAAATTAATGTTTATTAAATTTTAATGTGTATATATATATACATATATTAATAAGACAAGAAATGACCTACATATTTTAAAATTTAATTTAAGCTTTAATCAACATTAGAGCACAACAAGGCTTATATTTCTAACATCAGATAAATATTCTGCCCGTAATAACATACATTGTTGTCTCTGGGATAGTAATATATACTACAAGTGCATTGTTCATATTTTATGTTTGTAAGAATAAATAATTTCACATTATAATTGACATTTATTGAAGAATGAACTACTACGCAATTCAGTTACTTTCATAATACATTTCACCTCTGTCGATAAACTAACATGATCATGGTGATTAGACTAACTCATATGTTTTTCACTTATTTCTTAAAAAAATTTAAGTTAGTTTTATTAATTATACTCATAAAAGGCAAACTATTAATTTATACATGCCATAAAAAGCTGAAAACAGGAACGCTAATGATTATATTTATGCTGTAGAAACTAGCAACCAATCATTTTAAATAGAGTAAAAAATTATTAATGTCTTACACTGTCATTAATTAAATAACACAAATACAATAGGTACTGCTTTAAGGTTGTTTTTTTTTAATCATAAGTTTTGAAAAATTAGCAGAAAAGTCTGAACATGTGAAAAAAAAAAAAAATGGAATTTTCCTAATTTATTTTGATAAATTGACAACAAATGTTAATGTAAATATTTACACTGTTTTGATTTTCTAATTGTGTTGTGTGCATTGTAATTGTGTTATGTTCTTTTAAATGAAAATTAAAAAATTAATGCATATTAATTGTAAAGAAAAGAAAAATTCTTATCTCTATCTTATTCTTATCTCACTATCTCTGGAGGGAAAAAAAAAAGGGAATTGTTTGATAATTGATTAAATAATTCAAAGAATTTATTCTTTGATGCAGATATGAAGTAAATTTTCAGATTATGAGAAGTGTTGGTATCAAAGTTAAAATTTAAACACCTAAAAAGAAAAAAAAAAAATCTGTTAAAATTAATCATCACTCAATTGTCTCACAACTGACACAGTAAATTAAAAATAAGTTTCGTAAAACTCTTTCTGCTGCTACCATTTGTAAGCAACAGACGAAATACTATTACAATGCGTGAATGTGTGCAAATTATTTATTGTTGGTGCATATAATTAAACATATAATTTTCTTTTAAAATCAGCATTTATATTGTAACAAACAATAAACAGGCAAGAAAAAACATGGAATTTTTAAAAATATTAATTTTTGAAAAAAAAAATTTATAAACACTATATTTATTTATAAAATAAGTTTTCAGAAATATCATGAAAATACATTTAAGTAGTATAAAATTATATAAATAAAAATTCAGTAGTTTTACTGAAATACAGTTTTAAAGTTTATTTATGTTTAAAATACAATTTGGTCATAAAATAAATTTCATTAAATTTTTTATCACATAATAATTATAAACAACAACCAGCCATGTACAGGTTTAAGTAGAAGAGGTCAAAATAAAATACACATTCTGTGCTTAAAGATAAAAAGATATATGTTTAAAAAAATTAAAACCCATAAGCAAAAATTAATATTTTTTAAAAAAGAAATATATATAAGAGAACTATTATTATAATGAGAATACCATTATTCTAATTCCATTTTTTTCTATTAAAGATTCCTTAAAAAAAATCAGATTTTATTCACTTGCCTTTATTAATAAAAGATTTTTTTTTAAAACTAAAAAAATTTTTAACTTTGATGTGACTTCCTTGTGAATTATTAGTTGCAAACACACGAGTTAATTCAAAGTAAAAAATTAATATTTATTTTTGTTCCATAAAAATGATAAGTGAATCAAAACTAAGATTTATAAAATAATTATGTAAATGAAACATTTCAAGTAAGAAAGATTACTAAATTTTAAGAAAGAATAACTTTAAAGAATTGGTAATTAAATATTCTCAACTTTAAAAATATTACCAAGCAAATCATTGAAAATCAAGTAAAATTAATGTTGATATTTCAATTAATAAAAATTATTGTTTAAGATTGTTTGAGAGAATAAAAATATCAACTAAATTGAAACTTGTTAATAGACATTAATATTGTCTTGATAACATTGATAATTATATTAATAATCTTCTACATTTAAATTGCATTTGCATTCATTACATTCTCGAGTGATTGACATTGTTAAAAAAAAGTTTTTGAAGACCAGAGGTCAAAATGATTTTTTGCAGATCACATAATTAGGATATGAAAATGAGATTCGAATTTAAGTTATTATAATGTAGTGCTTAAGCATTTCTTACTTACAAAAAGAAATATTGGTACTTATGTGATTGATCACTGCCATTACTAAATATCAACTAAATTTTGTTGGAGGCCGAAGATGTTTGTTGAAAAAATGTTTTAAATGTAAAAATTTTCATATGTTCAAGATGGAAAATGTTAATAAGAAACTAATTGTTGATATTAATATGTGCTCAGGTTATTAAAAGTGATTAATTGCTGATATGCAGTTAATAAAGTAAGTACCTTTTTATATGGGTGAATATAATTCTTGAATTTTGACTGCTTTTTAAAAACAAATTAATGAAGATATAAAATTTACAAAAATTATTTACAACTGAGTTTTACTTTAAATCTGAATAACAATATAATTTAAATTATTCTTTAGCTTAAATTAATGAAAATTAATTTATCATACAAAAAGTTATTTATCTTTAAAAACTATAAAAAAAAGTTATTTATCTTTAAAAACTATAAAAAAGTTATTATTTTTATATAGTTAAAACTATAAAAAAAGTTATAACTTTATAATTACTTCGTTATTATAAAGTTATAAAAACAAAAAGGTAATTTTACATATTTTAAAAGATCCAAGTAATAAAATGAAAATATTAGAATGTACAATGTCATATACTTGAAAGATAATTAGAATTACAAAATACACAGCATATTAATCGACTTTAACATGCATCATGTATTCAATATAGGAGTTTTAGTTTGCTGTTAAAAATCTCTTAATTTTTCTCTCTCACTCTTATGTTTAATTTCCTTACTTTATTCATCTTTTCAATTAAAAAAAATAAATTCAATAATAAAAATTGAAATATCTTTTTAGAATATTATTTTGTTTTTAATAATAAAATTTACATAGCATAGATATAAAATTTCCACAGAAATTTAATTTTCAGATAATAATTTTTTAAAACAGAGTAAAAAATTAAATGTTTCTCATCTATACTCTATGAGTTCTTGGTAACCATATTTCTTGGCTTGCCTTAAAACAAGCAATATTAATAATGAAAAAACAAGTTAGCCTTTTATATAAATACCTTAAAATTAATTTGTTTTATTACAATTCCACAATTTATATTTATGAGTGAAATTTAAAAGGTTGCTTGTAAAAATACAATTGTATTATGAAAAAATATGTACAATATTAAATTAAATTAATTAATAAAAATGTTATGGTATTATCCAACAAGCAATCTTCACGGGAAGGGGGGGGAACCCTCACGTTTTCATCATTTCTTAAAAATTAAAGAAAAAATTGCATGTATTCAATATTTTTAGTATTTACAAAAATAAATATTATTTAAATTTCTAGATGTTGAAGAAACACATTTAATTAAAAATAAAATCCATAAAAAATATACATTTTCATATTGAAACATATATTTTCCATTAAAATATATTAATAAAAATACTTTATAGTATGGAATTTGTATTTAGTAAAAGATGTTAATGGTTATAAAATATAAATTTAAATGAAAATAATGCAAAAAAATGTATATTAAAAAAAAATTTATATATTAAAGGCTTACTTCTTGCAGCTTTAACTGATTGAATATAAAAATTTTAAAATGGGATTTAGTTACGATATATCCATATCCAGAATTAATAAATCAAAGATTTTTTTGCAAAAAAAATCACACCCTTTTTGTATTTAAACGTCACATTACTATTTTCACTTATAATTTTCATAAAATATGAGGCACCAATCCATCATCATCATTATCAACAATGAGATATAAAGATTTTGATAAATAATGTGACTAAAATGCAACATGCTGATATTTACATAATTTATAAAAATTAGATAAATTTTCTTAAATAGTATAAAGATTAAAATTATATTCTATTAACTTACACACTTTTTTTGTACTCAAAAAGAAAGTAAAATTACTCTAAAAAGACAAGACATTTCTTTTTCATGACATTAAAAAAGGAAATTAAAGACAAGAAATAAAAATGGTACTTACATATATTACTTTTAATCATTTGCTGTTAACGGTACCTTGGCGGTTTTTGAGTGTCGCCAATCTAACAGCTACTAAGGTTACCAAACCAATAGAATAGATTTGTCCCACTTAAAAAACGCCAAATCGGTAGCTGCGATTGGCGCGTGTGCTCTTTATTGGCGCAACTGTCGCCAAGGTACCGTTAATACGTAAGTACCATAAGAATTTTCAAAAATAAATGTTCCATTAATAAAATAATAATTAATTCAGCAAATAAATGACATGAAAAATTCAATGCAATGTACATATTGCATGAATATGTAATTAAAATAAAATTTGAATAAGTGATGAAATTCGAATGAATTTCTTCTGTTATTGGTTATATCTATACAAAATACGGCACAGTAATATTCAGAAAAATATTATCAATTTAAGTTAAGAAGAAAATAAACCAATAAAAAGGATATAGTCAAAATTATTATACAATGTCTCACAAAAGATTTCGCATAAGTGTGAAAAGATGTAAAAAGAATTAAAAAGGCAAATGATTAAAACTTCATGAAAAACATGAAAAGACTATAATAACTGAAGTTCAGTTTATTCCAAATCATACAATATTATTAAAAGGACATAATAATTTTTACACTTTGAAAAAATTATAAAAGATTATTTTTAAAAATAAACAAATCTAACAAAAGCTTTTGTATTTAAGATACAATTTTTTGTTTCAGATACAATTTTCAACTATACATAATTGATTAGTTTTAATATTCAATCATTTTTATCTAATATTTAATAATATAATTAGAATATCTTCATGACTAAACATTAAGCAAAACATACTTTGTTAAAAATTCATAAATGAATCATTAAGTAATTCAAAAAGATTATGTGATTAAAAAACTCATAATGATAAACAATATTAAATATTAAAATAAAGTCAGTAAAATTATTTAAATATGTATAAAAATGATTAAAAAAATATTAAGTGATCTTATGTTTTATCCATCCTATGATGCTATAAAAAATTACTGTAGAATGAGTAGTGAAACAAAATTTGAGAGACCAATATAACCATCTTATCGAATGGTGAATAATTAAATAATAATCTTTAATTCAAGGTAATTAGCTACAAAACATACAGCAGAATTGTAAAAATGTTATGGAACATGTGAAAGTTCAAAAGCTGTTCAATGAATAATTTGAAAAACCATAATCATGATGACTGGCGAGAAATTCACCATAATTAAGAACTGAAGAGTTTGAATTTAATTTGCCAAAAAGATGAGAAAAAAAGCATCTCTTATGGCTATTCTCTGCCTATGAAAGAAAATTTAATATATTTAGGACTAAAGGTTACACAGTAGTTTGGAGAAAATGGAAAGAAGAATTTCTAAAAAAGAATTATAGTGATGATTGTATTCAGGAAACATGGCAATGGAGGTTTGGTCTATCGCTCTACAGTCATTTTATGCACACTTCGGGTTAATTAGACTAGGACCTACAGTTTAATGTAGATTCCAAACCACTAACACACATCCATGCCCCTGCCAGGATTCGAACCTAAAGCTTGTGGTAGCAACGGCCAGAGAGCTAGCAATTGAAGATCAGGCCACTTGGTGATGTAGGAGTTATGGTATGAACGTGCATGCCATGCATTGAAACAGACAAGACAAGTTCGAATTTATTCATTAGGCCATGGATTAGTATAGGTATACTGACATCTTTAACAAAATCTAAAAGTAAATAAAGAGTCTTCATATACAGAATGTCTTTAAGTTAAAAAGTCAGCATAATGATCCTAACCATGTTTCCTTGTTTGCTTATGAATAGCAAATAAATTATTAAAATGTTTTCTTAATCACTAGATTTCAATAAAATGCAGTATATTTGGTCATAATTTGAAGTTAAAGAATCATAATGCTCCATTATGCAGCACCAAAAAAGCTGTCATAAAAAAAAAATTACATAATGGCTTCGAACTAAGTATTGAAAATAGCTTAATAAGCAATTCAAACATTTTTATTGAATTTAATAGTTTTTATGCAAAACATTTTGTACCATTTTTTTCTTTCATTGTATATTTTGCTTTTAAAAATGAATCGACTCAAAATGATTATGATAGTAAAATGCAAAATGATGCTGAAGGATGATGATGAAATGCTTAAAGGAAAATTATAATAAAATACAAAATCAGTTCTAGCTAAATTAATTCAAAGCAATAAGTTTCATTATTTGATATAATAATTTTTATAACTAACAATTTGTACAAATGGCACGTCTATCCGAAAACTTGCGAGGCACTGTATATTTATTACTTGATAAATTATTAAAGAATGTTGTTACCTTCTAAACTTTCTGTTGAAAGCTGTTCTGAAGTATCAATTTCTACATCTTCAAGTGTTTCATCCTTATTAGTAAATTGATTACCATAAAATTGCCGTTTTTTCCTTCTACTGGAACGTTTCAATCTGTTTTCAGTCATAATTGTCAAAAAATAAATAAAATTACTTTTAGAAATCAATTACCATTTTAAGCATTAAATAATACAAATATATTTAAAATTTAATAATCTGAATATAAAAAAGCGAACAGAATCATATGTTTGTTATTACAAATTCGCTAAAATACATGATTAATTATGACAAAATCGTAGCACAAAATGTACTTATTTCCGAAATAAAAATACACAAACATCTTATGCGGCCGTCAAACTTTTAATGTGTTGAGTTGTTTTGCACTGATATAGCATGAAGTTAATTGGCTTATTTAGTAGTTGAATTCAAACAAATATACATCACCAAATTATAGATTTAACAAAAATAAAATCATTGAATTATTTAGTTTAAATAAATATATGCATGTATTTATAGCTATTGAAATTACACGTTGATAGAAAATTTAATTTAACTTTGTCACTCAGATATTGATTTTAGCACAGATAAGAGCATTTATATTATATTTCAGTACTTCTTTAAAAAAATATTCACCAATCATAGAAAAGGGAATAATGTGCACTTATCTATTTAAATATAAAATATATATGTTTTAATTTATTTATGAAAATAGTTTTGTTTTTACTTGACTTGACTTCGTGCTTTGAAATGTATACAGTTTTGTATTAGATATTATTATCAAAATTATTATATCCATAATAGATATTTTCTTCATTTCAAAACTATAATATATTGTAGTAATGATCGCAGTAATAGATGTGCAATTTATTCATGCTATTATATTGGTCAACAAATTTATAATGTCGATTAATATAATCTGGAAACTCAATGGATAAACAATGAGTTTTATTGGTAGTTCAATTCTAAATCATATTGATGGTGATTTCCATGAGTGTTGACTTTCAGTATATTGTATATTGTAATTGCGAGTCGTCAAAATTTAAATAAGCCAGATTCTTAAGAATATTAATTTTTATTAGATAAGCTAGATTTCTAGAGTATGGTTTTAGATTTGAAGAAATATTTTTATTTGTAATATTTCATATTTAAGATGTTTTCTACATATTCTTCTAAAAATAGCAACAATTAAACACAAAGTCATACTTTGTATATACATACATTGAATTGTAAAAAGAATATTATTAATAAATTACTTCATTTTCAAAATAGTAAGTAATAGATTTTATAAAATTATGATTTTTCGTCGGATGTTTTTAGCATTTTAAAATTCTGTATCATAATAAATGTTCCACAATGTTGAAAAACTCACAGCATAGAGATGCTGATAATATCTTAACATGAATTTTGTTTGCTGTTATAAATGTAAATGAATTTTGTGTATGTGTACACTAATGGGTTTCGAGTCCAATTTAAATGCAGTCCATAAAAAGTTCACTGGCATGTGACCATGCATTATGTCCCATGAAATGAAAAGTCCGTCAATTGGATGAAAGAAATACATATAACTGCTATGCATTTTCGTATTATTGGGAGATAATCTCGAAATTTCCTGCCAGACAACAGGAATAATAATACAAAAAGCTTACATATGCTGTCAGAATTGTCATAAGGTCTTCTCATTTGTGAAAGCGTGACTGCAACACACTTCACCAATGGTTTCGAACACCAATGGATTTAATATTTAGTATTTAACTTCACCAGTGGATTTAGTATTTTGTAGTAGCACTGTACTACTCATTCTGGCGCACGGTACCACAGGTTTCGGGTTCGAATCCCGACAGCGCCATGGATGTTTGTAGTGGTTCGGAATCCATTTTAAACCATAGGTCTCGGTCTAAAATGACCGTAGAGCGTTGGGCGTAGGGTTGATAACCCTACCCTGTAAAAAAGGACAACATCTCATGTCTCGAAATCTGCCATTGGCAGACGCCTTGGCCCACCATTTGGGTTGTTGCGCCAATGATGATGACGATGACTGTACTACTCAGCCACGATTTGGGCAAACTTACAACATTTTGCTTTAAGATTCTCTTCCTTCATATAGTTATAGTTCTAAATCTGCTACAGTTGTCAAAAACATTTTTATAATAACTTTTCGAACTAGTTATAAATTTCGCTATTATGTTGTCCAAATTATCATTTAGACTTTATTCATTGCATTTGTGTGTAAAGGCTCGTGCCCACTGAGGCGAGAAGATTTAAGCGACAAGATTTGATAAATCACTAGCCTCACCACGTTCGCCTAAAACCAGTTTGAAATGCACCGCTTCTAGTCGACCCACTTTCAACTCGAAGCGGAACTTCACTAGGCGTAATGCTATTTCTGACGTTTCGCTGTGAAGGGGACGAAAAAATTTTCTCGCCTGCCGCATGTCGCGTCGTTGCCTGTCGCCTCGGTGGGTAGGCGCCTTAAGAACAGTATAATATAGAAAAAGAATATGTTAAAGATATCTTATAATAAATACGGAAAGTTTATTTACTATATACCTCATAGAATTGTAACACTGAATTAATTACATAAATGAAGACTAAGGCTATTTTTAATATGGTCTGTTTATCGTAATTTAAATTTTTTTTATTAAAAAATTAAATACGGTAAATTATTAAAATTAAAATTAAATTACGGTTAAATTTTATATCAAAAAAAAAAAAAAATTTTTTTTTTTTTCTTAACATGACCAATCGAAATTGTTTAAGATAAAAGTAAAATGAAAAGAAATCAAGAATTTTAAAAAATTATTGAAGCTAAAATGGCATGTTTCCTGTAAACATATTTTTTGTATTTTTAAAAAAAAAATGAATTTGAAAATTAATACATGTTAAGATTTTATTTATACTGCAATGTAAAAAAAATTTTTTTAATGAAAGAAATTGATGTTTCTAATTATTTTTACTGTGATTTATTTATTATTTGTAAATTTCATTGTGGAATTATACAGTAAATAATATTTTTTTTAAAAACAACATATTTTATCGAAAAGAATAGCGAAACAATAGAACATAAACCAAATACAATATTTATAGGAAGGATTATTATTATTATCATTATTATAAGGAATGCATAGGAATATACAGGACACTAGGTTTACTAACTTCTAGGTAGGATAAGGTAAACCTAGACGATTTGGAATCACATAGCTATGCTAAGTCGGAAATGATTTTTAAATGCGATATGGCGTGGGCCTGATGGCGAAGTGACTAATGCTTTGGCGCTCGGTGCTACAGGCTTTAAGTTTGAGTCCCGTCGGTACCAGGGATGTTCGGAATCCACTTTAAACTGTAGGCCCCGGTTTAACATGACTGTAAAGCTGGCTGACAAACCTAACCTAAAAATGAAACACCTCCTGTCTCGAAATCTAACAGTAGGCAGACGGCCTTGGACCACCATGGGGCAGTTGCGCCAATGAAGGAGATATATGAAATAATACGGGTGCGGGAGTTCCGATCATTGTTACAGACACTTCATTTCTCACAGTGACACAGAGGTAAGAGGAGGAATAATCATACGAACGCGAAAAAATGTATTTCAAGTGAAATTGCGAAGATGTTATGAGGCTATTAGAGGAAGTTTTACCACAATTGCTGAAAGACGAATATGTTTCTGCATCTATTCATCGAAGCAAACTTCAAAAGGGTATCAGCACGTTAAAACCTATCTATTTCAGCAATGCCATTCGTAGCTTCTTAGACGCCACATTTGGCCTACAGTGTCATGATCGTCATGATGGTCTGGTGTATTGACCTGCTCGCCGAACTTATCCGCCTTAATTGCTTATTCTGAAGAGAGGTATCAAGACATTTGTGGGTGATAACCCACAGCACCGAGGACTTAGTTGCACGCATCGTAGGAGCTGCCTACAAAGTCTGAGACTTGTCCTAGATTTTCGAGAATGTCTGGGTTTTTATGTGCCTAAGATGTGGGTCATGCATTACAGCTCATAGACTACAATTTTAATTTCCGATGACTGAGTACGTAGCTCCCCATTTTTACTGTTAATCCTGTTACACTTGTTGATGAACATTGATTAATATATCGCACATCATTTATATAGCGTCTTTTCATTTCTGGTGTTTACTGTGTTTACTGCCGTGTCTTGAAAGCATTTCCAACTCTGTACGCTATGTGATTCCGAGCATTCTAGCATTCTAGATGTACCCTATTCCTCACAGAAATTTGTAAACTTGGTATTGAGATACCTGTTGTTGTTATCGTGCCCATGGATTTAAAATATAATTATTAAAGTCAGATCAAGTCAAAAGTCTTCACAATAGCGACCGCTAGCAACGGCGCCGCTTCACTATACAGGACTTCTCTTAAGTTGGCCTCGATTGGCTCCATACCCAATTGAAATCATGGGGAGCGAGTGCTGGGCACTGTAGAATGTGCTTAGGTGTTAGGAAAGCGTTGGGGCAATTTTTGCGGGGGATGTATTCCCTGGTCTTGTCTGGGAGAATCTTCATCCCTCTGTAATGATTAGTTCTGAGTCTGCTAATAACTGATGTCAACTTCTTAGGGCAGTTGAAGTTCGTGATTAGTGGCTTCTTAAAGTTATGAGGAATTAGTCGGCTTTTGGCAACTGCGTTAGCATCTGCAAGTGTGATGGTATTTATTGAGATACCTGTGGAAGATGATAAAAATTATGAATTAGAGAAATAATTTATTAAACTGGATTACTTCCTATTATTACTGCAGTAATTATATGAAATAGTTAAAAAAGATCCCTAGCATGAAAATAATGTAATTTACTACAAAAAAAAGTTTAAACATTTTTTAACCTTTTTAGATAAATGAAAGCGTACGTCAAAAATTAAATATTTAAAAATTAGAAAAGGCGAAAAGTTTTTTTGGCTAATTAAAAAACAGAAGGAATAAAAAAAAAAAATTAGAAATATAGTTAACATTTTTTGAATGATTAAATGTAAAAGAAGGTTTTTATAAACCTCATAAAGTGTACTTCCCTTTTTACGAAAAATAAAAAAACGTAATCACAGTTTTGCATTACTGATTTGATGGCTTTGATAATATATGTTCATATTTTGAGTTCAAAACCTTATTACGTAGGTAAAAGCAATAATAAACAAGATCAAAAACACCGCGTTTATCTTTTATGAATGAAAAAAGGCTTTTGCACTTTCAATGGTAAATACCACGAAGGTTTATGGCATGCATTAATCAACTTGATGTGACATTTATTTCACATTGTGAAAAATATAATCATTAAACGTAGAGGTGAATGTAAAGCGATCAACACTATAGTTTAAGAATAAAAAAATATAAAGTCGTTAATCTTTCTAAATGATGTTTATTTCGATGAAAACATGAGCAGGCACCATTTTTAAAGCATTTACATTTTTTTTTTTAAAAATACAATATTAAATACTTGATATTACATAATATAAGTTATGATGTGTAACTTTTTACAGAAATATTCTTCGAAAATGTCGAAAAGAGAATTCTAGAATTATTTTGAAACATTTTTAACCAGGCAGCATTAAACAAATTTTGTTCTCAATTGATTACAATATTATTGCTTTCTGGTATTTGGTAATTTTATTTCAGGTCATTTTTTACCGTACCAATGAATAAATATCAAATGTAGGGAATTCTGTATAGCATGTAGAGAATTCTGTATAGCAACTATATTTTGCTAGCCCATTCGAAAACGAGCATTTCTAAGGAATTAATGATTTGTCCTATCTACTCCTCATCCTTGGTGTAAGGGGCCTGAATGGCCGAGTGGCTAGCGCTCTGGCGCTCGGTACCATAGGTTTCGGGTTTGAGTCCCGGCGGTGCCATGGATGTTTGTAGTGGTTCGGAATCAGCTTTAAACTGTAGGTCCCGGTCTGTTTAGCCTAAAGTGTGCATAAGATGACCGTAGAGCGACGTACCAAACCTCGGTGTAAGGTCACGTTACGTAACTAACGTGATTTTCGAGATTACGGTTGCTCATTCCTGAAAATAAGGAAATAACAATTTGCATGGCTTGACGGGTTTCGAACCAAACACCTTAGTTCAGTCTGGTTTGTGGTTCTACGGCCCTCTTGTGCACACGAGGGTTAAACAGACCGGGACCTACAGTTTAAAGTGGATTCCGAACCACTACCAACACCCATGGCACCGTCGGGACTCGAACACGAAATCTGCTATACCGAGCGCCAGAGTACTAGTTACTCGGCCATGAGGCCCCGCTTAGTTCAGTCGCTCAACGCTCTATTCATCAGGATTGGTTTTGTTTGTTGCTTTACTGTCATTTTGTGCACACTTTAGGCTAATAGAATGGAACCTACAAATTAAGTGGATTCCGAACCACTAACAAACATCCATGCCGCCGCTAGGATTCGAATCCAAAGCCTGTGGTTCCACAGGCCAAAGCGCTAACCAGTTAGCTATCAAGTCGTACCCACCAGCATGTTCCAATTATTAAATACTGAATAGCAATGTTAAATAATAATGCTTAAATATTTATTTTTAGTTTGATAAAATTTTTAATGCTATAGAGTAAAATTATTGAATATTTAAGACTTTCCGAAACTTTGCAACTCATTTAATTTTTATTAGTATAATTTAGATGAATAATGCAATGTTAATTTCTTTTTTTTTTTCTTACACACCTGTATATGTATGGTTTATTTCTAAAAGTCCCATTAAAATTTGAGAATTTAAAAGGCGAGAGATAATAAACAATTACGAACAAACAAAATTACAAATGGGTACGTTGAACATGTTCAATGAGATAGAAAAAAATAATCATTCATATAAATCAATATTTTCCCGAGGCATTTAACAACTAACATGGCATTTAAAAGTGTAAGTTAAAAAGAACAGTTAGTATAAGATTTTATGTGCTCTTCCTAAAGAAGTTTTTGATGAAAAGCTGCAAACACATAAAAATATATTTTTCTGTTGTAGAGGAAATTACATTCCTCATTAAGGATTTATCCAATTATGAACTATTAAAAGGTGACTCCCTGGAAAAGCCTATTTCAAATCAATTGAAAAATTGTATTATTTCGATTTGCATTCCTGAACCTATTTTTCAAGGCAATATTTCGAATATCAATACTTTGGAATTCGATGATTTTGATGTCATTTACTTTTTCAAACTCCTAAAATGTATATGAATGTCATACTTTAAATGGAATGGGATTTAACCTTGGTTTTCGCAGAGTAAAAATAACTAAAACAAGTTAGGTTGGTACTTACGTATTAACGGTACCTTGGCGACAGTTGCGCCAATAAAGAGCACACGCGCCAACCGCAGCTACAGATTTGGCGCCAATCTACACTTAAAATTTTTGTTCCAAATAATAAAATATATATGAAACATTTCATTTAAAATCAAAACGCTTTCAAAATATTTTTATTCCAAATAATAAAGATTGGTGACACTTAAAAACCGCCAAGTCTGTCGCCAAGGTACCGTTAATACGTAAGTACCGGGAGGTTTCCATCAGTTAACGAATCGCGCACGTCAATCGAAGCTTGATCCCTGCCCAATTAAGCTTAGTTGGAGTTCTACGACGTGAAATTTTAGTATCCGGTGGAAATACACCCTTAATAAGCAGTGATCATCAATAGAGAAAGAGAAACTATATATTAAAGAAAAACATAAAAGTTCCATACAGAAAAATATAAACCACCAAAAGAGATGCGAAAGGCACTTTTAATGAAGTGAAAATTGATCTCTTCATATACTATAAATTAGAATTTACTAATATGACATTTACATAATTATATGAAAGTACTTGAATATTTAAATTTATTTTTCTGAGGAAATAATTTTTTAAGGTTCATGTTTCCTTTTGTCATTTATTATTAAATTTTTCAACTTAATTTTTTTTTTGTATTATGTCTATTACTTAAATCTGAATGTTTTAACATTAGATTTTTTTTGCAGATTTAAATTTGTAAAATCGAAGAGTAAAAGAAACTTTTAGTAAACCTTTTTTTTATTAAATTGTAATTAACTAAAGAGGAAATAATAAAGTATTAATGAATACCCTCTCCCCCAATGAAAACGTTCATAGTTCCAATTAAAAGATATATAAAGATAACGAATTTAACGGAATTTAACGTAGTGGAAATAAAGGCTTTCCCGTTAACATTAAATAATTTTTCATGAACATTAATGTTTTAACTTTAATGAAAATGATATAAACAAGTAATATAAATTTTTTAATATAAATTCCTACTTTTTTTCACTATATTGCAGAAAGATCTATATAAATAATTTTCATTAATTTTTTTAAGTTTATCTGGCGCCATCTATTGGTAGATACATGCAACTTAAATCTAAAAAAAAAAACTAAAATTAATTAATTAAATTTAATTACTGAATTAATATTTGAAAAAACTATATTTACATCAAATGTCATCCACTACAAGTTATAAAAAATGTATTTAAACTAGAGCGGAGGAATAAAAAGTATTTTATTAACGATTGAAAATTTGAACAAGATATATATAGGGAGAGTGTGAGCTAATAGAAGGAATTGAAAAACAGGAAAAGAAATTTATCACTAAATAAACATTAACAATAAAAAAAAAATGTAATATTCTAAAAAGCATGCCAGCTATATTTAGTTCTTAAAGAAGAGCCATGTAAATATAACGAAAAAAAAATTATGAAGTTTAATACACCTTAACAGGAGAATAGCGAAAAAATTCCTTCGTGTAATTATGATTTATATGCATCAGAAATGACCTTGATATTCTGAGTAGTTGTTTTGTCTTCGTTTCTGAGTTTCGAAATTTCGTAACGATTCTAGAGGGAGTGTAAACGCAGCTTACAAATACTTTTTTCTGAGTTTGTTGGTTATAACGAGCATAAATTAATTTTTTTGCATCGAAAGTTAAAAAAACAAAAATCAATGAATTTAAACAATGGAATATATTTATCAAAAGTTTTTTTTTTTTTTTTGACAATAAGAGCTTTACAACTATTTAATTCTGGCTTTTCCAGCCAATGATCTGGAGTTATTGTGAATGCAATCCAGCATGAAATTGCAAATTCATTTAAGTATTATGATTTTTGTGCGCTTATTTATTAATTTTTGCAAACTCTAATTGCAGACGCAGCTGATTAAACCATATACACTGAAGTGACAAAAGTCATGGGATACCTCTTAATATCGTATCGGCCCTCCTTTCGCCCGGCAAAGTGCAGCAACTCGACGTGGCATGGACTCAACAAGTCGTTGGAAGTCTTCTGCAGGAATATTGAGCCATGCTGTCTCGATAGACGTCCATAATTATGAAAGCGTTGATGGTGCAGGATTTTGTGCACGAACAGACCTCTCGATGATGTCCCATAAATGCTCGATGGGATTCATGTCGGGCGATCTAGGTGGCCAGATCATTCGTTGGAATTGTCCAGAATGTTCTTCAAACCAATCGCGAACAGTTGTGGCCCGGTGACATGGCGCATTGTCATCCATAAAAATCCCATCGTTGTTTGGGTACATGAAGTCCATGAATGGCTGCAAGTGATCTCCAAGTAGCTGAACATAAGCATTTCCAGTCAATCTTCGGTCCAGTCGCACCAGAGGACCAAGCCCATGCCATGAAAAAACAGCCCACACCATTACGGAGCCGCCACCAGCTTGAACAGTGCCTTGCTGACAGTTTGGGTCCATGGCTTCGTGGGGCCTGCGCCACACTCGAACCATACCATCAGCTCTTACCAACTGAAATCGTGACTCATCGGACCAGGCCACGGTTTTCCATTCATCTAGGGACCAACCGATATGCTCACGTGCCCACGAGAGTCACTGCAAGCGATGTCGTTCTGTCAGTAAAGGCACTCGAGTCGGTCTTCTGCTGGAATAGCCCAAGAAAGCCAAATTTCTCCGCACAGTTCTAACAGACAAGTCCCTTGTACGTCCCATTGATTTCTGCGGTTATTTGACGCAGTGTTGCTTGTCTGTTAGAATTTACGACTCTTTGCAGACATCGCCGGTCTCGGTCGTTAAGTGCAGGCGGTCGACCACTGCGCTGTCCATGGTGGGATGTTATGCCTGCAATTTCATACTCTCGGCACACTCTTGACACAGTGGATCTGGGAATGTTGAATTCCCTAACGATTTCCGAAATGGCATGACCCATGCGTCTAGCTCCAACTAACATTCCGCGTTCAAAGTCTGTTAATTCCCGTCGTGCGGTCATCATCACGTCAAAACCTCTTCACATGAATAACTTGAACAGAAATGAAAGCTCTGCGAAAGCACTGCGCATTTATACCTGTTCTACGCGATGCTACTGCCATCTGAAAATTTGCATATTGCTATCCCATGACTTTTGTCACTTCAGTGTATAAGCCATATAAAATTAATGGAATTTTTATTTTGTTTACAGACCAAACTAAGTTGCTTTTTTTTTTGCCCCTTTTCTCAGTCAAATGGGATCTGTGGCCTTCTTTTAAATATAATAATAATTTTTATTTATTTTCAGATGTATAATTACATTACTTATTCTTTAGTATTTAAAGTCAACGAAAAATTAAACCTTTTTTTTTACTTACTGATTTCCAATCTATTTATGTAGTCGTTGTACACTTAAAAATATGATAGCTTGGTTGATTGGTATAGAAATATACATTTTATTAATAAATGTTTTGCAATCTTTTAATTTTTAATTTATTATTAATAAGAGCTATCTCAAATTACATTTTTGTTATGCCTTTGAATAGTTAAAATATTGAAAATCAGAATAGTAGACCATGATTAATTTTGTTATTTAAAAAATGAGTCTCATACATAAAGTAAATAACATTAAATTAAGGAATTACGAAGCAAATAAATCGCAAAAACACCTTCTTCTTAAAACAGAAAAAAGAGAAAAAAAGAAAAGAAAAAAAAATTCTAAGAAACTGATTAACTTGCAAATTAAAATGCATTATTGCGTAGTTACTAATAATTTAAATAAATCCGATTGATTATTACTGCTTTAAAATTTTTTCATTTTTTTAATTAAAAATTCAAATCTATGTGCAATTCGAAGTAAAGTGTGTAAAGAAACAAGCATCATTTTCATTTATATTTAACAAATCGTTTCCAGTAATTGTGTTGATAGATTTATTTGTTTATTTTTTAAATGGTAATTTAAAGTTTAAGCCTATACTTAAATCCTTACTAATTTATAGCCGTTATTTAACTTAAATTATATATTTTTTTAAAGCTGTCGAGAAATTGAAATCAAATTTATTTTTACTAAGAGTTGAATTAAAATTAAAAAAATAAAATTTGCAGATTTGAATACTAATAGAGAATATAAATTACTTAATTACCTTAAATTACCAAAAGCATTTTATAAAGTGCATTTATTTTAAATTTTATGATATAATGAAAAATTTGACGAGTTTTTATGTAATATTTGAAAAAAAAAAAAAAAAAAAAAAAAAAATAGTAGCTGTTGCTATTCTTGAAGCAATGCTTACATCTAGTTTGCTAGAAGGCCAAGGTCAGTGAACTAATTTGCATCATTGAGTGTATGTTGATTGCTAGACTTAAAAAAAAAAAAAAATCAGTAAACGTAGGAAGAATACTGATTAAGATTACGGAGGTCACATGTCAAAATATTCTTAACTTGAATACATAATATTAGTATAAATAAAAATTTTAAAATGTTTAATTAATTGTAATAATGTCCTTATTTTTGAAAAATGTTGATAAAAAAAAATATTTTAATAGTTGTTACTTAAACAAAATCCTACATGATAAATTAAATTTTTTTTTCACAAAAGTGCAGAAAGCAAATTTTGCAAATTATTTTTTATACATGAGGCTTAAGGAAAAAAAAAAAAAGTGTAAGAACATGTAAAAAACGATTATGTTTGTATTGAAATATTTTTCTTTTTTGAATAATTTTTTTATCATTTTTTTCATATATTATTTGAAAATTATAAGTGTTTAAATAATTAATGATTCATCAAAAAATTATTTAAAAATCTCAAATTTATCAAAAGTTTCTTAAAGATCAAACATATTTAATTCAAGCAAATATTTTTATTTTAAAATTATAATAGGTATTTGAATAATTTAAAAAAAAAAGTATAATAAATTCATAGTATAATTAAATAATAAATTAAAGTATTTAAATAATGCATAATAAATTTTTTTATAAATACTTCTAAAAATAAAATAAAATTTTTAAGTATATAACTAATATTAATAATAATTAGTTATTTTTATTTTTAATATTTTTTAAAATTTTTTTCAAAATGAAAATTTTTGTATTTTAAATAATTAATGATTCATTAAAAATCGAATCTGTCGTAATTTACATTAACGTTACAATTGAACAACTTAGTGACAGTTTTTTTTAAATAAGATGTTTACTTGGTTCTCATATCTAATAAAAATAATTCAAAATAATATCCACGACAATGAATTCTAAATAAAAAATGTGTTGCGTGAAAGAATTCGAGTAAATTCTTTGACACATTTTATAATCTTTTTTATCTCTCAAAAGATAGTGGCAAAATATTTACAATTGATGAGCATACGAAATATTTAGACAGTTCAAGGCTGAATCATTATTTTTTTCCCTTCAGTATTTAAATTACGTTATTCCTTGACTAAGTTATATTTCCTTAGGAGAATTTTTTGAAATTTTTGAATGGTTAAATTTTCTTAAATATTTTAAGTTGCGCTTTAAAATGCTTCTTAATATTTTTCAGATTGAATAAACATCGTCAATGACAAATCTAATATAGCTACAATTAATTTTCTTTTATATTGTTTTTCAATTCCTTCTATTAGCTCACACTCTCCCTATATATATCTTCAAATTTTCAATCGTTAATAAAATATTTCTTATTCATCCACTCAAGTTCAAATGCATTTTTTTTTTGAACTTGTAGTGGATGACACTTGATGGTAATGCAGTTTCTTAAAATATTAATTCAGTAATTAAATTTAATTAATTAATTTTAGTTTTTTTAGATTTAAGTTGCATATATCTACCAATAGATGGCGCCAGATAAACATAAAAAAATGAATGAAAATTATTTATAAAGGACTTTCTGCAATATAGTGAAAAAAAAAAGAAAGAATTGACTTTAAAAAATGTGTTTTTATATTACTTGTTTGTTTGTAATCAGTGTTCTTGAAAGTTTCTTAATTTTCCAATTTTACAGAGTTCTGTTCCAGTCGATCAATAGTTTCATCGATTCATCTCATTTTTTTATAATTAAATTTTAATCGATTTTTTTTCATAGATTCATCTTATTTTTTTTCTAAATTTTCTTTTCTGCTTATTTATTTTCTTTTGGTTGCCAAAAATACCGTGCACTATTTTATTTCATTCAGTTCATTTTGTTCAATGTTCATTTTGTTAGCATTTGGATAGATAGTGATAAAGCAGTATTCCCGAATATAAGTCTTAAACACCCAGTAAAGTCTAATTAAATTTAATATATTCATATCATTTATATAAACCCATAGATACATAAACATATTTAGATAATTAAACATACATAGATAACACATGCTCACACGGATGGTTATAGAATTATTATAGATGGTTATAAATGAAAAAGGTCTATAGAAATTATACTGTTTTGGTCCAATTCAAATATTTCTCTTTTCAAAATAATTTTATTAATTATATTTCTAATTTTTAACTGACTAAAATAATATATTGCTATTATTAGTAATAAAATCAGGATAAAGAGATTTACTTGAAATATTGCTTAAAATATTTACTTGAATGTTTTTAGGTAATCAATGATCTATAACCATAATGGAGAATTAAAATGCTACATTTGATTGAGTACATATTAAAAGGAATATTTAATAAAAAATGATGTAGTCCGTTTAAAAATGGTATATAATTATTTACGTTAAAAGTTAAATCCTGATCGATTCACCCATAATCGAATATATTTACAAATGAAACATTTATTGCTAAAAAAAAAAAAAAAAAAAAAAAAAAAAAAAATCAAAGTAAAATTTTTCATTTATTAATTCTTAAATGAATAAAGTGTTAATATTCATTTTCAAAAACTTCATAAGAAATGTTTATTCCTATAACAACAATTCACTCATTTTTTTTTCAAATTAAAAGTCTCATTTTAGATGAATATCAATTGAAAATACCTCTAAAAATAAAATAGAATTATTTGATTCCATTAGTATATTTGAAATTATAAAAATACAGCCCTAAATAATGTTGCATATGGCACCTAGATTCCACAGAAAATTTAAAAAAGTGGAAAAAAAAACGAAAAAAGATTATGCAAATTTTCTGCTTAAAACTGTCACTTAATTACATTTAAAATAAATCGATACATTCTAATACTTTTAACTTATGTGATAGACTTTTCCAAGAATACCTAATATGAAATCATGAGAATTTTTGTAGTAATAGTTTGTAAATTACGCTTCTTCGAAAGTGAGTAATTTTTGCTTATAATTCATTTTCCCATACTCGATGCGTATAAATATAAAACGCTTTTAAGCTTAAAATCTGTATTGATTACCGCTGCCTAAGACGTATTAGAGTTTCCCCTCAAATGAACTTTGTTGCTGCTTATATGTGCAATCCTTTACATTCATATTCTTCGAAACCTAATGTGGGCCTGCGATTGGTCGAAAACACACGCAGACTTTTTAAACTGTGGAAAATTATGAGCATGCTGGTTTGGGGGGAAGTGATATGGTATTTCCACAAGAAATAAGAGGTAAAATTACGAATCGCAATGAGTTAGTTGTACTTCCTGAATAGTTTCCGGTAGTAATTTTAAATTTAGCAAAATATTTCTTTGTAAACATTGAAAAATAAACAAGACGAAGAGAAATATTCAATATTTTTTTTTTTTGAATAAATAAATAGTTTAATTAATGGACTTGTGAATAAACTTCAATTTTTAAAAAGTGAAGCAATCTTTATCTTTATTTAGCAATCTTTTATTATTTTAAAACAATCAATCTTCTATTTTATTTATCTTAATCTTTTTTAACAATCTTTCTTTAATTTTACCTCTTATTTCTTGTGGAAATACCGTATCATTTCCACTCAAACCAGCATGCATAAAATCTGCGTGTGTTTTCCACTAATTCTTTATTTTTGTACAGGTTTAGGATGTGCAAAATTTAAACCTTTCAAAAAAATTCCTCCTTAAGTTTAAAAGAAACTGTAATTCATTTATAATAAATTTAATTCTTAATAACACATGTGAGTTTCAAAAATTTCTAAAATACATATCTAAACTATATATCCAAAAATACGTATCCATACCTAATATCCATAGATAAAAGTTTAAAAAATTGACAAAAATACGTATATATATTTTACATTGTTTATAGACTCTTTTAAGTTCAAAAATTAAAGGAATATTGATATTTTATAATCTTCAATTTTCAATTTCTAATTTTAAATACAGTAGGACCACTGTAAGTCGAACTTCAAGTTTCAAGGGACGCCAAATAATTCGAGTTATAGAGTTTTCGACTTATGGAGGATTTCGACTTAGGCGGATTTTGTATGCAAATATTCGACTTGTAGAGGTTTAGATTCTTTCTAACTTATTTTGAGTTAGAGAGGTAAAATAAATAAAAATTCAAGGATTAAAGGTAATATTAATATAGGTAATAAACATATTTATTTGCAACTTTATTGTGTACTACAATAAAAAAAATCAAAATAGTTCCGAAACAACCTTAAAATTAAAAATATTATGTATTAAAAAAGTCAGTTATTATTATTATTATTTTTTGTTTTAGACAATTCGATCGTTCTCTATCTATAGCATTATCTAAGCTATAAAGAGTAGAAAATTTCTTTTTCTTCCGAGTTGTTATTTCATAGAATTGGTTATTCTATTTACTGTATACTCATACATTGTTTTCTAAGAAACAATGACGTGCATTGTCGGCAAATCCTTAAAGTCGGTAACTTATTTTTCTTCGAGCTATAGAAGTAATTATTTTCAAATGATCGAGTTGTAAAGGTTGTAAAAAAGATTGTAAAAGCAAACATTGCTAATGTTCGAGATACAGAGGTCCAATTTTTTTTTGAGTTTTTTTTGAGTTATATACCAAAATGGCTCATGGGGATTGACTAATTATTTCCACTTACAGAGGGTTGAAATTTCGAGTCATGGAGGTTTTGGGGCTTGAAGGGAAGGGAACAAAAAATATTTTCGAGTTGTGGAGGTTTTCGACTTATCGAGGTTCGACTGTATAAAAGTACCCAAAGAGAAAAAAAAAATTAAATGATACATATTTTAAATTACATTTACGTGCATTTTCCATAATACTCATAGTATTGTGGGAAAAAAACCCTTTCTATTATTATATTCTTGTAATAGGAAGGGTTAACCCCTAAGAACATTGCATTAGATGTTACTAGAAGTTGCGAAATTTCAATGAAGTTTCGAATGAACATAAAGAAGTGGTTCTTTCACTTTCTTTTTACACTTTTCAATTTCTTTTTTGATAATAAATAAATAATTATGTGTAAACAAATCCTCAATGATTGTTCCTATCTATTTATCCATTTCAGGGTTAGAGTTGGGTTTCGTAACTATAGGTGCTCGATTCGAATACTGATGAAACAATTGGAACCGTAAGTTTCCCTGTCTATGACAGGAAGCGCATGATAATCTGTAGGCTAGAAAGTCCTTCCCTTGGGCTCGAGGAGGTAGATGCAAACCCCTGAAATGTTTTTTTGTGGTGTTTGTTCACTTTTGTAGTTTAAATTTGCTGTTTTATAGTGTAGCAGGCAACATATGATGTACCCTAGTTAAAAATGAATCTGCTACAACTCTGCAGTTCTAAAAACGAATAATCTCAAGTAAAAGTTTTCAGCATTTGAAAATAGTATATATTTTAATAGCCAATGGAGTATGAAACAAATCATGTCTCCTTGAGGCCACTAGTACAGTGTTTTACCACTTATCATTTTCTTATTGCAAAAGTGGTGATTAACAGAAGAAAACATCACTGTTATTGCATGACCATAAAATGATTATATAAAATTAGAAATGCTATTAAACAGATCATTCGAGTTTCGAATAATTTCTGATAAAATGTTGTTTTGCTTTATAATTATCAAATTTCAGAAAAAGATGTTTGTAGAAATACTTTCAATTGGGTTGAATTAGTTGGTGTCACATCAAATAATGTAATTGTACTTAGATAAAACGTTCCACTATTTTTTTCTAAGTTTTACAAATAAAAATATATCATTATATTAGAAAAGAATTCATTACTTCAGTATGCTTTTTATTTTTGAGTATTTTTTTTTGTTTGGCATTTTTTCTTTTCAAGTTTTACAAATTCTTGTCATAACAGAAATTTATAAAACTTGAAATTTTTTTTTTGTCAAATACTGATGTCAAGTATTTGACGAAATTCTTATGTCAAATACTGACATAAGAATACTGACATATTCTTATGTCAGTATTTGACGAATCTTTTAGAATAGGTTGTGTTTGGCATTAAGGATTAACCTTCATAATAAAGCTGACTGCGTTTTCACCCGCATTCTTTTTCACTTAAAGCGTAACTTGTTTTTCAACGTTTTATACAATACGAAATATTAGAAATCCTCAATGTTGGTTAAATTTCCAGGAAGAATTCTGTGCCCAGCGTCTTAAAATTGTCCCGAAGATATTTACTAAAGCTTATTGAGGATTAACCTTCTTTCACAAAAACTCATAAAGTTTTGTTTTAATCTTTTATTCAATTTTACAATAAATGGATCTTTTGTTTGAAATGCGCATCGCATATACATTGAGTCTACGAATAGATGAACAGATCAATATAACTTCTTGTAGACATAACATTAAACAGCAAATCAATTATCGAAATTACATAACATCGAAGAAAATATTTCTATATAAATTTGAGCGACTAATCTATATTATTGAGAAATAAGTAAATAAGTAAGTTGCAATTCTTACACACATTTGCGAAATCATTTTCATCTCTTTGTTATTTACGGGCACCTGTGTAAGCATTTAATTGCAAAATATTACGGCCATTCTCGAAATTACAACATTCTTCAGTTATGTTACCGATAGGATTCTTTGATCATAGCATTTTTAATTTTACATGTGTGTTTTGTTATTTCTTGGCAGTATAAGGTTTAATAATCTTAATTATTTAATAAGCTGGACATTTTTTCTTCTGAATAGCGTTTTTATCTTATTGCGATAATTACTTTAAATATAAGTTTTATGAAATTAATTTTTATTTCATATTAAATTCTCCTTTTGAAAATACATATTAACATATTTTTTAAAATGAAATATTTGTTTTTAATATTCTAATACAAGTAAAAAATTAGAATTTTTTTAATTAATCGAATTTTTTTAACAAATTACATTCATTTGGGAATTTCCTTATTAAAAATAATAATTTGGAAAATTTTAATATATTTTTTTTTAAATTATAAAAAAACAATACATTTGAAATTGAACTTTTGATATAATTATGTTGTTGTTTGTTTGTTTTTTTTATCCCACTTGGCTGGCCAAGCCCACGAGCCCATATGGACTCATGATTGAAGGGGAAGGAAGTAGCTTCTGTTGTGATGGAGCACCCGTAGGTAGAAGCCTGACTTTTGCTCCGTGACGCTCTTACAGTCATAGGAGACTGGGACCTACGGCTTAAAGTGGATTCCGAACCACTACAAACATCCATGGCACCGCCGGGATTCGAACCCGAAACCTGTGGCACCGAGCGCCAGAGCGCTAGACACTCGGCCATTCAGGTCCCAAATTTGCCAACGGCACGCAGTGTTCCCAGGTGGTCACCCCCACCCAAGTACTGACCGCGCCCAATGATGCTTGACTTCGGTGATCTAACGACAACCGGTATATTCAGCATGGTACGGCCGTTGGCTATGATATAATTATGGTTTTTAAAATAAAATTAACGGCAACTTATCAGTGCTATTACATAATTAGAAATTTTTGTATGTTCTAAGTTATCAGTACTTAATTGGAATTAATTTTTAATTATAAATGATAATAATTAATAACAATGTAATTAAAATTATTCTTCCAGAACTACATAAATCCATGGTGAAAGAAATTCTTTTTTTTTTTTAAATTATCTGACAACAACACTAATACAAAAATTTTGGTGAATAGTGATCAAAATTTTTGTGCTTTCGAGAAATTTTTCTCGTATTCAAGGATAATTTTAGATTAGTATCACTATTTAATAAAATATTATTCAATGAAAACTGTAATTTTCTCAGATAGGAAGTTTTCAAGCCAAAATTTTTTTATATTAGTGAGATCTTATCGACTAAAATACTGAACAAATGTTTAAAGACAGAAAAATATTTTTGTTTCATAAAAGTCCTTACACAAATAATTATATTCATTAAATAATATTACATGCTATTATATCCATAAAATTAGAAATAAAGGATTGTACTCATAAACAAATTTGATTTATTTATTCATTATTAAATTTTACTAAATTGTTGTCATAAATATGTCAGTTATATTTATAATAATTTTTTATAATTATTAACTCATTATTAATTGCGATGGTATTCAATATACATACTAATTAATACATATACATATTTACTCTTAAATAACATTCATAATAAAGGGGAAGAAAGTATAAAACTAGAATTTTATTCTTTAATAAATTTGTGTTAAAGAGCATTAAGTTTTTGTTAGATTTCTATGTGTATTAAATTATTTTGAATATAACATTTTATGCTATGAATTAATTTCAGATCAATTATTAATTTCAACTTTTCACAACATATCTGTCAATAGAAAATCGATCTCAAAAAAAAAAAAAAAAAAAAAAAAAAAAAAAAAAATGGATACAGTAATCATCAGTAGCACGATATAACACGTATAACAAAGTGCTAAATAAGAAATCGCTGTGTTTCGTAAACAATCGCAAAATTTTATGTCTCTTCGAGTTAGTTCCAGAAAATTATATACAAATATTGAAAATTGATTCTAGATATGAAGTGTATACCAGCTACATTAGTGAAACTGATTATCAGAAACATACTCATAGATCAACAGATCATTTGTATGCATATTGGCAAATATTGCATTAACAGATCAGAAAAAGAGAGAAAAAACAATTACAAATATAGAAACACAAGTGAATTATAAGATATTCAGGAAATCATCAAGGATCTTGAAGAACATTATAGTATTTTGAAGATAGATTTTTCGAGGGATATGTTCTCTTGGGACATTATAATCCATGTAATTTTTGCCCACTACATGACTGGATCCAAGTCAAAACATATCTAGCATACATAACGATACATGGAGCCTGAATGGCCGAGTGTCTAGCACTCTGGCGCTCGGTGCCACAGGTTTCGGGTTCGAATCCCGGCAGTGCCATGGATGTTTGTAGTGGTTCGGAATCCACTTTAAACCGTAGGTCCCAGTCTCCTATGACTGTAAGAGCGTCACGGAGCAGAAGTCAGACTTCTATCTACGGGTGCTCCATCAGAACAGAAGGTGCACCCCTCTCCCCTCCTTACGTGAGATACACGACAACAACAACATAACGATACATATATATTTCTAGTTGTGGATAGCCTGCTTATACATAGAATCAATTTCCATCTAAATTTCCCATAAATTTTGAAATTGGATCAATACGGGATAAATTAGGTTTTACATCAATTTGGCGACTTTTCATGGTTGGCGAATATTTCATGATTGACGTTAATGTTTATGCTGTTACACAGTTTTCACCTTATTCTGACAGGAATTCTCTAATCCCACGTCTCCAGATGTTTGAAATTTGATAGCAGTAGTGAATCCCAGCCAGTTTTACGTGAGGTTGGGAGAAAAATTCGTTGAACTTCTCACTAGTTTTTATTGTTAAATTTGTACAGCCGCCTAAGAAAAAAAAACTCCTTAATGCGACCAGAATTAATTTTAAACGAAATGCAGCAAGCAGATCTAAAGAAAATGTAGAGCTATCAAAAAGTCGGAAAGAATCTAATAGGTCGACAATGGTCAATGCTAGAGCTGAAGAAAGTGAAGACGTTGCCTTAAATATGTGTATATATATATATATCATCACTGGCGCAACAACCTAATAGTGGACCAAGCCCATTTGCCTACTGTCAGATTTCTAGGCAGTAGAAGTTTTCTTTTTACAGGGTAGGGTTGTCAGCCCTATCAGACGCTCTACAGTCATGTTACACTAGGACCTACGGCGTGAAGTGGATTCCGAACCACTGCAAATAACCAAGACACCGCCGGAACTCGAAGGACTTTAGCGATAGCCAAAGCATATATATATATATATATATATATAATTTTAAATAACCTTGTCTAAGGAGCAAACCCTAATTCCAATTAGGATTCTCGTAACTTATGAATATTATTATTATTAGCATTATATTATATCTGAATATATTATATTTATAATTAATAATATTAATAATGGCGGGGTTGTTTGGTACCAGTGTTCGGTTTTTTTCTTCATAAACACACACACACACACATATATATATATACAGTATTATATATGTGGGCAATATAAATATATATATATATATATATATATATATATATAATACTTTTATTTTTATTTGAATGTTTTCTTTATGAAATTATAAAAAAAAAACATTTTTTTTTAAATTTTCTTACTAGAATATTAAATACAAATATATATTCTTAAATATAAAAAGCATTTAGTAATTGTTTTTTTTATCAGTATTATTACACACATACAATATCAAAGGAAATTGTTATTAATTTTATTGTTGCACAATATGGGTATTTCATGAACACCTCAAGTTCACGGCACTCACGAAATTTGTGCGAAGAGCTATCCAAATCGGAATTTCATTGTCACACAATTCAAGTGAATTTCACTTGGGTGACATCAGAGTTCTTTTGCCAACAGAAATAGCAACAAGTGGTTTGTTTTCCCGCAGAGGGCGCTGAGGGGGAATAGCGGCAGATCGTACCTGTTCGAAGAGTCATTCGATGCTTTTGCGTCCAGGTAGGAAGGTAGTGTCGCCAGTGCCAAATGATACAAAGGACAGAATCGAAATTTAAATTGTCATTTAGAAAATGGTCTTCGTCGAGGTTAAAGTAAGTAGAAAAGTTTGTCATTTAATTTTAGTGGAGTATCAAAAATAGATTTAAAAGAATAATATATTTAAATACTATTATAACCGGCTAATTTAAGAAAATATGCAATATTTCAGAATATTGAAGAAAAATTTAATACATTTAATTTATTATAAATATTACAATGTAACTAAACTTAATACCGTTTAAATTTCTTGGTATAAAAGTCCTCGATTTTGTCGTCAATTTATTTGAAGAAAAATAGATTAATAATAAAGTTGATATAATTTAAAATACAAAAAAAAAATAAAATAATAATAATATATATAATTTAATATGTTTCAGCTCCGATGTAACTGAATGTTATTACATATATTCTCAACACGTAATATTTTCAAATCAATTCGATATAAATGTTGTATCCATTTTTAATTAAACCAATAAATGAATAAAAATAAATAATAAAAATAAATAATAATAATAATTTTTATAAAAATATATATTTTTGTTTTGTAATGCAACTGGCAAACACTTAGACAATTGTCTTTGATGCCTTAAGGCAAGCGCTGCACTGATGTTACTCACTTAGCCCTACCCAGGAGGAGCGTGTAGCTTGAAGATAAGCTACGGATGCGGAGTAACAATGCCCCCGCAATGCTCTACGATCCTGTTAGACCGGGACCTACGATTTAAAGTGGATTCCGAACCATTACAAACGTCCATGGCCCGGCTCGACTCGAACCCGAAACCTGTGGTACCGAGCACCAGAGCGCTGGCCACTCGGCCATTCAGGCCCTTTTATGAAAAAAATATATTTTTTAAAAATACAAAGAATTAAATTTCTTGCATTACACAATAGTTCAGGACAGACAGACTAAAAAAAGTAACCCAAACAAACCTCTTGACTTCTTCCTAAACTTTGTAAACAATGAACGCATTGCAACAATAAACAACCTTCTGAGATTTTTTTTTAACGGATTAATGAACTGCAAACCAACTGCCCAAGGAAGTGAAACTGTAGTTGGGTAAAGTAAGTCATTTCTCACTAGACAAGCTTTGCAAAAAAACTCGTTCCTTTCATCCCAAACAGCAGCCTTTTTGAATATAAAATCGATGATGCAAATCGCGACGAACCACCGCCTTTTTTATTTTGCTTCTTTTTCCAGATCAGTTGTGGTTCCCATTAAACAAAATGGGTCAAGGGATAACTGTTGCAACAAAGAAACGTGAATAGTAATGAGGTACACAACGTGCGATTTGAGCTTCTATTTAGTAGGAAGTAATAAAAAATAAATATATAATCAATTGTTCAAGTAACATAGCGGTAATAATATAGAATAAATAATCTAAATTAATATAGGGTAATTTAATCTATTTCCGCACTAAAATTTCTCTATAAATTTTGTAAAACGTTTTGATGTCCACCACAATTGTAATAATGTATTAAAATTCGTAGTATGTAAATTGCATACTAAAATAATTGTGTAAAAATTTGATAAAATAATAATTGATAACTTAGAGCCTAAATGGCCGAGTGGATAGTGCTCTGGCGCTCGGTACCACAGGTTTCAGGTTCGTGTCCCGCGGTGTCATGGATGTTTGTAGTGGTTCGGAATCCCCTTAAAACTGTAGGTCCCGGCTTAACATGATCGTAGAGCGTTGCGGGGTATTAGAGAGTTTTTGCATACCGTACGTCAGTTACCGTAGGACGTCCGTTAACTTTTTCTCCCTAGCGCGCATGCTCATAAGAAATTATGTTTCCTATGAGCATGCGCGCTAGGGAGAAAAAGCTAACGGACGTCCTACGGTAACTGACGTACGGTATGCAAAAACTCTCTATTGTTACTCCGGGTCTGTAGCTTATCTTCAAACTATACGCACCTCCTGGGTAGTGCTAAATGAGTAACGTCGGTGCAGCGCTTGCCTTAAGGGATTAAAGACAACTGTCTAAGTGTTTACCAGCTGCATTAGAACAAAAAAAAACTATTTCAGTTCAGACAGATTAAAAAAAAATAACCCAAACAAACCTCTTGGCAAACTTTGAAAACAATACGCACATTTTAACATAACAACATAATATTTATAATTGCGATTTGAGTTTCTGTTTAATAGGAAGTATTAAAAAATAAATATACAATTCATTGCTAGGTAATATAGCGGAAATGATTTAGAATAAATAATATAGGGTAATTTAATCACCAGAATTTCTCTATAAATTACGTACCACCACAATTGAAATAATTAAATATTTAAAATTCGTATTATGTGAATTGTATACTTAAATAATTGTATGATAACTTTATTAAATAAATATTATTAATAAATGCTACTGTGCCCAAAAAGTAAGAACAATTTTTTTTTTTCAAAAACTCTTTATTTATTCTTCCAAATTTATTTCGTCGCCTTCAAAGTAATTCCCTCCGGAGAATTTCCAAGTCTCAATGGAGGCTAAAAAAGTCATCGGCAGGGATGGCCTTCAAAGCGTGCGGCGATTCACATTGAATCACTTCAATCGACTCAAAACGGTGTCCCCGGAGAAGCCTTTTGAGTTTAGGAAATAGCCAGAAGTCGCTCGGTGTGAATACGGTGGTTGTAAAACGATATGGGTTTCATTTTTGGCGAAAAAATTATGAAGAATCAATGCAGCGTGAGCTGGTGGAGAGCAAATGGAATTGACCGATCCTTTTGGAATTCCAACAGCAGCATGGTCTCTAATTGTAAATCGACGGTTTGCAAGCACCAAATCCTTCATTTTTTGGAAGTGAGCTTCGTCGGATGAGGTTGATGGTCGACCAGAGGGCTCTTCGTCTTCAACGCGTTGTCTGCCTTCTTTGAGCTATTTATACCACTTCTAAACATTTCTTTCCGATATAGAAATGCTCACCGAATGTTTTCTGCAACATTCTATACGTTTCCGAAAATAAAATTTAATGTAAGTTCTTTTCTCAAATAATTCAGACATTTCAAAAATCGTCGGAATCAGTTGTAGCGTCTCACAAAGCCAAGCGTAGCTCAAACACAAATGAATATTTGTCACATTTCACACAGACGCCAAGGACAGTGCCAGCAACCTAAAAAAGAAAAAAAAAACTTGAAATTCCATAAGCCCCGGGAATTTTAAATTGGAAATTTGTCTTACTTTTGGACACAGTAGTACAATGTGTAATTAGGTTTCTATTTATGTGGTCTAAATTATCAAATTCAATGAATAAAAATAGTTCCAAACCTCAAACAAATTTTATTAGAATTATTTTTATAAAAATATTATTGTTTGGGAATATTCTTTTTATCTTTAAGACGACAGTGGTGCATCAGTTCCGTTTATTTTACATATAAATGCCGCATATTTATGTTATATTTCATAAAACCGCGATTTGTTTGAATATAAAATTATGTAAATACGTGTACAGGAAAGTCTGAAGATAGTTTTCAACTGGATTATAACACACAACCCGTTTGAAACCAATTGTTTTGGCTCGAATCTACAAGTCACATATTATTAACTTACTAACCTACCTATTATTAACCTATTAGCCTATAAGTCCTCCATTAAAATTCCTGAAGAAATTTTTCTTATTTTGTTTTACAAGGATGCAGAATATGTCTATAAGAATGGACAATGGGTAGAATACCTATTTTTATATCTTTTAATTTTTGTACTTGTCTTGTTCTTTCAAGTTCCAAAATATTTTGCATTTTACATTTATTTAATGATATTTAAATGCAGATATAATACTTTATTTTAAACAAATAATTTTGAAAAATGTTTGTAGCCGTAAAACTTAGTAAAACGTTAGTTAAAAATTGGCTTTATTTGAAATAAAATTGAGCTCATTTCAAATCTCTATTTTACAATTACTATTTAAAAAGCGTTGTTCAACAGTATACATTAATATATATTCAAAAGCAGTTTTCATTATTTCGTTTTTAAACCAATTATCTTCGCAACAATATAAAGGAAAATTAACTATAAGATTATTTTAATATGGATATGGCAATTATGAAAGAGCTATGCCATATTTAAACGTTTTCTTTTTTAAATAGTAATAAATCAGTGAAAAATACCGATGAATTTTCAATAAAAAAATCTATATGTTTGTTTCAGATATTCTTTTATTGTATAGAGAATATGGGATACATTCATCAATACTACACAATGTTACAAAAAAGTGTTTTTGTATAGCTTTAATATTTTACAGCTTTTATAATATTTTATATATTTTATAATAATTAATATTTTATAGCTTTAATATTTCAGAAAAAAAAAACTTTTCAAAAACCAACTTGTCGTGTTTTCTGTACAAAACAATAAAATTTTATTTTTATCGTTTGAATTTCACGTTTTTCTTATTGTGAATTTCACGTGATTTATAACTTTAAAATTCATCACGAGCTTGTAGCTTTACGTTTTACTTTTTTGATTTTGCAAAAACTAGTTTTGTCATTCTTAGAAAGAGGCTGTATAATAAGCAACTCGAAATCATTCTTGGAAAAATCGTGCTCGTTTCTTCTATTAAATGCCTTAAATATTTGATTTAAACTACAATTTTCTACAATTACATTTACTGAAAAAATAACCAAATACAAAATAAATTGTTATCTTTGAAATGCAATAAAATGTATTAAATCATTAAAATATTAAATTTTGTACCACAATTTATATTCCAAATATCTTAATCGAACACAAATTTTATTGAAGAGTACAAAATATTTTTTTAAATTTTAAGAAGATTTTAAACATTTCAAACAATTTTATAAAAAAAAAAGTAATTTAAAATCTCTTTGTATTGAAAATAGGTAAATTTTTGAATTTTTCAAAGTTATAATGTACACAATAAATACCTTTAAAAATTATTATTATTATTATTATTTATTATTGAAAAGTATTTTTTATTATTGTTGAAAATTATTTTATTATTAATAAATATAAATATTGCCAAATATATTAATATGACTAGCATTTTACTTAATTTTTTATTTGTACAAATTTTTTTCCGTATTTATTAAACTTAAACAAATTTTAAAAGCAAATAAATATATTAGAGGTAACAGTTTCATATACTAAATTATTATAATACTCATATACTTAAATTAAAACAGTAATAATAACTATAATAAAATGTAAATTATAATTAAATAACAAATTATAATATGCAAATTTTAATTATAAAGTGTAACTTATACTAACATTGCATTTTATAATACCATATCTCCTTAAAATTAAAAAAATAATTTTTCTAATTAAAAATAATAAATAGCAAATTATAATCTGTAAATTATAGCTATAAAGTATAACTTATAATAATTTTAAATTTTATAATACTATATCTTCTTAAAATTTAAAAAAAAATCATTTTTCCATATAAGATCTGGTTAAAATATAAAAAAATCATTTTCTATTGTCAATATAAATTTAAATAGTCACAACAAGTTTAACAGGTATTTCAAATGCAATTTTTTTTTTAAATTCTACCATTAGTATGCTTTACATAGTGACTGGAAAAGGTAAAGAGTTTTCAAGCGAGTCAAGTTCAAACAGACAAAAACGTGTGCTATTTCGAGGAATATCAAGTTGTCTTTTTCTTGGTATCTTGATTACGTATTCATTGAAAGAGCAAAAAGAAATTGAAGAAATTCTTATACTTTAAAAAATATTAGTTGCTGCGTAGGAATATTTTCTTTTTTATATTTCTAAAAACCTGCCGTTATCTAAAACCTTCAAAAGTCTTTCGAAAGGAATAAATATATCAGATTTATTTTCTCTGAAAAATTTTGTGAGTTAAATAATGTGGTAGATAAAAATTTTTTTTCTCTGAAATAAACATTCAAAGAAACTCATGAGTTTGTTCATGAAATTTTTAAAATGAGTGATAAAGTTTTTTAAAATGAGTTATATAAAGAGTGACTCGAATTTTTATGTGCAAAAATTTTCTTTAGTTAAAAAGATAATAAATTGTAAAGTTATACTTACGAAATAAATACCTCTAATTTACTTGAAATTATAATTATTTTTCAAATATTATGCATAAAAAATATCTGATGAACATTGAAATTTTTTATAGCTGAAGAAATATATCTCTTATTTATGGAATACTTTATAATTAAAAATTGATTTGTTTTTCGGAAAGTTTCAACAGAAAAAGTTAAAAGATAATAATTGAATATAAATATTTGACATTTTTTTCAGTGATGTGAGCTGTTTTAAAAATCGCCGGAATCAGTTTTAGCTTCTCACAAATCCCAGCATAACTCAAACACTAATGAATATTTTGACGTCAAATTTCACAGAGATGTCAAGGACAGTGCCAGGAACCTAAAAAAGGAAAAAAATTGAAATTCCATAAGCCCCGGGAATTTTAAACTGAATATTGGTCTTACTTTTTGGACACAGTAGTACATCTATTTCGGAATTTCTTGCGTTCGTCAAATTATTCCACAAAATTTTAATTATTCTTGTATTAGCCTAAAGATAACAACCTTATACATACAGACTTACCTAGTGTAAGCATGAATGGCGGATTTATTTAAAAATAAATTTTTAATATATATATATATATATATATATGCATATATAGCATAATAAGAGGCTTAATTTGTTTCATTTAAATATATATATAAGGGAAGATTAAATACTGCATACAATTCTAATACTGCAATACTAGACGCTATTAATCTTTGATTATTTAGCTGTCATAATCCAGACTCGCATACTAAGTCGCACCTGTCATTTATAAGAAGCTGGAGAAGGCTATGTGAATGTATTTGTCTACTAAATTTCATTACAATAATTTTTTTTTGTCTTAGAGCGTATACCCACAGTATTGTGATTTTTTCAAACGCATGTTTAAATTAATTTTGTTGAATTAAATGAGTGATTTTTTGTGAATTAATGTGTGGTGTTCATAATCAAATTTTCTAAAAGTGGAGGAAAAAAAAAGAATACAGCAAAATCGTGAACACCTGCTTTCTTTTAACAAAAAAAACGTAAGAAAAAATTATTTTCTTTCCATAAAAAATTTCGACGAATTTGGCTCGTTAAATGAAATTAATAAAGTGTAAATATTTACATTTTTTCATTTTTTCAATGGAAGAGTCACGATAACTGACTAGAATATGTAATGAAATTTAACTGGTTAGGGCTGTTTTACACATCTGGTGTAACAAATTAATCGGGATTTTACGTCCTCTTACAAACTGTGCGTGAAATTGCATGATCTTAAATAATGATTTATTGATGTTTAAGAGTTTTAAAAGAAAACCAAACAGTTAACACATTAAACGCATTATTTAATTTTCTTATTACATTCGTATAATATGAATTTTATAAATTTTCAGTTATTGCATTTGTTTTTAAAAGCTTTTTTAAACAAATCTGTAGTAAATTTAGCATTTTATAACGGTAAATTAAATAAAAAATATTTATTCTTTGAAAAAAAATTGTAAACTGAAAAACTCCACTATATCTTAAATATTCTTACTTTCATGTGTATAATATTTTTTTTTTTGAATTCGCTACATTTTTTTGAATCTTATCACATTAAACTCTTCAGAAAAAAATGCTTAAAAAATATAAACAAAAATTTTAATCAACATTTGTTATATACTTAAAACAATTTTGTAATAGGAACCTCATTAAAATTGAGTTTTTAAAGAATAAAAAGAAATTAAAAATATTGATAGAGAATATTTTTGAATATTTATTCTAACTATGTGTTCTATTATATCACAATATGTGTTCTAGGTTTAAATATGATAAAGAAGGAAATAATTTATGTGTTTATTTACTTTAAATTAATATGTTAAAAAGCAAAGTTTTCTTTAAACTTGAAAATTTTTAAATAAAATTCAGAAAATTTATACGACACCATTTTTTTTATCTTAAATTCTGTACTTGTATTATTTCCCACATTTCAATAAATACATTATTAAGTTCTGAAAAAGAAAGATTTTTTCCTAAGTCTTGATCTAAATTTGAATGTGAAAAAATATTTTTATGATGGTTTGACGAATCATAACAAAAGCAACTTTGAAATATTCAATATAAATATAACTTACGTAAGTGACAAATATATCACTTAGTTCAGTCTCACATTCATATATAAATATGCTAATAAATAAAAAATATCCTTAATTTTACAACCTAATGCATATAAATTAATATGCAATATGCATTTAATATGCATATAAATTAAAACTAGGGCAATGCTTCTCAATACTTTAATGGGAGTAACGCTAAAATTATTAATCATTCAGCGTTAATCTTTATGTTCTCAATTATCCACTTAGCGTTCCTCTGTTCATTTCCTCATTGAAGATGAAAAGGTGTGTCGCAATGGTGACCGCCTTTAAAGTAGTAAAAGTTACATTAGTATTGTTGACTATTTTAACTGCAAATGGAAATTTATAGCAGGGATTGTTTACACGGCCTGGAAATTTCAGAAGGAGGGTCCCACCACCAGTATGACCATATTTTTGGAACTAAGACAAAGGCTTTCTTTTAAGGTCCCAATTATTCATTTAGCGTTACTCTTTGAGGATGAAGAGGTGTGTTATAATAGTGACCTCCTTTGAAAAGTAGTGAAAGTCTTAACTGTTCTAAAGTGAACTGATCTACTGTTCACTATCTTAACTGCTCTAAAGTGAAAATCTATAGCAGGGATTGTTTTCACAACCAGCAAATTTCAGTATCATGATCAGGAGACCACCCACTTGGGAATAAGACTAAGGCCTTCTCCTCAAACCAATAGCCGTCTTGAGGCGGACTCACGTATACAAATCTAGAAAACAAGCAAATTAAAATTTTGATATAAAATGGTCCAGGAGATGAGATGAAAAGGCAGGTAATGTGGAGACAGAGGAGAAATGATCGTGAGTGGAGAAATAAAAAAAAAAAAAAATGTTGTGAAGTGGGCTGTGAAGTCTCGTTATTTTGGTCGGAAGTGAACGATGCTGGGTCAACCATGAAGGTGATTGCTGTACTCCAGAGAGTAATGCCTCTATAGCGTTGAATGTCCATGGCCAGGCTAAGCATGTATGTATCTAAATTTGAACTTATCTAAAAGATAAATAATTTTTTTTCCATTTGACAAAGCTGTCTATGAGTCTACGTTAAATATTGATATCAAATATAGTATAATGCTTATTGATTGCTAAAACTGAGATTTTATTGTTTAATAATAATAATTAATTCTAGGGGTCCCATCATATTGTTAATTCTGTTAATTAATAGTATTAATAATACAATGGGGCCACTTGTCTTTTTCTCTCCTCCCCATTTTTATCTCGTCTCGTAGATCATTTTATATCGAAGTTTCATTATGCCCCATTGGCTAGATTTGTATCCATGAGACCGCCTCAAGACAGAAATTAGTTTGAGGAGAAAGCTTTTGTCTTAGTCCCATATAGGTGGTACACACCCATATGGTGTCATGGGGCCCTCACACACGAAATTCCCAGGCCGTGTAAACAAGTCCTGCTATAAAATCTCACTTTAGAGCAGTCATAGCACTCTTTAGTCACTCACCGATAGTCAATAGTCCTGACTTTCACTACTTTTTAAAGGCGGTACTCATTATGATACAAATTTTCATCCTCAAAGAGGAGATGAACAGAGGAACGCTAAGTGAATAATTGGGACCATAAAAACAAAAAATTAACTGTTGAATAACGCCTTTTCTCCTTTTTGAAGACTATTTCGACAAAAGATTACTCACAGATTTATTTGAAGAGTTACAGTTTTCCCAGTGACAAAAATAATATAAAATATGATACAGACAAAAATAAAATATGAAAAAAATCATTAATATATATAATATGCCGACACGACAGAAACGGATTGTATGGCCCCATTTAATGAATGTATACTTGGTTAATATCTCTTAATTACCTTGCATTCATATTTTGGCAGTGAAACCACCATTTTCAAGAGATCGTCTTTTGTACTTCGGATATTCGTCTTCTCCAGTTTGTATTTCATTTACATATAGTTTTGGCTATCTCTTTATACACTTGCCATCACTCATACATGATGAATTATTTAATCTTCGGAAGGAAACATGAATAATGTTTTTCACTATTTTACTGCCTAGTTCTGGATACGGAAATTCAGCTTGAATTACTTGATCAGTTTGATTTGGAAGGAATTTCTCATGTAACCAAATTAAATTGTGCGAATGAGGTAATCCTCGTTTCTGCCATTCAACTGTGTACTTTCAGTATCTAACATTTTCAAACATACGATACTTTTCTATAATGTACAAGAATTTCATTTGTTTTAGTCGAAAAATTCAAGCTGTTATGTCATGAATGTCATGGGAGCTCTTCCATCAATATTATCTTTTTTGTCTCCGGTCATGATGAATTGCAAAAAACGTTATGAATAAATCAGAGAAACCATATTTTCTTGCATACGTCATAGCATATGTATGCTCATATGTGTGTGATTGACTTCCAATGAAAGTTAATGGTAAAATCACCTGTTTTCTGATCTCCTTAATTTTGCATTAATTTATGATTGCATCTCTCAAACGAATATACAAATGTACTCTTTACGCAATTTCTTTTGGTTCTGCCGTATACTATTAGTTTTATGTTTATTTTTGCGTATATATCAACTAAAAATTGTTGAAATAAATCACGGGATTTGATAGTAGGATTGAATCCCTCATTGTCCTTCATAACTATGCGATACGCATAAAATGAAATCGAAGATGTTTTTTCTATTTGTTTCTGCACTTGTATTTGTGTTTATTTGTTTCAAATTGAAATGGTATCTGCATTCTTCTCTTATAAAAATTATCGCAATAGCACCATAAGAAAGATTGTTTTTGCGATACATTGTAATCTTGGTCTTCACTGAATAATTATATCACAGCTTGGGTACTCATTGTCCACAATTACAATGGTAATTTCATTCACTTGATGTTCATTGAATCGACGTTCCTGTTCTTCTTTCGGCTCGAATCACAACTTTTATACTCATCTGATACCATTCGATCCACTGATGTTTTGAATAAGCGAACTACTTGATTGTATTTATGTAAAATAATCTGCAGATCTTCAATGATTTCTCGTCTCAATTCACTTATATTTGCGCAAAGTTGATCGACTGCTATTTGTTCGTTGCTAATATTTAAAATACATTTGCAAAAAAAATTGCGAGATTCGTTTTTCAATGGTAATAACGTTCCACTTTATGATAGCCTTTCATTTAATCGATAAAACAAAACTTAATTGATGTTATTGACTGCTCAGGCAACTAGCACTAAATGATTTAATTTAAAAAAAAAAAGCATTGTGCGCTCTCATATTTTGTTGAAAATATTTTGTTTGCGGAGTTTCTCCAGTTATGTAATGAAATAATTCTGGTGTAAGCACTTTCAATGGTGCTAATCACAGTTTTTCACTCATGCAAAACATTTCGTGTTTCTCTACTGAACTTCTTGGCACAGCAGAATTGACACACATGTTCCGTTTTGTCAATGACAGCCTTTTTTTCATTTATCTTTGTTTATTGTACTCTTTAATGGGATCATATTGCGATGCCTCACCTGGCAAACTGTAATCTTTACTTCTTGTACCCTAATGTTTTGCTTATAATCTTGTGGTCGTTGTCTTTCACGAATTTACTCAACGTAGCTCTACTTAGTTCATTTCGTAATCTTGTTTCTTCAGAAATGTCTCTATGTCTGAGTAAGACACACTTGATGCTCTTCTCTAATTTCTTCTTGTTTTTCAACTGTTAAGGTTTTTGTCAATCTATTCATTTTCATTCGTAGTGAAGCTAAACGTGCTTCTCTCTCCTAATCAGTCTTATTTCTTCGCTGCTCTTTCTGCTTACTTATTTTTGATCCACTACTGGCACAATCTTCTCCTCTCCCTTCTTTAACAAGCCGCCAGTCCTATTAAGTGTTGCATAACACACTGAAATTCCTTTTAAAGTTGAGGGCTCTCAATTACGAATAATAATTGACTAAGCTCCAATACGTTATATGGTTATATGCCGAAATATTTTGTGTATTAATAATTGTAAAATTAATATATTAAAAACCAATAAAATAACCTATTTATATATTTTACATTTAATTACCCAAAAACATCACAAAAATTAACTGCTATGTAATTCCAATTTTATGATGTATGATGATTTAAGTAAGATCATGATGTTTAGATTATTATGTGATCGATTAAAATTTAATTCTGTGCCTGTTGCAAATAATTATTTCATAAAATAGAGCTACAAGATGTAGTAAATTTTTTGTTTCAGGTAGTGCTTTGTAAAAAACATCCTCATGCTGTTCAATACTATAAATATCTAAATGACATTAAATTTGATGTATTATTTAAAACTGTCAGAATATCTTTTAAAATATTACAACAAAAATGAAAAATTACTTCGAGAAAACGAAACTCATAATTCTTGTTACATTAATATATGATAGGATTATGTTCTATTTTAAATTTTTACATGTTACATTTTTTTTTAAATATCTTTTTTAGCTTTTTTCATTGATATGTACTTTTAAATCTTTTATTGTACTTTTTCAGGAGTCCTCTTGTTTTGCTTACATGCATAAAGTTTTTCTGTATAAATTGATAAAACATTTCTTGCACATAATATAAAACATTCGAAAGAACAAGATCATCTTATATAATGACAGCATATGTGTCATCTATAAAAACTATGCATTCATCGTATTTAATATCAAACAGACATTTCTTAAAAAGACTTTTCTTGTTATGTCTTACTGAAATATGTCATCTTCATCTAAAACAAAATTTCAGCAGTCATAAATATAAAAATTTTCAGTGTTAACCTCAGGAAATTCATATTAAATCATAAAAAAAAAACATTATGGCTCTTATATTAAAAAAAAATATATTTCTGAAGTATGAGGTAGTAGGTCCACCATGTCCACTATAAGGTAGTAGGTCCACCAGGTCCACTATAAGGTAGTAGGTCGGTAGCAGGTCCACCTTAACAGTAAAAATATTTAATAAAATTCAATTTGAATCTTGAATAACTAGTGGCCAGTACTGATGTGTGCAGAAGACCTCAGAATCACACTCGCTGGGAACACACTCGCTTTGTAGTCACTGATTTTAGAAAAAAGGAGACTAGTAGTTTAAATAATGGGACCTTATGGCCTAGTGGTTAACGCTCTGGCGCTCGGTGCCACAGGTTTCGGGTTCGCGTTCCGGCGGTGCCACGGGTGTTTGTAGTAATACAGAATCCATTTTAAGCCGTAGGTCCCGGTCTCATATGATATGTAGAGTGTTACAGAGCCCAATCAGACTTCCCACCCACATCATTCCCAAACTGTCAAGGGGCAACTCAGCTCTAGGCACTGTGGCATGGTGTGGTGTAGTAGTAGTTTAGACAATGTGCATAAGAGTGTCGTTTCGACAATCAAGTTATCTAATGAGAGTTATCTAATGAGAGTTTTCTTCCATACGACAAGCAAATTCAGGGAACTTACCCTTAAAAATTCTTCAGGAAGGCAACGCCCATCAGCCATATTTGAGCTATCATGGTATACATATGTGGTATTGAAGATCATAGATGTACAGAAAAAATATTTTATATTTTATTAATTTAAGATAGACGAATGTAAACAGGATACATTTAAAAACAATTTAAAACATAAATTAAAGCTGGCTCTTTTATGTAAGCATAATTTACTAGAAACCTCTTTTTTTCTCGTTTCTTTAAAATATTTTTTAAAAATTTAATTTTTAGAATATTTGTAAAATCAAATTTAAAAAAAATTCAAATTTTTATGTATTCAAACATTTCATTTTAAGGCATTGCGAAAATTTTGCTCGACGATATTTTTTTCTCTCGAGTTTCATAACTATAGGAAGGAAATAGGAAGCTATGCATGCCTATCAATGTTATTAGATTTGAAAATGATAACCTTTCCATTTCGTTTGATGTAATATTTAAAAATATCACTTTCGTCCAAAAAAACGTAAAGTTGAATTTGTGTGTTTTTGAATAAATGAAAAGCATTGATAAAAGAATATTTATTATTTTTATGAATATTTTTTACTATTTGTATAAAAAAATTAATTTTATTTCTGAAGGAAGTGGTAGTTGAAGCATGACAGTTTTTTAAATTCAAGGTCAGAATGATCACGTAAACAAGTAATTAATGTTTATTTAAATCAAACAAATTTGCAAAGCATTTCGATTTCAAGGTGAAATTGTATTATTTCGCGAAATTTTTATTGTTTATATGAAATTATGATTCAGCATACAATTTTCTCTTTGAACAATCGATATTAAGTTAACAGTTTTGTTCTTTGTTAGATATTATTTGCACTATTGTGAAATTCTTGACTCATTACAAATGTAGTAATTTTTACCCTCAATGATTTAATTAAATAGCTCATAATTATTAAATATTCAATATAAATCGAAATTTTTTAAATTAAATTACTTTATTAATTCTATTTTTTAAAATAGGAAAAATATTTTTTTAAAATACATACATTATTTATATTAATTTTTCTCATTAAAGAATAATTTACGGCTCCATTTATCCTTTCAGGCCAGTGAAACTTTTGATAAGTTTTTCAAGTTAAGGTAATTTCTGTCGTTAATAGAATTATCTGTAGATCCTTCTGGAAGACCTTCGTATGCCAGCGCCCTATTGTTTATTATATGACAGAAAAGTTATTCTTTGCAATCCTATGAACACATCGCAATAATCATCGAATCTTTTTTTTAAAAGCAAAAACACGTCTCTATATAGAATCCAACATATTAATTAAATGAATATACATACAAATTACATGCGTTGAAAACTCAAAATGGAATTGAATTATTTTCATTAAAGGAAAGTACTTTATTTTGAAAAAAATTAGCTAATTAATAGTAGGTTTCCTACGTTTGCAGTACACTTTCTAATTCTTTTTAAGGGATTAATGAAAAGTAACAGTGTACAGAAAAAAGTTATCAAAAGAATTAAATCAAAAATTTTTTATTTGCGATAACTTGCACAATTTTAATGGTGCGATTGAGGATTGTTTTAATATGTTTTTGCCTTCGTTTCTAAAGGTTAATTAATTTAATTTCATTCTTATTTAGTTACAAAACTGATTTATTGGAATAAAAAGACAAAATGTCCCCAATTTATATTCCAACAACTAGTAAATTTCAAATCTGACCGACCTCAAATACGACATATCTGATCCCTAAATACTAGAGAAACCCCTAATTATCTTGTTCTGTTCCGGTATAAAACCATCCAGATAACTTCCTTATGAAGTGAGAACTGAATGGTTCGATACTAATGATTAAAAAATAAATATCAATTTTAATTTATAATAGCTTTCTTTATTTAGACATATATTTACATATAAAAATTAGAAAAAAGGTTAATTCTCAATTGTTTAAAAATTAAAGAATATTGATAAAAATTATTAAAGTAAAACTTCAATATTACGGTATAGTAAAAAATATTACTTAAAGATTAAAGAATGAGGAACACTGAAGGGATATTTAACGTCCAGAAATCGTCATTTGTATGGTCTTAGTTCATCATTCTCAACCAGAATCTATATAAAAAGAAATAGGTAGAAGCTGTTTATATAGAAATAGAAATTACTATCTATTATTTTAAAGAATCCATTTATTTTTTTAGAATTCCACATTTTCTAAATTACTTTTTGTTCTGATTCTTTTGTTCTTTTCATTTTGATTTTCGATTTGATAGTAACACAAACATGGCATCTTGACTATGTTGTTAATATAAACTGATTTTTATCTACTTTCAGATTTTTAATTGGGTATTTGCTTTCATAGAATTTTTTTGAGAAATTTGAAAGTTTATTATAGTAATCCATTTTTATTCACTAATTGAATTTTTATCTATGAGAAATATGTCACTTTTCTCTTTCAACTTATTTACTACCCTCTTACTTTCACAGCCTAGAATATGAAAACCCTAATATATAAATTTCAGGACTGAAATGGAATTATTTAATGCCAATAGAACTGTAACAACTCAGACTTTTTTAAAAATATACTAATTTATTTTTTCTCATTAGGTAACATCTATTAAAGTTTAAATTATCTAAATTTGGAAAGCAGTAAATTTTGATTACTGAAGCGTACTGTTTTATTTTAGTCTACACGTGTGTTATGCAATATTTTTGTCTTCACAAGTGCTAGATAGATATGCGGCTTTACTTAACATTATTCCTTCTCCGTTAGGAAAAATGATTTTGCGATTTTCTGTCATGTAATCTTTCTGCATAAATATTACGCAGAATAAATTCTTACAAGAAAAATAAAACGCTTTCCTTGCAATTCACTTCTTTTAATGCATTTTATTCTTAGCCTGTATTTCATAGGAATGTTTTTTTTTTAAAGAACAAAAACGATTGTTAATATTAAAGAATCTGTGTATTACATGTTGTTCACTGATAAATTTATTTATAGCTTTTTTTTTTTTAAATTTCAAAAGAGTCATGCATTCTATTAAGGTTTAAAATGTTTGATTTTTTTTTAAATCTTTATTTTGATGATGCAAGGAATTCTACAATTTTAAAAACAGACAAAAAACGAGCAATGTGAACATATTATTTTATTTAAGTTTACATTAATACTTTATTGGCTTCCATTTCAATTTGTTAAATTTATAATCTATAATTGTTACAATAGCGCGAGATGTATTTAAGAAGATAATTTTTTTAGAATAAAATATTTTAATAGAAATTTTGAATGAACTGTTGACATTCCTTAGTTGCATTATAGATACGATTTCTCCAATAAAATCCATATTTCCAAATGTTCCTTATATACAAATAAATAACCATTTTTATATGTACAAATTTTTAATTCCGCGAGAATCATATTCTAATAGATTAACTATTCTACAAGTTCCCAGTTGTAACGTGCCTAATTACCATAAGTGTTGAATTCAATTTGATTCCCAAAATAGATTCAACAAAGATGGTGACTGTATCGGGATAATATCTCCTGAAAATATTCGACTTGAAGATATTATTAATCTCCTTACTGTCAGACTTACCATCTATAAATTAATGAAAAATAGTAATAACCCATTACAAAAGAAACAAATATGAGAGTTTTGTTATATTCTTAAATAAAACGTATAGGGAAAAACTGTATTACGAATAATAGTTTCATAATAGGTTATTTTCTAATAGCATAAAAATGCACACGTCATTGTGATAGATTAAACATCAGGAAATATCTGTTCTAATCAATGACGTAATGAATCGAAAGATCTACGATGGTAGATTAAAGACATGAAAAGAAATATAGGAGATCAGATATTTAAATGAGAGTCTTTTAATGGTTCATTGACTCTTGGAATAATTACTATTGACAAATTCGGTATATAGAAGGTTCAGCCAAATACGATGAAGTACGTCGATGTTTACACTCATGCCTATAAAAGTATCTCAAAATTGTATAAATTAAGTATTAATTTATTGTAGCTACTGTAAATATGGTGCCATTGTCTGCTGTACACAGAAGGCTTCACAAAAGTAATCTGTATGTGAGGCTATCAATCCTTTATATGTCGTTTACTTCGCATCCTGAAAATTAATGAAGGCATTCTCTACTTGGTTTAGTTCAGGTTTAGCATGTAAAGATAAAAGAATCCAATCATTGTTCATTTCGAGAACTTCTGAAACCCATTATCATCTATGAACAAAAAGAACCTTATAGGGCTGACAGTATCAGTACATGGACTGATCAACTTTATAAATAGGACATCCTTGATGTGTCTTTATTGTTGTAAAACAAATGATAATCTGTCTCATACTTAATATAGTTATGTCCATCCATGTATGGGAAGGATAATATCATACTTGGTATAGTTGTGTCCCTTCATGCAGGGGAAGGATAATCTCATAGTTGTGTCCATCCATGTATGGGAAGGATAATCTCATACTTGATATAATTGTGTCCATTCATGTGTGGGAAGGTTAATCTCATAGAGTTTTGGGTTTGGAATCGAGTTTCTCCATTATACATTCAACGCGTCATTCATCATGTCACTCCAGATTTCATTTCTGTCGTAGTAACTAATTGTACTTTTCATGACGACTTTATTTCACTTTAATATAAATTTTCTTACTATTTAGATCGTGAGGATGAATTATGAACTATTTACATTTCCGCGACATAAAAAGGTGTCAATGTGTTTTTGTGTAACTATTGTTATTTCTGTTTTTATAAAGAATATTTTATTGAATTTTTATATTTCAGGTTCCGCCGAAGGTGACTGACAAGAAGCTTGAAAAAGAATGGGTGTCGGAAACAAAGACAGATAACACTGTCCGCGAGACATGGGGCAGTAAGGCAGAATTCTTATTGTCTTGCATCGGCCTTGCCGTTGGTATTGGAAATGTCTGGAGGTTTCCTTACCTTGCGTACCAGAATGGAGGCGGTAAGATATTTTTCTACAAGTTATATGAATACTGTTATGCAATTATTTAAACTATTGTATTGTAAAACCGCACATAACTTTATGTTTCGAGGTTGCATAAACTTTTACATAACCGTAAAAAATGTTTATTAAACATTATTGTTTGTCAAAGTGAATGATTTATCAATTAAGATATTTTTTCTCTGTTTCATTTATAAAAAATGATAAATTGTTTCAGGTGTTTTTTGTGACACTTATTATTTATTCTTTGTTTGTTGTCAGACGTAAAATTTAGATGCAATTTTATCTTTTCTTTCTTTTCAAATTTTTTACGTATAGTACGAAGAAAGCTAAGTTATAAGAAAATGGTATAAATGAAAGTATATTATAAAAATATTTTTAATAACTAGGAAAAATTAAATACTTAAAAATTTTATTTAATGCACTACCCACGAAATTTTAAAATTTAAAAACTCTAAAATTATTACATGTTGATCTTTGGATAAGCAAATAGTATTTGTTTAGTTTTAAACAGTTTAATATAAATCTACAATAAAAAATAAATATAAAATATAGATAACAAATATAAAATAACAATGAAATAACAAATAAAAATTTTCATCTATTCATGAATGTACCTTTGAATCGATTTCTCTTTATTAAATTAATTGCAGCATGTCCTAGTTTTGCTACTAAAGAGGCTAAACATGACAGATTCAGAACTCGTATATAAAAACAAATGTATTCATTAAAATGCAAGGCAAATTTCTATCTTCTTCTATTGACATACTTAAATTTTTTCATACTTTTTAATTTTTTTATTATGTAAAGTTTAGATGAAATGATAAGAAATTGGCTGGAAAAATGTTTTTAAGCACACACATGAAAATTGTAAATTTTGTGAGTTTTTAATTTGTAAATTTTCCAAACAACGACAAAATAATGTGGTATTCCTTAAACTACACTTTAATTAAGTTATAAGATGAATCACATATCAAACTGTATGGCGGGGATGTAATTTTTGCAGAAATTATTGTTATAAATTATCTTAATGAATAATATTATTAAATTTTCACTCAAATGTTTTGTTATGTTATGTTATTTCATTGCCGTTCCTTTTTGCATAACATTCATTTTTAATTGTTTTAGGTGCCTTCTTAGTGGCTTACATTGTGTTACTGCTGGTAGTGGGAAAACCCCATTTCTTTGCAGAGTTGGGTATCGGCCAATTTACTGGATTAGGCTCTATTGGTATATGGAAATGTTTCCCAATAGCTAGAGGTAAACTGGTATTTTTTGTTTATTATTGCTATGCATTTATAAATAAGAGAATTAATTTTTAAAATTATTTTTATATTTTTAATTTTATGAATGTTGAGGGAACATATTACTCGTTTAGTAAAATGTTAAAAAATGCACGTTCCATTGTATGTAAGCATTGCCTGTATAATAACGTGAAAGAATATAAATATATATATATATATATATATAAACTATAATAATACAACAAGAAATACTATCTTTATTATAATTCCATAATGAAAATTAGATGCGTATTTTAAATCTTCATTTATATGTGAATATTAATATCTAATTTTAGATTTTTTCATACTGACAATAATTATAAACTTTTTATTTAAATTGAATGACATGCAATTGATTGGATTTCCTGTTTAAAACAATAAAGCATTATATTTTATTTATACATCAAATTATATAGCCACGGAAATATACAGATTTACACGATGTCATAAAAATAATTCTATTGATAGCATGAATGAAGTTTATATTAACACTTTAAAAATGCATTATTGTTTCGTAATAGCAGCAACTGAAATATACAATACTAAGATTATTTAACATAATCATAAAACACTTATTTAATAAATTATGAAATGCCTATTTAAAATTTAGTAGACAAATCCTTATATCCTTTTGTTTTAAAACAATGCAGAAAGTTTATTATAATAATTAGTAGCAAGAATTTTTCCTCGTCATGCATAAATCGTTAGTAACTATTTCTTGTTAATTTTCATACAATTTTTATCTGAAATTACTGCAGTGCCATAATTTTGTTTAATCTAAGTATATTTTTTATAGTTTGAAAATTGAACCAAAATAATATTAAAAGAATTTTCTTAGTTTAAATATAGCGTTATCAGTTAAAAGCAGTTTAAATATAGGAGTTTGCATTTTCAAATTATAGATATTTATACTCGATAAGTTTGTAAAATATACTTTTTCTCAAATTCTGCTCTTGAGTTAACTTTGGCCAACGAAACGTTCGTTAATTCGACGTTATACCATTTGTCACCAAAGATAAATATTCGAGCAAAATTTAATTGGAGATGAGAATGGAAACCCTAACGTTGTATAGAATTGCACATTTGATGAAATAAACAGGTTACTACATTTGACGATTTGGCTCACAGTTACGATAATCGTCCAGTTAATGGAAAAGTAAAACAATGAAGCTTGTATTACACCTTACGTTAAAACGAAATTTGCAATTTAAAAAAAAAAAAAAAAAAAACCTTATGGGCCATTCATCTTAATTTTTGCCATTTGATTTTGTTTTATTATTTAATTGCCGAGAAATTAACTAAAAACTATTAAAATAAATACTTAATCACAAAAATAACAAAGAATGAATTTCTTATTTGATAATATTGTTTATTTTTTTGCTATTTTTCTGTAGGAGTTGGGTTTGCTATGGTAGTAGTGTCAGCTATGATTGGAACTTATTACAATGTCATCATGATGTACACACTCTATTACATTGGGCAATCCTTTCGGTTCGAAGTGCCATGGAAACATTGCGATTCCTGGTGGGGTGCTAATGATAACTGTTATGTTCGGAGAGTAAATGAAGTAAGAAAACATAAATGTAAATCTTATTTACAGTTAGTTTAACTTTTAATATTTAAATATTTGCATGTATGTATATAAGAATACCGAATAGCAACTGATAATAGGTAATATATTATAAAAGTTGTTAAAGCAATTATTGTCATAACTTATTTTGATAAGATAGCATGAAAATGTTTTTATTATAGCTAATATAAAGAATTTACGTTTGTAAAACAGACCATAGATATCAATAGTCACCTTTCACATTTATTATGAGAAGTTTCGTAAGAATTAATGTCGTAAAATAGTTGTATACAATAATATGTTCGCATTATGTCATTAACTGTTTTATATATCGCCCTCATCAGTCCATAGCATGCGGATTATTTGTGTCTGAACATCTGCTTTCATTTACTTTCCATGTGCCTACAGATTTGGTTTTGTATCTGGAATAAAAATATCAAGACGCTTAAAGGTTTCAACTTTAGAATAAACTTTATGATGCCAAAATTATATTTAAAAATAACATACCATGTATTAAAAAGGAGTATGCATTAAATTAGTTAAAGGTATATTAATGAATATGCATTAAAGTAATATAAAATAATATTAAGGTATATTAATAATATGCATCAAAGTATATAGTGTACCTATGAAAGAACTACACTGAAGTGACTAAAGTCATGGGATAGCAATATGCAAATTTTCAGATGGCAGTAGCATCGCGTAGAACAGGTATAAATGCGCAGAGCTTTCATTTCTGTTCAAGTTATTCATGTGAAGAGGTTTTGACGTGATGATGACCGCACGACGGGAATTAACAGACTTTGAACGCGGAATGTTAGTTGGAGCTAGACGCATGGGTCATGCCATTTCAGAAATCGTTAGGGAATTCAACATTCCCAGATCCACTGTGTCTAGAGTGTGCCGAGAGTATGAAATTTCAGGCATAACATCCCACCATGGACAGCGCAGTTTTCGACCGCCTGCACTTAACGACCGAGACCGGCGACGTCTGCAAAGAGTCGTAAATTCTAACAGACAACCAACACTGCGTCAAATAACCGCAGAAATCAATGTGGGACGTACAAGGGACTTGTCTGTTAGAATTGTGCGGCGAAATTTGGCTTTCTTGGGCTATTCCAGCAGAAGACCGACTCGAGTGCCTTTACTGACAGAACGACATCGCTTGCAGCGACTCTCGTGGGCACGTGAGCATATCGGTTGGTCCCTAGATGAATGGAAAACCGTGGCCTGGTCCGATGAGTCACGATTTCAGTTGGTAAGAGTTGATGGTAGGGTTCGAGTGTGGAGCAGACCCCACGAAGCCATGGACCCAAACTGTCAGCAAGGCACTGTTCAAGCTGGTGGTGGCTCCGTAATGGTATGGGCTGTTTTTTTCATGGCATGGACTTGGTCCTCTGGTGCGACTGGACCGAACATTGACTGGAAATGCTTATGTTCAGCTACTTGGAGATCACTTGCAGCCATTCATGGACTTCATGTACCCAAACAACGATGGGATTTTTATGGATGACAATGCGCCATGTCACCGGGCCACAACTGTTCGCGATTGGTTTGAAGAACATTCTGGACAATTCCAACGAATGATCTGGCCACCTAGATCGCCCGACATGAATCCCATCGAGCATTTATGGGACATCATCGAGAGGTCTGTTCGTGCCCAAAATCCTGCACCATCAACGCTTTCACAATTATGGACGTCTATCGAGACAGAATGGCTCAATATTCCTGCAGAAGACTTCCAACGACTTGTTGAGTCCATGCCACGTCGAGTTTCTGCACTTCGCCGGGCGAAAGGAGGGCCGACACGATATTAAGAGGTATCCCATGACTTTTGTCACTTCAGTGTATATGTATATGTATCTATGATAAAAAAAGAATTTGCCACATATTTCATAAATACCAAGTAAGTAACGATAATGCAATAATTAACTTAAAAAGAAACATTGGAAAAGAACGAATTATTTAATACTAAATAGAACAAATTAAAAATAAAAAAAAAAAGTCCGCAAATTTTTAATAGTTTTATTTTTTTATATTCATAGAAAACTAAATAAGTTCCACAAGAAAAAAGTATGTGTAGTCGCTTATTTTTAAAAATTAACCTCTTGACGTATAGAAAACCCAAACCAGTTATCTATAAAACATACCGATATAAATTTTAATTTTAGACGTTAAAATCTCTGAATCGCATGCAGAAAATTATGGCATTTGGAAATTCCTTATATAAATTATAAGTATAGTTCTGTTGAAAGTGACATTTAAAAGCAACAAAACCTTCAATTGAATGAAAAAAAAATGAATTATGAAAAATGACTTAAGTAAGAGTAATGGAAATTAAGATTATTATGATTATTTCATATTCATGTAACGTCGTAACAATATTTATATCAGGATAAAATGCTTTATTAATAAATTATTTCCGCCATTTCAAGTTTCAAAAGCCATATTGAAAATGTATTCATTTTCAATATTATTGTATTAACTTTTTTAACTTCTTTAACTTTTTTCTAAATGTAAATAATTTTAAGCGAAAAACATTTCATTTCACATTACAGTAAAAAAGTTAATTGTTAAAGATTAAAAACTTCGTATAGATAATATAATTTTTTTTATAGATGGAAATAGATATAAATAAATTTTAATAGACTAATAAAAAATATCCTTATGAACTATAATTATAAAAATTTATAATAAAAGTTAAAACTTTTTAATTCTCAATTAAAGTTATTTTATTATTATTTTTTTAATCCTCAATTTATATTTTTTCAATTCCTTCTATTAGCTCATACTCTCCCTATATATATCTTGTTCAAATTTTCAACCGTTCATAAAATATTTTTTATTCATCCACTCAAGTTCAATTACATTTTTTTTTGAACTTGTAGTGGAGGACACTTGATGTTAATACAGTTTTTTTAAATATTAATTCATTAATTACATTTAATTAATTAATTTTGGTTCTCTTTTAGATTTAAGTTGCATGTATCTACCAATAGATGGCGCCAGATAAACTTAAAAAAAAAAGGAATGAAAATTATTTATAAAGGACTTTCTGCATTATAGTGAAAAAAAAAGTAGGAATTGACTTAAAATTTTTTTTTATATTACTTGTTAATTTATGTTTTCTATTCTTAGACACCATGTGGGGAAGTTAACGAAAAATTAGCTACTAAATACGCTGCTGAGTATAGCATAGCTGCAATAACAAACGTTACAAATGTAACATGGAATGACAAGGTATTCATCGTGCCTCTGGAAGAGTTCACTCACGCATTTAAAACCTGTAACAATGCCACTCAGACAGCATCTGAGCAATTTTGGGAGTAAGTATCTCACTGTAATTTAAAGTCACATTTAAAATATTTTTATGCTATTAGTTATTAATTTCGTTTTACAAATTATTAAACATTTAATGTTGTTTTATAATGTTCTTTACTTTGACCGGATGTCTTTCATAACTGTTGATTCAATAGAAAGTTTTTGCATAGCGTTTTTTTATCGTCCGATATTTTTTTCTTCCTGGCGCGCATGCTCATAGGGAACGTTGTACCTATTGCGCATGCGTATCTGTAATACTGCACTACTGAGCTATTCCTATGAGCATGCGCGCTAGGAAGAGAAATATCGGACGATAAAAGAACGTTATACAAAAACTCTCTAATATCTAACAATTGTAGATTATTAATCATCTTGCTTTCCCATCTTTTTCTGATTTTATTTGTATTTTATCTTCTATTCATAGTTGTTTATTTTGTTTTTTATATTGTTCCTTGGATCATTTATAATTACTCTTTAAGCATTTGTTGCAACATTCACCTTCCCCTTTTTATCAATTCTATAGATTCTTATAATCAGTATTACATATGATAAATTTACCCACATAATTTTAAAATTTTAAAGGGACATCTAGGTATAATGCCATGTAGTGTGAGCTAATCTTCAATTAGTATTTAGAGTAGCAATTCAATCAGTATAAATTCAGAATTCCAACCCTGTTGCATGCTTTGAAATAGTGAAATAGGAATCTTAGTTATAGCTGGATCATCGTTATTCTGATTGTCTTGATCTTTGAGTGATATTTATAACATAAATGAAAGAAATTGTTATTAAAATGATCTACAAAGCAATTTATTTTTACTCTTAATAGCATATCGTAGTAGCAGTGTAGTAAATAAGATAGTGTAGCAGGTTACTTTTGAACTACCTGGTATATACCTGAATAGTTTTGAAGCTATTTTAATCCGAAAGTATCGTCAAGAATCCAAATAACAAGAATTAAAACTTATTAATTATACATTGAATGACAACACCTGTCAAATATTGTTTGTGTAGTAACAAGCACCTATCTTTTACTTTCATGATACACGCGCAGTCATCAGTTCAGTATAGCCGCCCATCACAGTGTATTTTTCTTGGTGTAAAAATTATAATACTGCAAAAAGTCATCGATAATAGTGCGTCCCTAATGGACCTTTAATAATGAATGAAGGGAAACTATAACAACTGTACAGCGTCTTGCATTGTTCGAATGCGTCAGGATTGTTTGATTGGCTTTTTTAGTAATGTATATATTTCAATTTACCTGAAGAATTCGTTTGCTTGCCAATATCCATCGAAATGCTGAAATCATCAGCTCTTGTCTAATTGAACACTTAAGTGGCAGAATTCTATACACCTGCTCAATGAAATATTGAAGGCCATCAATTCTAGACTGGCGGCACGCTCAGGTGGCAAAACTATTTGAACATCATCATGAAATATTTTCAGTCCTGCGCTAACTGAACACAGAATCTAAGAAAGTTTGCCCCGAACTATCAAAAATGGTAAAAGTCAATCTTGACTATGAAGGAAAAGGATATAATATGTGAGGATATAGTACCGTTAATGAAATTTTGATCCAATGTTTTTATATATATTTTTTACAATTACCGGTTTACGACAATTATTTGTTCAAAACATGTCACGTAGTATTTCATTAGAATACTACGAGAATACGAATACGAATAATACGAATTTGTGAAAATTCTAATTAATATGGAGTTCTTATAAACGTGTATTTTCTTCAGGAGGTATGTCTTGCAACTCACCTCTGGAATAGATGAACTGGGGATTGTGAAATGGGACTTGGCGCTTACACTCTTCATATGTTGGATGCTCGTCTTCTTAGGGATAATGAAGGGAATCAAATCATCTGGAAAAGTGAGTTAATTGAAAACAATTTGATTAAATAACAAAATACAATTTGGAAAATTTCCTAATTTATTGGAAGTATCTTTATTTCAAATTAATTATTATTACGTCTTAATTCCATATTAATCCAAATTAAAGTTCTTTGTCAGTAATAATTATTACATGTTTAACATTCATACATATTTCTAATATTCCTTTATTTAATTATTTATTGTTTATTATATTGCTACCATAATGCATGACATCGAAAAATTATTAGATTCTTCTTATTCTTAAAAACCTTATTTAAGGAACTAAGAAAACAATTGTTACTTAAAATAAATTACTTTAGATTTGTTTCTGAATAATATAAAACTTTACGTTGATTATAATTCACTAATTTAAATTTACGATATAATTATTTCGATTATTTAAATACATCAAAAGTTAAAATAAAAATTATATTTACAGGTAGTTTATTTCACAGCAACATTTCCATATGTTATACTTATCATCCTAGTCATTTATGGATGCACCTTATCTGGAGCTATGACAGGTTTGAAATATTTGTTCATTCCAGAATGGAAGAGACTTTTAGAAATTCAGGTATTATTTTTGTATTCATTGTTAAAAATATTGATCTTTTAAATTATTTATGTTATTTATTACAGATTTCTTTTAACCCTTTACTGGAGGAAAATTTTCAGAAAAACTAAAAATTGAAAATATCATATAAAGTTAATTCATTCTAGGCAGCAAATAATTCTTCTTAGTCCTCAAATTTTAGAACATTTATACTTGATTGATGACTGTCAGATCGTTGTGCATATCAATAAAGCCACATTGATATCACACATTGGAACATGTTATATTATGCACTTAAGCTTTTATATCATTGTTAAATAAAATAATTTGATCAAAATCCTAACTAAAAATAGTTAACCTGTACAGTAGTTTATAATTTTTTTTTTTTTTTTTTTTTGAATTCTACTTTATTTCAAATTTTGTTGCATGATGTACCCATTTTCTTCCTTTCACCCAAAAAGTGGTTGTGCACAAACCCAAATCGCTTTTGGAGTGAAAGGGAAACACTTTTTTAGTCAAATATTTTAAAAAATATACTTTTAGGAGCTAATTAAATATTTTATGTGGTTACTAATCTTTTTTAAGGAGAGAGCAATTTCTGCATTGAAAACTTAAAATAATGAAACAGGTATTAAAATAATGGACTGGCGCGTAGCAATAATTAAAAAAAAATTAAATTAAAGTAATGCAATAGTTAGTATCTTTCTCTAATTCATTGGTCACTATACTACTGCAGCATTGTAGAAGATTCTGCTTTACCTACCAGACACCACAGGAGAAAGGCTACACCATTCGCATTTTCTCCACTCTCCAATTGGGTTTTGAAAAAACTCTAACTAAGATTCTTTTTTAAAAGTAGTTGATCAAATAATATTTTTGAATGAACCTTTTTGAGCTTTCAGCTTTCTTTGAATTCCAGAAATAGAGGCTGTTGTGCATAAATAATTGAAGAGACTACTTTGAAAAGACCTAAGACTTATTAGTTGATAATTTGAATAAATTATTTTGGTTTTCTGACAAAGTTATAAAATGAATGGCAGGACTTTTTCTACAAAAGAAAAATTTATTTTACATTTCAGGTTTGGCGAGCTGCAGCTGAGCAACTTCTTTTTTCACTAAGTCTAGGAAGTGGATGTCTTATAATGTATGCCAGCTATAATAAATTTGAAAGCAAATTATACAGGTAGGAATATCTTTAACAAAAATTAAATGTGAGTCAAATTTGTGTCTTTTACATGGGATCAATAAACTTTTGATATTATTTAGGTTTCACTTCACAGTTCCTACTAAAGGTTTATATGATAGTTAATCTGTGTTAATATTATATATTCATATCGGGAATAAATAATGTAATACTCAGAATATTGAATATAAAAAAATGATATTGCTAATGATAAATTATAGCATTTTATTTCAAAATAAAATACACAATCCTAAAACGTAAGTAAGGATATCTTTCTACCCATTGTGAGATAAAAAAAAAAAAGCCAGCAGACCAAAAATGAGTTATTTATTTGGAACAAAATTTCGTATATCAATATCTTTTGATTTAAATTACAAATAACTAAGTTTTTACTGCCCATGAATAAATAATTGGAGTTTCAGAACGTCATAAGTGAGCATCCTGATAATGTGTAAAAGAGAAGAATTTAAAATTCTAAGGCCTATGCCTTGAACACATGTTTTACAGCCAATACAAGTATGCATCCCCATTTGTGAGAAATTCAATTTGCTAAATGAAGATAAGTCAAAGGATAGTTCCCAATTTCAGTCGAAGCGATGACCTCATTAGATGATGCCAGCAGGAATGGGTAAGCCAAGGCAAAAAAGGTGGTAAAAAGACAGATGGCAGTGACCTAGAGAAACTTCAAAAGGTGACCACTAGAGAGGTTCTCATATCCCCAAACAATCCGATGTGTAACCGGCACAATAATGACACTGATAAACGATTCGGAGAATGGAGATGGAACTCAAACCATTCTTTGTGCTGACTATTATCCCATGTCCAGACCGACTAACTGTCTTTTGTGGATTCATTCTGCCTGAATTATCATGGACTGGAATAGAGGGCCTTCAATTCTAAATCGAATCCCGACGAGATGTACGGAAGGACTGGGACATTAACCTGACTGTCTAAACCTACACAACTTTATAACGGGAATATATGGTCTATGGTTCACGTTTCATTCTATATATTGGTACTTTCTGTTGTCTTTCGTAAAACTTTTGCAGCATGGAGGAATGCCCCAATGGATTTCCTTTCCTTTTAACGGAATTTTTGTGCTTTCGTTTCTACCATAATACCTGTATTCAAGATCATCACAGTTTTCAAACACATTCTTGACCCGGAAGATCTTAAATACAACATCAAGTAATTGCACAAGGGTTTGCCGGGGTACTTCTAGCTGGTATGGGATACAGCCGATCTTTCAACTTCACAGATCAGTGGCAAGCCTTATAACAGTTGCTCAAGGGCCGTAGATAAGTCAACGCTTTATTGGTTGATTTACTATATGCAGATCTGAATGAAATGTTCAATTCCTCTGAAATTATCAAAATTTGTTTTTTATTTATCACGTCTACCTATTTTCGGCCTATTCAGATAATTCCTAAGCTTGTGTATTGCTTTTATTTGCATTGTAAGTTTTGAAAAAATCTATCATATTCATACTTATTGAAACTGGAGATAATGTAACATGACATTTGGTTTGCCAAGTGTAATGCTATGTAAAATTATTTTCATCCTAATAATATGTTTAATTTTTAGCATAAATGATGTGAACTACCAAATGCATAAGCTATTTAAAAGTAATCTATAAAATAGGAGACTTACTATTTTATGTTTAGCTTATAAAATACATAGAAACATTAATTTAATTTTTTTATATAATTGTGTAAATGATTTGAAATTTAATGTATTTATTTTTTTTAAAGAGATGCTATGTTTGTGAGTTCTTTGGATTTCGCAACGAGTTTAATGTCTGGCATTGTAATCTTTTCTGTTCTGGGACATATGTCCACAGAAATGGGGATAGACATCAGTAAAGTGGCAAAAGGTGGTAAGTAAACTACATTTAAAGAGTTTTTTTTTTAAATTTAATTACACGTTTTTTTACAGGAACTTTAAAAGTATTTTATAGTTCCAATAAGCATTTCAGAACTATTCATGTGATGTTAGAAAAAAAAAGACAAAATCAAATTAATGCTTGTATTTCAAGCTACATGACCTATGGGAAAAAACTTATAAACTATAAATAAAAGTTTTATATTTTAAAATGATAATACTCTTGATTTATAATAGACAACCATTTAAATTTTTTTTTTGAAATTCCTTTCTCTTTTTCACAATTCTGTAATTTAGGTCATGTTAAATATTAATTTACAAGAAAATATCAAATTGATCTAAAAACAAACTTATTGTTACATACAATGTTAATAATGTCTGAATTATGTTATATAAAAAACAACATAAATTATTTTCCAAATGTCAGGAGAATGAATGAATTCAAAAGGTAAAGCCTTTAGAAAAATAAATTAAGGCAATTTATTGCTTATAATTCGCGGATAATATGTTAAAACTTTAGAATTTTCGATTTAGAATACAGGCCATTGCGTTTAATCCGTGGTGTTTTACACTGCTCAAAACAATTAGAAGATATTATGAGTTCGGTAAAAATTAATCATAGAACCGACAATTTCAAAAATGAAATAAACTATGGAATCGGTTTTTGGAAATTGAAAATGTTCCTCGAAGATCGGATGAAGGTTGTATGCTTGCAACAACACAAAATGAGGATCGGCATTTAACACTAACGGCCAGAAGAATTCGTTCTATGAATGCCAGTTTATTAGAACAACACTTTCAGAGAGCTATTGGTAGTAGAGTTTCGACTCAAAATATTCGAAACCACCTCTACCATGTGGGTTTGTATTCTCGCAGACCTATGGTTAGTATATCATTTACATAGCCTACTGTGCTGCCCGCAGAAATTTGGCACAGGAGAATCTCAGATTAGGGAAAGATGGACGGATGAGTCCAGCTTTAGTGTACAGCCTGACAATAGGCGGATTCGCTTCTGGAAAGAGCTTGTCATGCGGAATACTCTTGCATTTGTGTATTGCTTTTTAGCTGAGGCGGAGTGATGGTCTTGGCCTTTATTTCTTTCAATAGCTGCAAGGAACTATACATTATCAGGAATGGAGCGTTAAGGGCTCAGCGATATGGAGATGTGATTCTCAGGCCTATTTCAGTCCTTTACGCTGCAACAATCAGGGACAAATTCATTCTCATGGATGATAACGTCAGGCCTCATCAGTTACAGACAAATATCGTCAATAAAATTTAATTAATCTTTCATATTGTTTCTTCTTTTCTCCTATCTCAGTCAGCAAAACATTTCCCCATTCGCAGTTTATACGCAAAATAATATCTCCTAATTGTTTTGAGTACTAAATATTCTCAGACGTATCGGTAAAAACTATTTTTTGAGCTCAAACTATTCAAACGCAGCTCGTTGAATCCGAAAATATGTAAACGAAACTTACATTAAAAAAGAAGAAAATAATTTAACTAGGTTCTTTTAAAAATAACACGAGAAAACATTCTTTTAAAAATAGAATGATGACGTAGAAGATAGAATGTTTTCATACTTTTACGATAAACGGCAACGTAGAATGAACATTGCACAAAGTTTTGTACGAGTAGAAAAATAAAATATCAGGCAAATAAAGTAGCAAGTTACTAAAAATACTTTCTTCTTTGCATTTTTTTTGTTATGAAATCTGACAAGTAAATAGCTTTCGTTTTATTATACCTTTCTCGCGCATATTTCATCTCTCCAACATGCACGACTTTCAATGGTTCATATGTTAATTTTATCATATTAATTCTGTTAAAGGAAAACGGTCTTAAAGGAGAAATAAAATGTTATATTCACTAATCTCAACCAAGGATGTAAAAGCAAATTTTATTTGCAAATTCGTTATGTCACAGAAATTACTAAGTAAGGCTCAAATATTTCTCGGATTATGCAAGAGTGTATTAACTCAAATGGATTTTATTTTATTTAACTTTTTTATTGTAGGTCAGGGTTTGGCATTTGTTACTTATCCTGAAGCTTTAGCCAGACTTCCTGTTCCACAACTGTGGTCTGTGCTATTCTTTTTCATGTTGTTTTTACTTGCGCTGGACAGTGAAGTAAGTGAACGCCTATGTTAAATTGATTATAACTGCACTTGTAAATTTAAAAATAGCTTTATAGCAATGCATAAAATAGTTTTATGGCTTTATACTATTGTGCCCAAAAAGTAAAACCAATTATTTTTTTTCCAAGAACTTTTTATTTATTCTCCCAAATTTATTTCATCGCCTTCAAAGTAATCCCCTCAGGACACAATGCACTTATGCCAATTTTTTTTTCCAATCCTCAATGCATGCTAAAAAGTCATCGGCAGGGATGGCCTTCAAAGTCCGTAGCGATTCACGTTGAATCTCTTCAATCGACTCAAAACGGTGTCCCTAGAGTGGTCTTTTAAGTTTAGGGATTAGCCAGAAGTCGCACGGTGTGAATACGGTGGTTGTGGAACGATATGGGTTTCATTTTTGGCGAAAATTTCACGAAGGATCAATGCAGTGTGAGGTGGCGCATTCAGTATTTTAGATACCAATCGAGATTTGACGCATTTGAGGCCCAAAATGGAATTGACGAATCCTTTAGAAATTCCCATATCATCAGCAAGTTCTCTAATTGTAAATCGACGGTTTGCAAGCACCAAATATTTAATTTTTTGGACGTGAGCTTCGTTGATTGACGTTGGTGGTTCAGACATTTCAAAAATCGCCGGAATCAATTTCAGCGTCTCACAAAGCCAAGCATAACTCAAACACTAATGAATATGTTGACGTCAAATTTCACACAGTTGCCAAGGACAGTGCCAGCAACCTAAAAAAGAAATTCAATAAGCCCCGGAAATTTTAAATTGAAAATTGGTCGTCCTTTTTGGTCGTCCTTTATGCTCTGCGTCTAGTCTATTTTATATTTGTATTTATTTTCTTTAAATTTACACAGAAAGAAGTTGTCGAATTAAAAAAAACTGTGTTGTAAAATTCTTGAAAATAGTGTGTTAAAAACTGGTAAATATCTGAGTTTAAAAATAATTTTTTTTCAGAATTTTCAGTTTTGCAATTCAAATTTTTTAAAGAAAATTTCTAAATAATTAGTTACAAAATTGTACATCAAAATAAAAGAATTTTATTGTATGACTGTTTTTTTATAGTTAAAAACTTTTTTCAACAGCATTTCAAAACAATTTTAATGATATTTTGAAATCGCAATTTCAGTAATACGTCATTTTAGTTATTTACAGTTCTCTTCACTTTAAAAATGGAAATCGAATCCTAAAATTTTAGTATGATCAATTAGAAGAAAATTTTGTCTCAAAGAAAAAAAACTTACCTAAATAATATTAAAATAGCAGAGATTTCCTTTTCAGAATTAAATTATCTAAAATATTAAGCAGCAAAAAATATTACTTTATTAAATTAATCAATACATATTTATTGACATGTAATGATTAATACTTAATATTGAATTTCTCACAACAAAAACAATATAGCGTTTAAATCTCATTGGACATCTATGATATGAGTAGAAGCAGGGGGAAGGAAGATTTTAAATGCAAATACATCTTTTTTTTTTTTTTTTTTTTTTGCTATTTTGGGGGATTTTTAATTTTTTTCATCTGATATATAATCAGAAAAGATTATGATTAATTATTTGGTTCGTTCTACCATGTGATAGTAGCCAATTTACGAACCATTACCAGCATATCTGAACTTATCGGAAGATAGCGTTTGTCCCAATGGAGAAACTGGTGCACCATTCTATTATACCACTGACTCACTGTTCTATGTTATTTGCTCTCTAAAAGACTCATGATATCTTAAGATCCATTCTACATAATTTTACATTTATGGGCACAAAATTATGAATTATAATTCACGGATGAAATTAGAAAACATTTTAATAACCTTCACAGAACTAGATGATACTTAAAATTATTATCAACAATTTTGCTTAATAATTTATTGCTGATTTATTCATTTATTTAAGTTGTTTTAATATCTATCTAGAAGAAAAAGTGTCACGAACCTTGGAGGTCACATATTACCATTTGCTATGGGAGAAAATCTATCATTATAAAATGTTATGTGTTATTTTAGATATTACATGGGTCTGAATGGCCGAGTGGCTAGCGCTGTGGCGCTCGTAACCACAGGTTTCGGATTCGAGACCAGGCGGTGCCATGAATGTTTGTAGTGGTTCGGAATCTACTTTAAACCGTAGGTGTCCCGGTTCTAACATGATCGTATAACATTACGGGGGTATTGTTATTCCGCATCAGTAGCTTATCTTCAAGCTACACGCATCTCCTGAGTAGTGCTAAGTGAGTAATATCTGTGTAGCGCTTGCCTTAAGGCATCGAAGACAATTGTCTAAGTGTTTGCCAGCTGCATTAGAACAAAAAAAAATTTAGATATTACAGATTTATTTATCCATCATTATTCAAATATTTAATTTTATGTTTGTAATATTAATATTATTCATTTTTTCGAAACTTATGCATAAAAATTATGCATGTTTATTCTATATTCAAGATAAAAAAAGTTTCAACTTTGTTATTTTTAGAATATTTATATAGATTGAAATCGTTTTGAAAATAATTTTATTTTATTATTTTATTTCAGTTTTCATACATGGAGAACGTATTCACTTGCATTTTTGACGAATATCCACATTTAAAGAAGAAGAAAGTTTACATAACATTCTTCTGCTGTTTGGGATTCTTTCTACTGGGATTACCATGCGTATTACAGGTGAAATTATAATCTATGTAATGTGTTTAAATATGTCTCCTTTGAATACATGTATAACACAGTTGGCTCCATAAAAATTTAAATAGCATTATTTAGTTTTAAAAATATTACATGTTATAGATATTTAATTGAATTAAAATTGCTTAATTTTGGGATTAAAAGAATGAAAATAATATCAGAATATTTATGAAAAGTTTCGTTTTTAAGAGTTATCTAAGTCCCTTTGCGATGCAATGAAGAGATGTGGCATACATCTATGCAATACGAAATCAAACTTATCTAATATTTGATACTAATACTTTTGTTGTCACCCACGTTGTGAGATAAAGCAAAAGCGTACTATATAAAAAAATGAAAAGTCAGACGACTTTATCTAGTTTGTGGAGTTTTCTTCAATACAAGAGCCTGATGTACATTTCCATAGTCGCCATTAAATCTCCTTTCTGATTTTTAATTCTTCTTTAATATTGGAATACCACAATGATACATAACTTAAAATGGGCTTCATAGGATTATAGATTATATAGATAATTGTAATCTTATATAGATTAATTGGTCGAAAGTATAATACTAAAACCAAGACACAATATTTTAGTATTGCTTTTACAGGAGCTGCAACTTCATGCTGTTACGCCATACTTTGGCTTTCATATATCTTGCTCATAATTGCTCTGATGGTTAATAAATGAAACATGCACCTGATCTATGACCCAGTATAATGCGCATAACTTGTGTTCAGGAAGGTTTCTGTTCGAATCCACTGGCTGCATTTATTATAATTACACTTTCGCAAGAGAAGAGACTAGATGGCAATTGTGTTTTTAAAGTGTTTCGCATCGATAGTCATAGTGTCTGGTAGGAATTTCCATGTTCTCTACCATGTGATAAGAGTTTTTTGGGGAAGTACCCTTTTAAATATCCTTTGGGCAATGGGCAATTTCACTTTGATTTGAGTCCCACCTTGAGTTTTAACAATAGTATTTACATGATACAATATATATATATATATATATATATATATATATATATATCCTTCTCCAATTGCTTGCGTTAACATTGAGTCATGACTCTAGTACCTATTAAATTTAAACTAACTATCTTTAATCTTAGTGTTTCTTAATTTCGATAGAGTTTGTATATTTTTGAAATATTTTCAGGGAGGCCAGTATATATTGAACCTAATGGATACTTACGGAGGTGGAGTTGCAAGCATGTTCATAGCGACTATTGAAATAAGTGCTCTCATGTGGGGTTACGGTAGGTTACTCTCGTAGCTATATCGAATTTAATATCACAGTTTCAAAGTTCTAGTTTTCTTTACTTAACATTCAAGTTAGTTATTACTAAAATGCTGAAGTTTTAAAAACAAAATGCATACGTATAATATTCATTTATAATGTTATTTAGCTTTGCAATGAAAATAAAAATAATATTATTAAAATTGTGCATAAATTCTATAGGAAATACATTTGTAGGACAAAAATCATTTATAGAAAAAGAAAAAAATTGTAATGAAATTACTTTTGACAAATGATACGATTGAGAAAAATTTTGAATCTAATTATTAGAAAAGTTGTGTTAAAATTTCTTGCATGTATAGAATTATAACTTTAACAACAGAAATTAATAATATTTCAATTTAGGAGCAGACAAGTTCGTTAGCGATTTGGATTTCATGTTGGGATTCAGACCTGGACTTTATTGGAGACTTTGCTGGAAATATATTTCACCACTTGTTTTATGGGTAAGAATCCACTCTTAATGCAGTTTTTATGTCCTAGTTTTTGTCTAATTCTTGTGATTATTTTCAAATAAAATTCATGGTTTTATAAATGCAATAGTTGAATTTTGTTTACATCTAATCTAAATGGTGTATGCTGTTCATATTTTAAATTGTAATGGTGGAATAATTTTTTAAAGGTGCTATTAATTTTATAGTTTAAATTGAATTGCACATTTATTCAGCATAACATTTATAAAGTTACAGTTAATCTTAAAAGTACAGTATTTGTTTTCTAATGATGACTTTATTATACTTACAAAGGTGATTATTAAAAATGTATAGATGTTTCAATAATCCTGAATATTTTAAGATAGCTATGTGACTGTAATTTGTTTTTAAAAAATTGCTTTTGAATTGAGATTCCGCTTATTTCAGAACCAAACACTTTATTAAGTTTTACAAAATGGGGAAACAAGGAAGTTATAAATCTCATCCATTAGACTTATTACTTTCAAATGCCCAAATCTTTTAGATTAATCGTATTCAGCAGATTCAGTTTTTACCATTTTATGCACCGCTAGGGGCACACTCCACTACAACCGCTTATTGTGCCATCAAAAATAACGGATGGCCACAATAGCTGTATTTTGAAGGGATATCTACAATAGATTAGTAATAAATACCATTAATAATATCTCTAAATATATTTCTTCCTCTTCGAAGTCAATGGAAGGACTTCTAACCTCACAGTCCTATTCCCCTATATAGACAAAAGAATTTCAGTCCCCTTAGTTGAGAAATACAACTTGTTACACTAAAAATTTCTTCTAAATCCCCAAACCAAAGGTTTCAGAATGAAAAAAAATAATATTATATAATCGTTTCTGGTTGTAAAAGTTTTCATGAACTGATTATGATTCTTCTGATCATATTTAATCACTAATTTGAGCTTTTTAGAAGTTCTGTATTATAACGTATAGTGGCCTGATGGCCGACTGACTAAGGCTCGGTGTCACAGGTTTCGCGTTCAAGTATCGGCGATGCCATGAATGTTTGGTGGTTCTGAATCCACTTTAAACCGTAGGTCCCTGCTAATATAACTGCAGAGTGTTGGGCATAGGGATTAAAGCAAATACCCTGCAAAAGGAAACCATCTCCTGTTTCGAAATATGCTAGTAGGCATATAACCTTCGTCCACCATGAGATGATGTGCCAGGGAGTTTGTTAGTTAGTAATGTAATAAATTTATAACTATAGAAAATAAAATAAAAGAAGAATCTCGAACTATGCTAAAGTGATTTAAAATTTCTTACAAATAGGAGACGTGCTGCCAGAAAAAATATTCATTTTTATCATAACCGGTTAAAAATTTAAACTATTAAAACTATTTTTAAAATTTAATTTATTCAAGAAAATATCTTAGTCACTAAAGGAATATTACTATTAGAAACACATTTTAGGTCAAAGCATCATTCAGTAAAATATAATTAAATTTTCATTTTATTCTGTCTGAAACAAAAACGCAAATAGAACTAGAATTTTCGGAAAAAAATAAATTCCATTCGGGTAAGGCTGAGTTAATTGCAGTAGAAAATTATAATAAGTTTTCTTAAAATAGAACTGAAATGGCTTATTTTTGCATTTATTTAAGTTCGTAAATATAATAATCACATGCTATCATTTTCCATACATATTCATAAAAATTATGAGGGTAATCTGTTCAGAAAAATATTTAATGTTAAAAGTTAAATATATTATCAAAATATCACGAGGATTAAAAAGCAATTGATTTCATACTCTAATTTTTTTTTTGTTTCAGTTTGTGTTAATCTATAGTTTATGTACGACATCTGTGATACAGTACGATAAAAAGGATTACCCGCTATGGGCTGACAGAGTTGGATGGATTTTAGTCATGGTATCAGTCTTGCAAGTACCTATTTGGATTGTCATTCAACTTATTAAATACAGAAAGGTATATTAATATATCATTTATCATTATTTTTATCTCATATTTTATTAAATGTGAGATTAATATTGCTATAAAATAAAGGAAATTTTACATTGAAGGAATGCAAAGAATCTAATTAAAAAATGGAAGTGTATATAAATCAAATCGTTCAAATGGCATTTTTTAAAGAAATATAACAGTTAGCCATGTCAGCCTAATTAGTTACATTATTGTACTAACATTAATTAAAAAAAATTATGTATGATTAAAATATAAAAAAGCATTTTATCCGATTTTACTGTTCAAACTGGGAATAAGGTATATATAAATATATTCATCGACCTGCAACAGTTAAAATTAGTGAAAATATTAAAATTTTTAAGATTTCATTTTGTAATTAAAAGAATTTTACTTTTCAAAGCATACTGAATACAGGAGTATCAAGTATCTGTAGCAAGGTAGAATAATGATTCAAGGTAACATGGATTACCAAAAGTTGTTTGTTTATCAATAGGGTTTCAGACAATATGCCTATTCAGATAAAAATTTCAAATTTCATTATTAGGTATTTTAAAATCAAGTTGTTATTTGGAAAAAATGTGAATGAAAAAAATGTGTTGGAAGCATTGGAAAATAATTTTAAAAAATGCAAAAACGTTCGCAAATGTTTTAATGATATATCGTAAAAAATGATAAATTAACTTTCTGTAGACTTTTCTATTTTTTTCCAATAAAGCATTTTGCAAAATATAAGCATTTTTTTCGTTCTAAAACAAAGTTTTTGGTAGACAAAGTAAATAATATGTATAATATGTCTAATAGTTTAAATTTCCTTGATTAATGATATTGAGTAATATTTTATTTATTACAAAATATTTTATCAATTTGATTTCATTATTTTCAAAATAATTGTTTAGCTATTAATAGTTTAAGTACGATAAAAAAATGTATTTACTAAGACATGTAATTTAAAATGAGGGTTTTGATAACATTTTTTTTAATTCGATTGAATAATTCCCATTTTGATTATTTTTATTGCTGTTTCTATTTTCATAATTGATTTGAAAATTATTAATTAATTTTATTTATTAATAAATATTTTCTTGAATTACCTTGGACGACGGAGTTTTACATTTGAGAGGCATAATATAAAATTGTTAATCAGCATCAACAATGTATTCTTAAATCAGAAAAAAGTTGTCAATAATTCATCAACAATTAATTCTTAAATCAGAAAAAGGCATCGCTTTTTTAATAATCCCATTTATACTTAGGAATAAAATTTAATATCAAATCCGATAGATGGCGACACGAGATATTATTATGATTGACATTCTTGCATCTTTTACTAATTTCTTTATTTTGTAGAATTTGAGGGCAGTATTGCGACCTCATCCAGACTGGGGTCCATCAGACGCAGAAACACGACGTTTATATTACCTCCATATATCCGAAAATTCATCTGAAGAGGCTAACTCAAATGGAGGAATTGTAAATCTAGGAATGGATCCAATTACAGATGATGCCAGATAACACGAAAGGAATTTTTTGAGATTCTGTGATCACTGGTTTGAACAGACTTTCGCACATATGAAATAAGTGAGACTAAATCAATTGAGTGAATTTGTTTTTTGTTTAGATTTTCACATTAAGACAATTTAAAATATTTTCATAAAAAGGCAATCAAATCCAACACTACAAGTAAATAATATTTAAATATTTGTGTCTTTCATATATCATTTTCAAGTTTTGGTATCCAATGCATGCAATTGTACACCTAGTTAAAATATTTTTGTTATTTTACATATAATGTTGTAATGCTTTTATTCTTTAAAAGCAATCGTGAGTGATTTTTCATTTTATTTTGTTTATTTTAATGATTTTTTTAATATGTTAATATTTATGAATTACTAATTGTGGTATCAAAAATATTTAATAAACTAGAATTTTTGTGTATTTCGCGAATTGCTCTAATACTTGGCTTGTACGTATTAGAAATGCATTTAAATGAGAATAAAAAGTGAATTATCTGATATATTAGTAGCGAAAAAACGTTCTTCATCATTGAAAAATAGTTTAATTTTTATACAAATTAATTAAAAGATTATAATTAATTCTTTAAATAAATAAAATTATCAAATTTATGAAAAATTGGGTAATTAAAGAGCTATCTTTACTGTGCAAATATTTTAAGATGAAAGTAAATAATTTAATACAAAAATTGCAAAGTGTTTTTCATAGAATTACATTGAAGATTAAGTACTCCGTTATTTATGATTGTAAATATTTAAAAATCATTTCTATATCATGGAAAAGATTTCAACTTATTTTTTTTATGTTTATCATATTATTCTGTTTTGAAATAAAAAAAATGGCTTTTGAATTATTATTTTTTTCTTGAATTGTTTTAACACAGCTTTAAAATAAGAGAGATATCAACATTATTATAAATCGCGTAAATAGTAATATTTATAATATTTATAGTTACTTCAGAATCGAGGGTTATAGTCATTAAATAATTATGAAGAATTTATCAGATTCAAAGAAATTTGGTAAAGAAATAAATAAATAAAAAATACATTTTAAAATGTATACATCTTATTTTATTCTAAACAACACAGTAACGTCATGACACTTGCTTTGAAAATTAATATAGAAAAATTTATTTAATATGTCAGAAATTTAAAAACATATTGCTATATCGTATGTTACAAAATTTTCCATAATTATCGGTATTTTGAAAATATTTATTTCAAATTTGCTACTAAAATTAAAATTTTTTTTTTATCAAACATTAAATGACATCGTAAGGGTTGTATACAGTACAGTTCAAGTTTATAAGGCATTGTACCTGCAATAGCATTTACATAGCATTAGCATCAACTGAAAGCATTTACCGTAGTATATACATAAGACACCTTCATATTCCCACCAAGTGCATAACACTGAATAAAAAACAAGTAATATAAAAAAAAAAATTAAGTCAATTCTTACTTTTTTTCACTATATTGCAGAAAGTCCTTTATAAATAATTTTCATTCATTTTTTTTAAGTTTATCTGGCGCCATCTATTGTTAGATATATGCAACTTAAATCTAAAAAAAACTAAAATTAATTAGTTAAATTTAATTAATGAATTAATATTTGAAAAAACTGTATTAACATCAAGTATCATTCCCTACAAGTTCAACAAAATGTATTTGAACTCGAGTGGATGAATAAAAAGTATTTTATTAACGATGGAAAATTTGAACAAGATATATATATGGAGTGGTGAGCTAATAGAAGGAATTGAAAAAAAATGAATTATTGACTTGAGTTATGGATAATTAAAGATATCATTATGATTATTTTATATTCATATAACGTCGTAACAAGAAATCAAATAATAGAAGGAATTGAAATAAAAGAATTGTTAAATAGAAGAAAAAGTTTCGATATTTATTGGATGTTGAATTATTGAAAATTGTGACATTATGTTTCAGTAATTAAAAAAATTTTGAACCGGAAATTTTATACTAAAATGTCGCAAATCTAGTTTATTAATGCGGTCGCATTATGGCAACAAAATACTCTCACAAGCAGAATAATAGAATAATTTAAAAGAAGGATTAATAGAATAAACTTAAAAGATAAATTAAAGAAAAGTTTTCTGTAAGTTATCTTTTAAGTTAATGTTAAAAAGTCTTTAAATAAAGAATATCTTAAAAGAATAAATCAATAAAAACTTGAATTCAAAAATTTAAATTATTTATTAAACTTTTAACCAAAAGTATAGTACGGTGGGCCTCCTTCTAATGTTATAGTTTCTTCTCATTTCATATTTATACATTTTATTTTTAAAGTCTCAAAAAAAATTTTTTTTCTCTCTCTCTTAATTTATACTATAATCTTTCTCTTTAATTTTTTGTTAATTATTTATGCAACTTAAATTTTTTATTTTACGTCTGTTGCTGAAATCTGAATTTTTTTCAATATTAGAAATATTTTTTTTTGAGGAATAAATGTGAAAAATCGAAGAGTAAAAGTAACTTCTAGTACACTTTTTAAAATTACATAAAGAAGGAAAAATAAAGTTCTAAGAGCATAAAACCCCCATGAAAATTTATATTTCTAATCGTTATAGCTTCAAGTAAAAGATACATATAACAAATTTTACATAGTGGAGATAAACGTGTTCAATTAACATGAAATAATTTTTCATGAAGATTTATGTTGAAATTGAATGAAAATAATATAAATGAAAATAAATTTATCACTAAATAAACATTGACACAAATTTAACAATAAATAAATGCAATAATCTAAAAGGCAAGTCTATATTTAGTTATCTATACATAGTTTTTAAAGAAGAACTATGTAAATATGATGGAAAAAGAATAACGTTTATTTTAACAGTAGGATAGCGAAGGAATTCCATCGTGTAATTACGATTTATATGTATCAGAAATGACCTTGATATTCGGAGTAGTTGTTGTGTCTTCATTTCTGAGTTTCGAAACTTCGAAACGATTCTAGCTGCAGTGTAAAAGCAGCTTACAAATACTTTTTTTAATTTGTTAGCTTGGCATTAATTGGCATTTTAATTTGTTGGCAAATACTAGAGTAAATTTTTTTTGCATCGAAAGTAATATATATATATGCAAATATATATATATATATAATGGATTATAACGATGGAATATACTTGTCAAAAAGGTTTTTGACAATAAGTCCTTTACAACTATTTAATTCACCTTTTTCTAACCAATTGCCTAAATTGTAATCAATGGCTCCAACTTTTTCGCTTAATAACTATAATTAAACTGGTAACCTTTATGTGTGGATCGAGAAAGCCCTTTTCCCCAGTCAAATGTGGTCTGTGGCCTTTTTTTCAAATAAAATAACAATTTTTATTTATTTGCAGCTATATTATTACATTAAATATTGTTTAGAATTTAAAGTCTACAAAAATTAAACATTTTTTACTTATTGATTTCCAAGTTATTTATCTAGTAGTTGTGCACTAGATAGTTTCCTATGATAGCTTGGTTGATTGGTATAGAAACATACATTTTATTAATGAGCGCTTTGTAATCTTTTAATTTTTAATTTAATATTAATAATACATCAAATTAAACTAAAATTCCCACAGCCTTTAAATAAATAAAATACTGAAAATAAGAATAGTAGACCATGATGAAATTTATATATTATTTACAAACTGAGTTTTATGTATAAATTAAATAATATTAAATTAATGCATTGCGACACAAAGACACAAATAAATCGCAAAAACGTCTTCTCAAAAAAAAAAAAAAAAAAAAAAACACTCCAAGCTAATTAACAAGCTAACTAACAAGCTAATTAACTTAAAAATATTAGGTAGTTACTAATAATTTAAATAAATACGATTGGTTATTACTGCCTTAATATTTTAATTTTTTCGTTAAAAATTCGAATCTATGTAGAATTTGAAGTAAGGTGTTTAAATAAGCTTCTTATTTGTTTATTTTTAAAATGGCAATTTAAAGTCTTTACTGCTTTTAGTATAAGCATGTGCTTAAATCCGTACTAATTTACAGCTGTTATTTTATTTAAATTTTATTATTTTAACTGTGGAGAAATTGTACGGAAATTTATTTTTACCAAGCAATGTTGAATTAAAATTATCAAAATAATATATGCTGATTTTGTGTTAGTTTTCAATACTAATAAAGAATACAGTACCTTAAATTACCAAAAACGTTTTATAAAGTACATTTACCTTAAATTTTATGATATAAAGAAAAATTTGACGAGTTTTCATATAACATTTGAAGAAAAAGTAGCTATTGCTATTCTCGAAGCAATCCTTACATCTAGTTTGATAGAAGACCAATGTATGTGAGCTAATTTGCATCATTGAATTTATTTTGATTGCAGATTACTAGATTTAAAAAATTAGTAAACGTAGTAAGAATACTGATTAAGTTTACGGATATCAAATGTCAAAGCATTCTCAACTTGAATACAAAATATTATTTTAAAGTATAATTCAAATTTCAAAAATTTCTAATTAATTATAATAATTTTAAAATAAAATAAAATATTTATATGACGATAAAGAGCTTGCTTATGCAAAAGATCTCTCAATGAAAATTATTTTACAAATTTTTCAAGACTTAATAATTTAAAATACAGAGATTTTAATTTAGAAAAAGAATAATCAGAATTATTTACCTATGTACAATAATTTTAAAATAAAAATATTTGTTTGAAGAAATTGGTTTAAGAAAATTGTTACAAAGGAGAGATTTTTAAATAATTTTTTGATGAATCATTAATTAATTAAACATGAAAATTTAAATTTTGAAACATGTATTTCATGTAAATTATAAAATAGGGTTACTTTAGATGTTATTATAATTAATAAAATTTTTAATGTATTTAAATATTTCGAATCACAGTATATAGCAACATATAATTTTTGTTTACTTTGCAACATTGCTCGAGAACGATTAAAATTATAAATTATTTTAATAGTTGTTATTTTAAAAAATTCTAAATGATAAATAAAATTTTTTTTTCAAAAAAGTGTATAAAGCAAGATTTGTACATTTTTTTTTGTACAGGAGATTTAAGGAAAAAAAAATGTGAGCACATGTAAACAACAATTATATCCTTTTATTGTGTTTGTAATGAAAAATATTTTTTTATATCATTTTTTTATCAGCTTTGTTATGAAATAATAATAGTGACAGATATTGCCTGTTTTATTTATGAGTTTACAGTTATGCAGAATAATCTCACGCATCTGGGAACATCTAATAAAACAAGTTTTATGTTTCACTTTAAATGACCTCAGTGAGTAATAGTAAATACAATAATAATAACTAATTATGTTTCAATTTTTCACTCCCAAAAGATGTCTGTTGTGGGTCTAAATCTAATAGGGGGATATATAATTTTATATGCCACCCGCGGAGTTGTGATGTACTTCTAAAGTGGTCCGTAAGATCATTTGGGTTGCCCACCCATGGTTTAGATAAACGCATAGAAGAAAATGAGTAAGGTCTATAGAAATTATACTGTTTTGATGCAATTAAAATATTTCTCGTTTCAAAATAATTATATTTCTACTTTTTAATTAATCAAAATAATATTAGTAATAAAATCAATCAGGTTAAAGAGAATTTAAATTATCTACTTAAATGTTTTTAGATAATCAATTATCAATAACCAAAATGGAGAATTTAAATGTGATATTTGATTTCATATGAAAGTGAATAATAATTATTAAAAAAATGATGTCCCCCGTTTAAAAATGGCATATAATTATTTAAGTTAAAAGTTTAATCCTGATCGATTTACCTATAATCGAGTATATTTTCACATGAAACCTTTTTGATAAAAAAAAGGGTAAAAATTTTCATTTTTAATTCTTAAATGAGAGTAAGCATTGATTTTCGTTTTCAAAAACTTCATATTAAATTCACACAATTTGTTTTCTCTGATTAAAAGTCTCATTTTAGATGAATGTCGATTGAAAATACCACTCAAAATAAGATAAAATTATTTTATTCCATTAGTATATTTGAAATTATAAAAATAGAGCTTTAAATAATGTTGAATATGGAATCTAAACTTAAAAAAAAAAAAAAAAAAAAATAAAAAACCTGGTTCAAAAATACTTATTAAAAAAAAAAAAAAAAAAAAAAAAAAGAGTTATACAAATTTTCAGCTTAAAACCTGTCACTTAATTACATCTAAAATAAATAAACATACTCTAATGCTTTTAATTTATAAATAGAATTTTTTCAAGAGTATGTATAAAATTAACTGTAATTATTTAATAAAAAGTAACTAAAATAAAATTTTTCTTTGTTGAAACCATTGAGAATTTTTATAGTATTAGTTTGTAAATTTATGTTTATTCTTCGAAAGTGAGTAATTTTTGCTCATAATTCATTTCCCATACTTGATGCGTATAAATATAAAACGCGTTTCAATTTTAAAATACGTTTTGATTACAGCAACTTAAGACACATTAGGTTTTTCCCGCAGATGAACTTAGTTTCGGTTTCGATGTGCAATCCCCACCATTAAAATTCTTCGAAAGATAATGTAAGCCTGTAATTGGTCGGAAACACACGCAGACTTTTAAACTGTGGAAAATTATGTGCATGCTGGTTTGAGGGAAATGATATGGTATTTCCACAAGAAATAAGAGGTAAAATTATGAGCTGTACTTCCTGAATTGTATCCCGATAATTATAATTTTACATTTATCAAAAAATTTCTTTGCAATCATTTAAAAATAAACAAGAGGAAGAGAAAAATTCAATTTTAGAATAATTTTTTTAATAAATGTATAGTTAAATACGAACTTATGAAATTTCAATTGATAAAAAAGTGAAGAAATCTTTATTTCATTTGTATAGGTTTAGATGTGCGTAAAATTTAAACCTTTCAAAAAATTTCTTCTTAAGTTTAAAAGAAGTTGTAATTTAGTTATAATAAAATTAATTCTTAATATCACATGCAAGTTTCAAAATGTTTCTAATATCCATAGCTCAAATAAAAGTTAAAAAATTGACAAAAATAATGTTTTTTCTTACATTTTTTATAGACATTTTCAATTAAAAAAATTAAAATAATATTGTTATTTTACTATAATCGTTATTTTCTATCTTTAATTTTAAATATAAAAGTAACCAACGAGAAAAAAAGTCTTTAAATGATACATGTATTAAATTACATTTAGGTGCGTTTTCCGTAATACTTACATAATAGAAAGAGATAACAATTAGGAATATTGCATTACATGTAACTAGAAGTTACGAAATTTCAATGAAGTTTCGAAAAGTGAAAGGGCATAAATAAAGAACTCTTTCATTTTCGTTTTACACTTTATAATTTGTTTTTTGCCGATAATTTAATAAATAATTATATATAAATAAATTTTCAATGATTGTTTCAATCTATTTATTCATTTAGATTTCAGATCTAAATGGATAAATATCAGGTTCATTTCAGAGTCCTAGTTGGGCTTCGTAATTACGAGTGCTCGGTTCGCATATCGGTGAGCAAGTCGAATCTTTCAGCTTCCCTGTCTGACAGGGAGGGCACGGTAATATGCAGTCTATAAAGTCCTTTCATTAGGCTCAAGGAGGAGGATGCGAATCCTGCAAATATGTTGTTGTGGTGTTTGTTCACATTTGTAGTTTCAATTTGTTGTTACAGTGTAGCAGGCCGCCTGTAGTGCACCCTAGTTAATGTTGAATCTGCTACAGCACTGTCGGTCAAACAGCGAATACTCTCAAGTAGAAGATCTCAGTACTTGAAAACAATACTATATATTTTAATAGCTAATGGGATATTGAACAAATCCTGCCTCCATAAGGCAACCAGGGCAGGATTTTACACCTTATCTTTTTCTTATTGCAAAAGTGGTGACTTATAGAAGAAAACACCACCTGATATTGCATGACTATAAAATGATTATATAAAATTAGAACAAAATATTTTAATAGTCAACGGTTATGAAATTAATCATTGCATAATAAACGACGAGGATTTGTCAGATTGCTGGAGAACCTTGGTTGCTAGCAACCTCTATCTCTTGCTTTGTGAATGGGAGAAGTTTCTTAAGTTTTAAGCCCACTGATTAGATAGAAATATATATATATATTTGTTTAAAAAATTAACTTATTAATCATTTATATTTTTTATTAATTAATAAAAAAATTATGCATACATAATTTATTATTATTATAATTTTTAAGAAGGTAATAAAAAATACAAAGAAACAAACAAAAACGATTTGAGAGGAAAATAGCATAATAAACGAGGCAACAAGTGTTGGATTTTCAGCTCTTATTGAAAAAGTGTTGATTTACAGAAGAAAACACTACCTGTTATTGCAAAGCCATAAACTGATTATATAAAATTAACACAAAATGCTATTCAGAAGATCATTCGAGTTTCGTATTATTTGGATAAAACATTTTTTACTTTATAATCATCAAATTTGAGAAAAGATGTTTGTAGACGTGTTTTCAATCGCATTGAATTAGTTGGTGTCACTGCAAATAATACAATTTTAAATAAAACATTTCACTAGTTTTTTCTCAGCTTTGCAAATAAAAAAATATTATTATATATTTTTTTTTATTTGCAAAGCAAGAAAAATTAGAAAAAAAAAAAAAAAAAAAATTATTTACTTCATTATTTTTATTTTTGAATACGTATATTTTTTCTTCAGATTTTTTTCTTTACAAGCTTTACAAATTTCAGTTATGACAAAAATATAAGACAGTATTTGACAAATACTTAGAATAGGTTATAGTATTTGTCATTAAGGATTAGATTTCACAATAAAGTTGACATCTACATTCTTCTTCACTTAAAGTATAACTCGTTTCTTAATGTTTAAATGTCACCGAGATAAAAATCATCAATGTTGGCTAAATTCCCAGAAAAAAATTTGTGTGCAGTGTCTTAGAAAATTGCCCCGACCAGAAATAATTTTAAACAAAGAGCAGCGCATTCATCGAAATAAAATGTAGAGATATCTAATAGGTGGAGAATGGTCAACGTTAGTGGTGAAGAAAGAGAATATGCTGCCTTGAACATACGGGAATCTAAATAAAGGAGCAACAGGTGGGCTGAAAGGTTCATAGGCTGACACAAAGATGGCGCTACTGGTATTAAATCCATATGATTTTTAGTTAGCCCTAACCTTCAAAAGACACGTGTATAAGTTTGACAGCTGTTGCACTATTAGTATGTGAGTTATAACATTTTTAGTGAAGCAACTTTTGTTAGTTTGAAAAAATGGATAAAAAGGAATTTCGTGCGTTAATAAAGCATTGCTTTTTGGCGAAAAAAAAATACTATTGACGCCAAGGCTTGGCTTGATAAACATTATTCGGACTTTGCACCGGGAAAATCAACCGTAAAGAAGTGGTTTGCTAAATTTAAACCAGGCGAAATGAGCACCGAGGACGATGCACGCAGTGGACGCCCCAAAGAGGCTGTTACCGACGAAAACATCAAAAAGGTCCACAAAATAATTTCTGATAACCTTAAAGTGAAGTTGATTCAGATAGCTGAGACCCTAAAGATATCAAAGGAACGTTTTGGACATATCGTGAATGAATATTTGGATATGCGAAAGCTCTGTTCAAAGTAGGTGCCGCGCGAGCTCACAATCGACCAAAAACAACGAATTGATGATTCTAAACAGTGTTTGTAAGCTGTTCAATCGTAATAAACCCGAATTTTTCGTCGATATGTGACAATGGATGAAACATGGCTCCATCATTTCACACCGGACTCCAATCGACAGTCAGCCGAGTGAACTGCACGTGATGAACACTAAAAATGCTATAACTTCACTAAAAATGATTTAACTCACATACTAATAGTGCAACGGCTGTCAAATTTATACACGTGTCTTTTGAAGGTTAGAGCTAACTAAAAATCATATGGATTTATTACTAGTAGCTCCATCTATGTGTCAGCCTACGAATATTTCAGCCCACATGTTATATATATTCATAAGTTACTTACATATATTTAATTTTAAATAACGCTGTCTGAGGGGAAAATCCTAGTTGGAATATCATAATTTATGAATATATCATAATTATGATTTATAATAATAGGAATGGCTGGATTGTTTGGTATCAGTGTTAATGTTTTTCTCCATATATATATATATATACATTATACTGCTAATTTTATTGGAATGTTTTATATTATTTATTTATTTTATAAAATTATAAAAACAGCATTTTTAAAAAATTTTTACTCAATTATTCAATATAAATATTTATTCTTAATATAAAAAGTCGTTACTAATTTATTATTTTTATCAGCATTAATTACATATATATTATACAGTATCAAAGGAATTTCTGTTAATTACATTGTTACTTTATTTATTTACTTTATAAAATTATAAAAAAAAGCATTTTTAAAAACATTTTACTAAATTATTCAATACAAATATGTATTCTTAATATAAAAATTGGTTGCTAATTTATTATTTTTATCAGTATTAATTACACATATATTATACAATATCAAAGAAATTGTTATTAATTACATTGTTGCACAATATCGGATTTCAAGAACACCTCCAGCGCATAATTCTTTGAAATGACACTCACGAAATTTTTGCGAAAAACTCTCCAAATCGGACTTACATCGTCAGCCAAATCATTGATTCTCATTTGAATGACATCAGTCATTTGCGAACAGAAATAGCAACAAGTGGCTAGTTTTCCCCTACCTGTTGGAAGAACCACTCGACGCTTTTGCTTTCGGTAGAAAGGTAATGTCAGCAGTGTCAAATGAAGCAAAGGACAGAATTTAAATTTAAATTTTAATGTAGAAAATGGTCCTCGTCGATGTTAAAGTAAGTAGAACAGTTTTGTCATTTAATTTTAGCGGAATATGAAAATTTGAATGCGAAGAAATATTTTTGTGATGGTTTGATGAATCATAAAGCAAGTTTGAAATATTTAATATATGTTAGTGACAAATATTGTACATCACTTAGTTGAGTTTTCTATCATTATATAAATCTGCTAATAAAATAATAAATATAGTAAGTTTTAAAAAACGAAAATGCACATAAATTAAAGCTAAGGCAATGGTTTATGAATACTGGAATGGGTGTAACGTTAAAATTCTTATTTCTAATTTTAACATTAGATATTAACTTTATTATTATTTATAACTTTAACGTTTGACAACGTTGGGGGGGGGGAATTTTTAATTTTTAAATATCTTAATATATTTATTTTTAAAAGAATTTGAACTAACCTAAAAATTCACTTCTAATTACTCCAAAACATTTCAAAAATTTACCGTTACATATATGAGCGCCAGAATTCACAGAATATTTTAACATAACATGTATTGGAGTATTGTCAAATTAACCAAGCTTACATTTAGTGTGGGTTTCCGTGACAATACTTAAATTTATTTTTATTAAATTAAATAATTTCATAATTTATATAATAATTTATTATAATACTAGCCGAGAAACCAGCTGCTATCAAATATGAATTAAAAAAATGGGCTTTTAAATACAGAAATTGTAAAGCTAAACTAAATCATCAATACAATCGTGTTTAATGTAGCGAAAAAAAACTCTGCTTTTTATTTAATTTTATTTTCCCTTTATTTCATTCTTAATTAAATTATTTCATCACAATTCTTGCTCATGAATTACGTTTTCCATTTTAATATTTGGTGTATAGGATTATATGTAAAGTCTTTGGGTTTACCATTCTAAAGCAAGCCATACGTAAATAATCGCTGCATTTAACTGTCACACGATCATTCTTGTTAAATTACATAATCTTGGTGAATTTAAATTTCTCAATTATGTAATCGAATGAATGTAGAAATCGATTGATTTCTATATTCTTTCCTCTACAGGAATCTTGTTTGGAATTTATAAATTAATATTTTCAACTGATTCATTTCTTACTGCTAAAATGGCTTTTTCAAATACAATTTGAATTTGTGCAATATTTAACGATATTCGTATAAAATTTATCGATTAATTCATCTTGATTGTTGAAGATATTACAGAAGTCATTCGTAAGTTTAATATCGATAGTTAAACAATAATTTGGGTGAGTCCCATCACTAATTTGTAAGAGTTTTTCTTAAATATGTTTTGTTTCTTCAGTATTAGAAAGTTTAGTTCTCATATTTGATTTAATTATATTTTCCTAATCAGAGGTAAGAGAAATTATTGTTTCGAACAAAGATTGATTTCATATGCTGCAGTTAATTTTGGAATAACTTGAAGCTTTTGCCGAAAATCTGCAGAAAGTCTAACTAATGCATCTTCCAGTAATTTTGAATTAACTCAAAGATCTTTTAACGTTCTATCTAATGCTTCGAATGCCCTTTTATGCAAACATTATACATTCGTCCCAAATGATTATTTTACACTGTTTTAAAAATGTATCTCGTCCAGATGTTCTTGATACATTAAAAACAGCAAATGCCTGTTTTGCAACATTTAAAAGCAGTTTCAAAATAAAATGAACAATTTGTCCTCCTTGTAATTGTGTTGCTGTAAATCCAGATAATGGCATTGTAAGTGCAATATCTTTTTTGGCGTATTTCAGTCATTATCAAAAATATCTTTCAGTACCTCCTGGCATATCCAAGATTACTCCACCAATACCTCTGTTCACATGATTGTATGATGAAATCCTAAGCTTGCTTTTGATTTACTATTAACAATGGTTTCTTTTGCAAAACTGTTTCATGTATTGCAATACTATTTAAACGTTATAATATTTCTTTTTTAACTTTTCGGAATTCAATGCATCAGTTTCATCTCTTCGTGGTGCTTGCATTCCTAGTTCAACTAAAGTTTGATTGCTTATTGTTAAGCATTTGTCTTCGAAACGAGTAACTGCTTGATTAAATACAATCTCTTCATTGAACTCAATATTTAATTCAGTATGAACTTCTTGCACCAAATGCAATACATCATCTCTCATATTTTCTTTGAATTTCTCTCAATTTCTATTTGGATTCGATTGATTACTCGTTATCAATATTATTGCAAATAGATCTTTTATTTGCTCTGCGTTTGCTATAAGTGCAGCTTCTCAAAGTGCCAATTCCCAATTCTATAATATTTTCTAGTAATCCTAAATGATGATATGCTTCTCTGTACGTTTCCCATGCATATCCATCGATCTTTTTTAAATCTATGAAATATGTTGGTTCCCGAATTGCATTTAATAGCATTAGGCAAGAGAAGCCATCAGCAGTTTTTGAATTCATCATGTACAACAACTAATGAACTCGTTCATTACAAACGACATATGAATCATTGAACGACTCGTTCCAATGAATCAGATTTCAAGATTCCTTCGTGACCTGGAGTTCCTTGTTTTTTTCGTTGAAAGATTTATCTTGTTGTATTCCACGTATAATATGATGGTACATCGGCATATAACAACGTCCTTGCAAACGAATCAATTTGAAACAGTTGAAAAAATGTATTTAACTTTGTATTCACAAGTTGTTAACTACTTTCTCTCAGTCTGCATTTTCATTTGTAAAATCTAGTCGTTGGCCATTTTCTAAATGCACTGCTGGGTGTCGATCATGTATTAAGAAACACATGATTCACCAAGTCTCTTTATTACTATTTTTTTATGTGTCCATTTGATATTGAAGTATTTCATATTTCGAATGTTGTTCTCTATTTTTTATGTTTATTGCAAATACAGTCATACCATTACATTTGGTAATATGTTTACACACTTATTTTATTCAATTCACTTAGGTGCAGTTCTATACATATATATGGCCTTAAAACATTTTGGAGAGAAATGTTGTAGCAACATATTATATATATATATATATATATATATATATATATTAATTAATTTTTTTCATATTTTATTCTTGTACGTATTATGTATTTATGTTATTTTTGTCACTGGGAAAATACCTCTTTGAATAATTCTGTGTGTAGCCTATATCAGCCTTTTGTCGGAATTGTCTTCAAAAAGATGAAAATACACTATTCAGTGCATAGTCTTTTCAGTTCTAATTTTTATGGTCCCAATTATTCATTTAGTGTTCCATTTAGTGTGTATCTTTTTTCTCCAATGAGATACAAACAGAAGAAGACGGATATCCTTTTTTCACTTGCCTTCACTCATACATGGTGAATTCTTTATTCTTCAGCATGTACCATGAATCATGTTTTTCATTGTCCTATTGTATAATTTTGAATTCGGAAATTCAGATCGAATTACAATAATTAAATTGATTGATCAAATTGATTCGGAAGGAATTTTTCATGTAATCAAATTAAATTGTGTTGATGAGATATTGCTCATTTCTACCCTTCAACTGTGTATATCCAGCATCTAACAATTTAAAAAATATGATACTTTTCCATGATATCCATGAATTTAATTTGTTTTTCTGGAAAGACTCGAGCTGTTACGACATGACGGTTTATTTGAACTCTTCCATCAATCTTCTCTTCTTTTATCTCCGGCCATGACGAATTTTTAAAAACGTAATGAATAAATCAGGGAAACCATGTTTTCTTATATAAGTCATAGCATATGTGTACTCTTTGCCATCATTCATGATTGCGTCTCTGAATATGCTCTTTACGCAAATTCTTTTTATTCTGCCGAATATCATTAGTTCTTTCTCTGATTTTTGCATATATATCAACTAAACACTGTTGAAAAAAATGACGGGAACTGGTTGTGTGATGGAATCCCTCATTGTCTTTTATTACTGTGCGATACGCATAAAATTCTTTCGAAGTTACTTTTCTATTTGTTTCTTCACCTGCATTTGTGTTCACTTGTTTCACATTGAAATAGTTTCTGTATTATCCTCTGATAAAAATTATCGCAAGAGCATCATAAGAACGATGTGTTTCTGTGATATGTCGTAATATATATTATATTACGATCGTGATATAATCTGTCCTAATACCACTCATCTGATATCATTCGATCCATTGATGTTCTGAATAAGTGAACCACTTTATTGTACTTATGTAAAATTCTCTACAAATCTTCAATGATTTCTCATTTCAGTCCACTTATATTTGCGATTGATTTCTATTGATCGATTGCTATTTGTTAGTTGCTAATAAAATACATTTGCAAAAAAATTGTGAGATTCGTTTTTCAATGGTAATAACGTTCCGCTTTATGATAGCCTTTCCTTTAATCGAAACACAGAACTGAATTTATGTTCTTGACTGCTCATCCAAGTAGCACCAAAGGACTTAATTTGAAAAGAAGCATTGTACGATCTCATATTTTGTTGAAAACACTTTGATTGCGGAGTTGCTCCAGTCATGTAATGGAATAATTCTGGTGGAAGCACTTTCACGATTTATGTACTCCCTGTCCACAATTTGAATGCAATTTCATTCACTTGATGTTCATTGAATCGACGTTCCTGTTCTACATCTGGTCTTCTCTCGGCTCGAATCACAACTTTTATACTCATCTGAAACCGTTTTGAATAAGTGAACCACTTGATTGTATTTATGTAAAATCCTCTGCAGATCTTCAATTATTTCTCGTCTCAAGCCACTTATATTTGACAAAAATTCATCGACTACTGTTTGCTCGTTGCCTATAAAATACATCAGCTAAAATTTGTGAGATACATTTAAAAATGGTATGTATGTCTCTCAATGTTTCTAGATTTTAAAAGGACAACTCTTTCATTTCGTTTGATGTAATATTTAAAATTATCATTTTTGTCCAGAAAAATGTATTTGAGCATGTTATTTATTTATGTAAAGTTGAATTTCTATGTTTTTGAATAAATAGGCATTGATAAAAGTAATAATTATTATTTTTATGGATATTTGTTATTATTTGTATAAAGTAATTAATTTTATTTCTGAAGGAAGTGGTAGTTGAAAAATGACGGATTTTTAATTCAAGGTCAGAAATCAAAGTATTTAAATAAAAAAAAATTACAAAGCATTTCGATTTCGAGATCAAATAGTACCTTTCGTAAATTTTTATTATTTATACTACTGTGTCCAAAAAGTAAGACCAATTTTCAATTTAAATTTCCCAGGCATATGGTACTTTAATTTTTTTCTTTTCTAGATTGCTGGCACTGTCCTTCACGTCTGTATGAAATATTACTTTAAAATATTCATTAGTGTTTGAATTACGCTTGGTTTTGTGAAATGCTAAAATTGATTCCGGCGATTTTTGAAATGTCTGAATTAACTTAGCAAGAACATGCTTTAAATTTTGTTTGCGGAAACATATAGAATGTTGCAGAAGGCATTCTGTGAGCATTTCAGTATCGGAAAGAAATGTTTAGAAGTGGTAAAAACAGTTCAAAGAAGGCAGAGAACGCGTTGAAGACGAAGAGCCTTCTGGTCCACCACCAACCTCAACCGACGGAGCTCACGTCAAAAAAATTAAAGATTTGGTGCTTGCAAACTGTCGATTTACAATTAGAGGCCTTGCTGATGATGTTAAATTTCAAAATGAGGGGCATTTTTTACATTTTTACATTTTGGGCCTCAAGCGCATCAAATCTCAATTTGTACCGAAAACACTGAATGCGCCAGCTCACACTGCATTGATTCTGCGTGACATTTTCGCCAAAAATGGAACCCATATTGTTTCACAACCACCGTATTCTTCTAAATTAGCATCGTGCTATTTCTGGCTATTCCCTAAACTCAAAAGACCCCTCTGGGGACACCGTTTTGAGTGGGTGAGCATATATAGAAGTTCAGCCAAGTACGACGTGGAAGCACGCCGAGGGCCGATGAACGATATTTGCTCTTTTGCATATGAAGTACCCCATATTTATATATATTAAATATTATTTTGTTGCAGCTACTATAAATATGGTGCCATTGTTTACTGTGCGCAGGCTTCACATAGGTAATCTGTATGTGAGTCTATCAATCCTTTACCTGTCTCTTACTTCGCGTCCTACAAATTAAAGAAGGCCTTCTCTACTTGGTTCAATCCAGGTTTAGCTTGCTTGCAATGTTAAAAGAGGCCATTCATTGTTCATTTGGAGAAATTCTGGAACGCATTGTCTTCTAAAAACAAAGAGAAATTTATAGGTTTGACAGTATCTGTGTATGTGGTGGTTGATACCTTTAGGTAGCAGCATAGACTTTCATATATTTTCGCGTGAAACCGTGACTGATTAACGTTGTTTATTACGACATCCTTGACGGTCTTTATTGCTGTAAAACAAATGATAATCTCATACTTGGTATAGTTGGGTCCATCCATGTATGGGAAGGATAATCTCATACTTAGTGTAGTTGTGTCCATCTATGTAAGAGATGGATAATCTGATACAAGGAAACCTTTGTTTATGTTTTGGGTTTGGAATCGAGTTTCTCCATTATACATTCAACGCTCTATTCACCATGATACTCCAGATCTCCTTTCTGTCATAGTAACTAATTGTATTTATAGCAACTTTATTTCATTTTATTAATGTGAACAACTTTATTAAAGTGTAAAGTATTTTTTACTATTTTGATCGTGAGGATGAATTATGAACTATTTATATTTCCGAGACAAAAAAAAAAAAAACAATTTGTATTTATATAACTAATTGTTATTTCTATTTTTTGCAAAGAATGTTCTATTGAATTTTTATGTTTCAGGTTCCGCCGAAGGTGACTGACAAGAAGCTTGAAAAAGAATGGGTGTCAGATACAAAGACAGATTATACCGTCCGCGAGAAATGGGGTAGTAAGGCAGAATTCTTATTGTCTTGCATCGGCCTTGCAGTTGGTATTGGAAATGTCTGGAGGTTTCCTTACCTTGCGTACCAGAATGGAGGCGGTAAAACATTTCTCTATCTATTATATATAATTCTCGTGTCACGATGTTTGTTCGGGATGAACTCTGAAACTAACAATCCGAGTTTAACTTTTTTTTTCTTATAAGTGTGTTTTGTTCCAGCTTGTGAGATAGGATAGTTTTTATACAGATTTTTTTTTTATTTAAATGCGAAATCGACGATTTTTATATTTCGTCATTTGGCGCCATTGACGTCATTTGGCGCAACTAAAATTTGCGATTTCTCATCCGATGGACGTAATTTTGAAAGTACATTCAAAATACAAGGTCAGGTGTACCATAAGATCGGGTCGTTGATGCCAATACCTAACGAAGAACCAAAATTTCTTCAAATTTATTTTATGGGCAGTTCTGAAGAACGTGTGACAACTCGATGTCAGTATAATTTTATCGAACAAGCAGTACAAAGAGCTATTGTAGAATTGTTGGATAATCTTTTAGAAAATCATAACCAACTTATTAAATTATTTAACGAATTTATTTATTTTGACGAAAGACAGATTAACAAGAAATAGTGTTCATCGCTTAGTTCTTAGTTAAATGAAAGTAATGATTATTAAAAATTAAATTAGGTACAATAATTATAAAACAGTATTAAAAATCACCATTATCTACCTCATTCATTAAATGAATAAAAATTAAACATTTTCTATTCGTTGAAGCTTAATTTGAACTTTTCATCATTCTTTACCAATCACTTCCTTAACAATACCAATTATAGTATCTAATAATTGAACGAAATACAAGAAAGCCACAGCAACGCGTGGTCGGGTCTGCTAGTAATTTATATGGAGTTGTTATGCAATTACTTAAAACTATTGTATCGTAATACAGAACATAAATTTATGTTTAAAGACTTAACTTAATCTTTACTTAATTGGAAAAAAAGTGTTTATTAAACATAATTGTGGGTCAAAGTGAATGATTGACCAATTAATACTTTTTACTTACTTAATACTTTACTTATGAAAAGTGAAAGACTGCCTCACCTGTTTTCTATGACATTTATTTATTTATTCTTTGTTTGTTGTTAGTTAACAATTAAATAGTTCTTTCTGTTTTAAAGATAAAAATATTTAATATCATCATTTCTTTCAAATAACTCATTCATGCGAGAGTTGCTGCTTTGATTATTTATTTTAAAATTCTTGGTTAAGAATTTTTTTTAATAAATTTTAAAAAAGTACTTATTAGAATATATTAAAATATTTGCATTGTTCCAATTTACTGTTACATGAAATTTATGTACTTGATTATTTTTGAATAAGAAAATAATATTGCAAATTAGTCATCATTACACGTAAAATACACATATTAATTAATTGCGAATAAAACTTTTTTTTTCGTCGGTTGTTTATGTTCTAAATAACTTACTTAAATTTAAAAATGATACGTTGTTGATTAATAATAAAATGTATAAAATCTTGAAGTTTCTATGAAATTTAATGGAGAAATGACAGCATTTAAAATATTTACAGAAAATACCAAACAAAAAAGTTTGAGAACCACTGAGTTATGCTCTGTCATAGTTTTTTTTATGTCCATTACTAATATATTGTTTTCAATAAAAATGCTACTAAATAATTCTTTTCATTCCTTTTTTCTTATTTTTTTTTATATAAAATCAAAATACCCAGCTAAAATAACAAAAATTATTATGGTTATCTCCTTTAATTTATTATTTTTATTTGATCAATTTTTTTGTTTTTCCTTTTAGGTTAAAAATGGGTTATAAAACAAAAATTTACAGTTCATTTTTCTGATTATGCGACAGAAAATGATTCGAATATTATATTAGTGTCATATGACAATCCAAAGGGCTACCCGAGAGCTACATTAGACTCACTGTTCATCACAGAAATTCAGGGTAAACACTCTAAGGGTTCATTCTGTAAGTTTGTATCTTTCTCCTCGAATACAAGGGAAGAAATTGACGCCTTACGAATTTATTGAATTTCTGATTTTAGACAAAACTTTTGGTTGGAATATGCTTGTTGCTTTTCAGAATTTATAACAATGTTAAAATGTGTGCAATCCATTTTATACACGCATTTCTATTAAATCCAACAATTTATTTGCCAGCAACTTAAACAACAAATGGACATAAAATTATCTGAATGAACAATAATAGGTATAATTCTAGAATCATGTATCCTTTGTGCCAAATGCATTGCCAGAATGCCAAGTCGCCAAGTAAACGTAATAATGATTGTCTTAGGTAGCTTTCGTGGTAAAACGATATTATGTCAAAATCCATCACTAGAATGCCAAGTTCTAGTTCAAGTTCACTAGAATGCCAAACAAACAAAATGGCTTCCGAAGTTTGATGTCGTTGTAAAGTGCTACTTCGCCAAAATTCATCGCCGAAAATCGCTATTACGCCAACATTAGTAATTAAACTACCATTACGTCAAATTTTATTCTTTAAATTGCTATAAATTAAATTGCTTCGTTAAACTGTAGGACCCACTGTTAGCCCAAAGTATGTACAAAATGACCGTAGAGCGACAAACCAAACATTAAACTGCTTTTACAAATCATTTTTCAAAGTTTCATCGCTTTAACACCAATATTATCACTGTCCTGCCAAAATTTTATTCTGAAAATGATTTTACACCAAAAATTATTGTCTTATCGCCAAATGTTATCGCTTTAACGCCAAATTTTAGCACTATTATGACAAAAACTTTATGGCTAAATTGCTATACGCCAATTTATATCACTTTATCGCCAAAATTCTACAACTACTATAGCAAATTTTACTGATTTGCTTTAACGCCAAATTATTATGTGGAAATTTTTTTTGCAAACTCACAAAAAGGTTAAAATCTAGGATCCTGTACCCTTTGTGCCAAACACATCGCCAAGTTGCCAAGTCGGTAAGTAAGCATAGAAATGAATGGGCCAGGTAGTTTGCGCGATAAAATGATATTACGCCAAAATCCTTTACTGTGTTGCCAAATCGCCAAGTAAACAAACAAAAAGGTTGCCTAAGTTCGGTGTCATTGTCAAGTGCTATTTCGCCAAAATTTATAGCCAAACAGTGCTTTTACGCCACCATTAGCAGCCAAATAGCTAATACGTCAAAGTTTATTCCTGAAAAGGCTTTGCAGCCAAAGTTTATCGCTTTATAGCCATTTTTCACTAAGCAAATTTTGTTATATAACTTCTTTTAAGCCAAAAAATGCTTTATCGCCAATATTTACCGCTTTATAGCCAAATTTTTTCACTAAGTGAATCTTGTTTTACGCCAAAAGTTGATGCTTTATCGCCAATATTTATCACTTTATAGCCACATTTTTTCAAAATCTTGTTTTTTGAGGCGCTTTTACGTCAAAAGTTGATGCTTTTTTTATCACTAATATTTTTTATCTCTGGAATACTTTTGCGCCAGATGAAATCGCTTTTACGCCGAAATTTAGCGCTATTATGCCAAGAAAATTATATCTAAAATGCCTTTATGCCAATTTATATCGCTTTATCGCCACATTTTTACCACTATTATGTCAACTTTTTAATGTTTTCTTTTTACGCCACATATTGCCGCTTTAACGCCAAAATATATCATTAATTTGTCAACATTTTATTCCTAAATTGCTTTCACACCAAATTAAATCGCTTTATCGCCAAATTATTAAGTGGAATTTTATTTTGCTAAGTCACAAAAAAGTATCGTTTAAACAAACATAATAATCGCTATTAATTGATACAATTTCGTTACGATAAAATTTCGCTGAAGTTATTCGCCACCACACTTTTCATGAACAAAAAATATGTCATGTTCTTTACGAAGCCGAATTCGAATGATAAATTAATATTAACAAAAGATAAAAAAAGAAGAAAAAACTAGAGAATAATTTACCTTTTATTGTGGTGGAAACAAACATTTTATTCCATCGGTGAAATCATAAATTATTTTGCGGATGTCACATTTGTGCTGGCGCCGCCACATGCACTCTGCCAGATAATTATCAAATGTTCCGGACACATTATTTTATTAATATTAATTTATTTTAATTATTAAAAATTTAAATTGTAACGTTAACTAACGTTCTAAAAAGCTAAAGCTTCAAATATTCCGAGCGAATTCTAATTACGGTTGTCAGAAAATCCTAACTAAACGAACATCTTTAAAAAGGAAATTAATTATTTAAGAATAAAATATAAGTTATTAATAAATAAAAAAAATCGTTTTCTTGTTTGTTTCTTACTCTCCCGAGTGGTAACTTCATAAATATTGTTTATGTTCTGAATCAGTGACCGACGTACGTTGTAAGAATAAGTTCGGAATAATCAGTAATTTATTGGAATACTAATTTAAAAGAATATATATTTCTGTTCTTATTTACTGCAAATAAGTATTCTGCAAATAATAATATAATCACAATAACAATAAATAGTCATTTTATTGTTTGGAAAATGAAGCTACGAATTCCTCTAATTATAGTATTGCAACCCTAAAGAAATTGGCGGAAAATTGGCGAAATATTCAAGGTTGCAAGATTGGCGACTTCCTCAGGGGTACAGTATCCTAGATTTTAACCCACAAAAATGTATAATTTTTACAACGATAATAATCATGTTACGATAAAATTACGCCAAAATTACTCGCTTATACGCAAAAAAATTTTTTTCCTTTATATCAAAAAACAATTTCGTGTTGATGCCGAATTCGAATGATAGTGCATTATTAATGAAAAAAAAAAAAAAGAAGAAGAAACCAGAGAATAACTTACATTTTATTTGAATATATCCTTTGTTGGAGATGAAAATGATCTTTTTATTGACATATCAAATGAATGAAGAAACAAGAACGAAAACAACATCACAAAACCACAGAAAAATTTAAATTTAAATTAATTAAAATTAAATTTTTTCCGCCCGAATTCAAATAACGGTTGCCACAAAACCTTAATTATGTCAACAGTATTAACAAGAAACATCACAAAATTGCAGGAAGTTTTAATTGCTTTCGAGCGGCGTTTTAGCTGTGAGTTAATGTGCTAAAAATAAAAACTAATTTTTTCCCTCGAATTCAAATAACGGTTATCACAAAATCTAAACTATATCAATAGCATTAAAAAGAAAATAATTATTTGAGATTCAAATATAAGTTATTAATAATGTAAAAAATCGTTTTTGTTGTTTGTTTCATATTTTCATGAGTGGCAATAACATAAATATTGTTTATAATCTGCATTAGTAGTGGACATGCATTATAAGAACAATCTCGGAATAATCAATAATTTATCGGAATAATTATTTAAAAGAATATATATTTCTGTTCTTATTTACTATAAATAAAAATTCTGCAAATTACAATCAAAGTAGCAATAAAATAATGATTATATTGTTCGGAAAAAGTTACGAATTCTTCTAATTACATTATTGTAACCCTAAAGAAACTGGCGGAACATTGGTGAAATATTCCAGGTTGCAGGACTGGCGACTTCTTCTTCAGTGGTACAGGATATTAGATTTCAACCTTATATTATTACATCTTCACTCAAATATTTGGTAATATTATGTTATTTAATTACCTTTCCTTTTTGAGTAACATTAATTTTTAAATATAATTTGTTTTTAGGTGCCTTCTTAGTAGCTTATATTGTGTTGCTGCTGTTAGTGGGAAAACCTCATTTCTTTGCAGAGTTAGTTATCGGTCAATTTAGTGGATTAGGCTGTATCGGAATATGGAAATGTTTCCCAATAGCCAGAGGTAAACTGATATTTTCTGTTTATTAGTGCTTTAGATTTATAAACGAAGTGATTTTTTTAGTATTTTTATGTTTTTAATTTTTATGAGTGTTTATAGAAATTATTACTCTTTTAGTAAAATGTTAAAAATTGAAAAGTACTTACGTATTAACTCCACCTTAGCTACAGATTTGGCAATTTTTAAGTGGCGTCAATCTAACAGCTACAGATTTGGCGGTTTTTAAGGGGCGCCAATCTAACACCTACAATAAAGTTTTTAAGTGGGGCCACTTAAAAACCGCCAAATCTGTAGCTGCGGTTGGCGTTCAAACGATAACTGCGTGCGCGAACAACAAGATTGTTCCTTATTGGCGCAACTGTAGCTAAGGTAGCGTTAATACGTAAGTACATATTGAAAGTTCCATTATATGTAAACATTGCCTGTAAAGTAATGTGAAAGAATGTATAAAAAACTATAATAATACAACAAGCAATCCTATCCTTATTATAATCCCATAATGGAAATTATATGCTTATTTTAAATATTCATTTATATATTAACATTAATATCTAATTTTAGGTTTTTTTTATTAATGACAATAATTCTAAATTTTATATTTAAATTGAATGGCAAATTGATTGAATTTCCTTTTTAAAACAATAAAGCTTTATATTTTATTTATACATCAAATTCTATAACCACAAAAATATAAAGATTTACATGATTTCATGAAATGAATTCTATTGATAGTATAAATTAAATTTATATTAACACATTAATATAATAATGCATATATATACACATTAATACATAATAATGCATATATATACACATTAATACATAATAATGCATTATTATTTCGTAATAGTAGTAAATAAAACGTACAATGCTGAGGTATTGTTTAACATAATCATAAAACACTTATTTAATAAATTATGAAATGCTTGCTTAAAATGTAGTAAAAAATCATTACATCTTTTTTTTTAAAACAAGGTAATAAATTTATTACAATAATTTAAATATGTAAAGTTCGTAGTAAAATATTTTCCTCATCGTAGATAAAACGTTAAGAAACATTTCCATATAATTGTTTATATGACATATTTACTCCTATATTGTCATAATTTTGGGTACTTACGTATTAACGGTACCTTGGCGACAGACTTGGCGGATATATTTTAAATAAATATATCTGATAAAATGTAAAGATACATTGTAAACCTATTTTGTAACAAACTTTGATTTTTTAACTTAAAAAAAAATATTTTTTATGTAACAATAAAATTGTTAGCAACAATGCTATTATATATTTCTACCAGATGGCAGCACAAGTCACTTTGTATAAAATGTGTTGGTTTTCGATCTTCGAATTTGAAGACCGAATCTTTGATCTTCGAATTTGACCACACAAGACAATTCACAGAGTTTTCTGTAACAGTTGGTTTGTGTGTGATATAAAAAAGTACTTACGTATTAACGGTACCTTGGCGACAGCTGCCCCAATAAAGAGCACACGCGCCAACCGCAGCTACAGATTTGGCGCCAATCTACACTTAAAATTTTTGTTCCAAATAATAAAATATATATGAAACACTTCATTTAAAATCAAAACGCTTTCAAAATATTTTTATTCCAAATAATAAAGATTGGCGACATTTAAAAATCGCCAAGTCTGTCGCCAAGGTACCGTTAATACGTAAGTACCTAATTTTGTTTAAAGTATATTTCTTACAGTTTGAGAATTGAACTAAAGTAATATTTCAACTTTTTTTTTTATCTTAAACGTAGTGTTATGAGTTAAATGCCATTTAATAGGATTGTACGTTCATTTTTTTTTTAAATTATATATATTTTTACACGATATGTTAATAAAATACACTTTATCACAAATTCTGCTACTGAGAAAAAGTTTCAGCTAACTAAATCAGTTCGTTAATTCGACGTAATGTCTTTTTTCCCCAAAGATAAATATTCGTGCAAAATTTAATTAGAAATGAGAATTGAAAACCTAACGTTGTACATAGATGCACATTTGATGACATAAATAGGTTACTACATTTGGTGATTTGGCTCACAGCTATGATAATCTTCCAATTAATGGAAAAGTAAAAACAATCAATTTTGTATTACACCTTACGTTAAAACGAACTTTGCAATTTAAAAAACCAGTCACTTATCTTAATATTCGGCATCTTATTTGTTTTTTTATTTAATTGCCCCAAATTTAACTAAAAACTATTAAAATAAATACTTAATCACAAAAATAACAGAGAATGGATTTCTTATTTTATAATATTTTTGTATAGGGGTTGGGTTTGCTATGGTAGTAGTGTCAGCTATGATTGGAACTTACTACAACGTGGTCATGATGTACACACTCTATTACATTGGACAATCCTTTCGGTTCGAATTACCATGGAAACATTGCGAATCCTGGTGGGGTGCTGACGAAAACTGTTATGTTCGGAGAACAAATGAAGTAAGAAAACATAGATACAAATCTCATTTATAGTTCATTTAACTTTTGGGACTTAAATATATATATATAAAAAACATTCTGAATAGCAACAAATAATAACTATTATAAAAGTTGCTAATGCAGTTATTGTCATAAATTATTTTGAAAAGATTTCACGAAAACATTTTTTATTGTATTTAATATAAAGAATTTTTATTTGTGAAACTGATCATGGTTATCAATAGTCACCTTTCGCATTTTAATTATTATGTTAAGTTTTGTAAAAAATTAATAATGTAATAGTATAATGGTGTAAGAATTACTATGGTAAAATAGTTGTATAATTTATTATTTCAATAATATGCTCGCATTACATCATTAACGGTTTTATATATCGAAATTTTCTGTATAGCTGCGCAAATATCTACATATCTGCAATTGTAATTTTAGGAGTTTAGAAATAAAGCGGTTTGGAATAATATCCATAGGTGCATAGTATGCGGATTATTTGTGTCTGAACATCTGCTTTCATTTACATTTCTTGTGCCTACAGATTTGGTTTTGCATCTGGTATAAAAATACTAAGCAGCCTAAAATTTTGCAACTTTATGGTAAATTTTATGATGCCAAAATAATATTAAAAACTAACATCTGCATTAAGGATAATTATCATAGTATAAATGCATCTGCTTGAAAGCATAGTGATAAAAAAAGGATTTATCTCGCATACTCCATAAATATCAAGCAAGTAACGGTAAAACCAACAAAAGGCTTCGATTGCAAGAGTTAAAAAAACAAAACCATCAGAAAACTTTAAAGTCTGAATTATTTAATTCTAAATAGGACAAATAAAAAAATTCCGGAAATGTAGGAATAGAAAACTAGATAAGTAGCAAGGGGAAAAGTGTCTCCAGTAGCTGATTTTAAAAAAATTTCTAATTTTTGCTGATATTCTGGAAAAAAAACCTTTACTGGTAAAAAAACCCAAAGCAGTTATCTATAAACCACACCAATAAATTTTTAATTTTTCATGTGTAATCTGTGCACTGCAGGCTGTAAATTATAGCATTTGGCAATTCATTTTGTAAATTATAAGGATTTGCAAAAAGTGACACTTAAAAGCAACAAAATCTTCATTTAAATGAAAAAAAAAATTAATGAATTATTGAATTGAGTTATAAAAAGAAAAAAAAAAGAAATTATTATTAAAAAAAGAATAAATTATTATTAAATTATTGTTATAAGAATTAGAATATAATTATATACATTATTATTAACATTATATAAATTACATTAACATTACATTCCATACACAACATTAAATACAGCATTACAATATACATTCAAGAGCCAAAACATTATGACCACCCCTACATTTTGCAATGAACTAGCCTGGATGACGTGGAAGGCACGTGATCAGGTGGCAGTGGTATTTAACTGGTATTAAATGGTGGTATTAATCCATGCCAAGGCGGGTTGAAGCTGTGTTGCGCGCCAAAGGTGGGCCAACTCGTTATTGACTGGTGGTCATAATGTTTGGCTCTTGAGTGTAAATTACATCAACATTACTTACTTTCTTTTAATAATAATATATATAATGTTGTTAAATTATTAAAAGAAAGAAATTATTATTATTATTTCATATTTACGTAACGCCATAATAATGTATCAAGAAAAAATGCTTTATTAATAAATTATTTTCGCAATTTTAAGTTTCGAAAGCCATGTTGAAAATGGATAGAGTCAACTTTTTAACTGAACTAAATGCATATAATTTTAAACAAAAAACATTTACTTTCCCATCACAGTAAAAAATTTAATTGTTAAATATTAAAAAAATTCCTATAAATAATATAAGTTTTTTTTATAGACGGAAATGGAAATAGACTTAAATGACCTTTAATAGGCTAATAAAAAGATTTCCTTATAAACTCTAATTATAAATAATTATGTAAAAAGTTTAAATTTTTTAAATCTTTAATTAAATAATTCATTAATTCATTTATTTAATAACTGTATTTGAAACATAGCATTCATTTTTAATAATAATTTATATTTTTAATTGACTTTTTGTATTCTTAGACACCTTGTGGGGAAGTTAACGAAAGGTTAGCTAACAAATACACCCATGAGTATAGCATAGCTGCAGTAACAAATGTTACAAATGTAACATGGAATGACAAGGTATTCATCGTGCCTCTGGAAGAGTTCACCCACGCATTTAAAACCTGTAACAATGCCACTCAGACAGCATCTGAGCAATTTTGGGAGTAAGTAGCTCATTGTAATCTAAAGGTTATATTTAAAATATTTTTAGGCTATTAGTTAGTAGAGAGTTTTTGCATAACGTTTTTTTAACGTCCGATATTTTTTTTTCCTAGCGCGCATGCTCATAGGGAACATTGTACCTATTGCGCATGCGCATCTGTAATACTGCACTACTGAGCTATTCCTATGAGCATGCTCGTTAGGAAGACAAATATCGGACGATAAAAAAACGTTATGCAAAAACTCTCTAATAATTGCTTTTTAAAAATTCCTAAACATTTTATGTTGTTTTAGAATATTTTATACTTTAACGTGATGTTTTTTGCAGTTTGTTGATTCAATAATCAACAATTGTAGATTACCATTAATCATCTTTTTCCCCCATCTCTTTCTGTCTTTATTTGTGTTTAACCTTCTATTCATATTTGTTTATCTTGATTTTCATATTGCTCCTTGGATCTTCTATAAATTTCCTTTAAAAATTTGTTGAAACATTCATCCTCCCTTTTTTTCAATTCTCTTCATTCTTACTACTGTTGTTACACATATACACCTACAAAATTTTCTAAGTGAATTATCTTATGTGTAATAACGGTATAGCGACATCTAGGTATAATGAAATGGAGTGTGAGCTAATCTTCAATTAATATTCAGAGTAGTAATTCAATTTATTAAAATTCAGAATTGCAACACACTGTTGCATGTTTTGAAATAGTGAAACAGGAGACATGTCTACAGCTGGATCATCATTATTCTGATTGCATTGATTTTTTTCTGGTATTTTATATAATAAATGGAATAAATTATTATTAAAATTTTCTGTAACGCTATTCATTTTTAATATTATGAGCACAGTATAGCAGGTTAATTTTGAACTGTCTGGAATATACCTGGAAAGTTTGGAAGATGTTGTAATCCAAAAATAGCATCGTGAAGAGATCGAATAATAAGTATTAAAAAAAGGTGATTAATTATACATTGCGAATGACAATACTGGTGAAATCCTGTTTGCGTAGAAGCAAACACCTATATTTTGCGTGCACGTCTGTTTAGTATTGTCATCCATCATATTAATAAAAATTTACTATTATCGGCCATCGTACTAGAGTTATCATCGTTATTATACCACCGTAGTAAATTTTTTTCGCTTAAAAATTATAATGCTGCAAAAATTCATCGATGATGGTGATTCATCGATACATTACAGAGGGATGACGATTCTCCCAGACACGACCAGTGAATACATCCCCTGCAGAAATTGCCCCAAACCTTTCCTAACACCTAAGCACATTCTAGAGTGCCTAGCACTCACTCCCCATGTTTTGCTATTGGGTATAGTGCCAATCGAGGCCAACTTAAGATAAGTCTTGTATAGTGAAGCGGCGCCATTGCTAGCGGCCGCTATCGTGAAGACTTTTGACTTGATCTAACTTTAATAATAATATTTTAAATCCATGGACACGATAAAAACAACAATTTATCGATAATGGTGCACCCCTAATGGACTTTTAATAATGGGTGAAGATAACTATGACATTTGCACAGTATCTCGCATTATCCAAATGTTCCAGGATTATTTGATTGGCTTTTCTAGTTACGTCTACATTTTAGTTTACCCGAAAAGTCGCTTGCTTGCTAATATTCATTGAAATGCTGAAGCCATCAGCACTAATATAATTAAAGACTCAAGTGACAGAATTCTATACACAAGCTCACTAATATATTGAAGGCACCAATTCTAGACTTGCTGCAAGCTCATGTGGCAGAGTTATTTGAACAGGGTCATGAAATGCTTTCAGCCTTGACCTGGCTGAAGCATAGAGCCTAAGAAAGTTTGCGGTGAACTATCAAAAATGGTAAACGTGAATGTTGACTACGAAGGAAAATGACCATAATATGCGTATATTTAGAATCGTTAAAGAAATTTTGATCCTATGATTTCAAATAACAATTACCGATTTAAGACAACTATTTGTTTAAAATGCATGTCGTAATATTTGAAAAAAAATATATTTTATTAATAAAAGAATTTAAGAAAATTCTAATTTATATGAAGTTCTTATAAACGTGTATTTTCTTCAGGAGGTATGTCTTGCAACTCACCTCAGGAATAGATGAACTGGGGATTGTGAAATGGGACTTGGCTCTTACACTCTTCATTTGTTGGATGCTCGTCTTCTTAGGGATAATGAAGGGGATCAAATCATCTGGAAAAGTGAGTTTATTGAAAACAATTTGATTAAATAACAAAATGCAATTTAGAAAATTTCTTAATTTATTAGCATATTCTATTATTTATTTAAATCTCATTATGGTGTCTTAAATCCAAATTAACCGTAATAGATATTTCAATTATTTCCATACATCAAAATGAAATGCAAAATTATATTCGCAGGTAGTCTATTTCACAGCAACATTTCCATACGTTATACTTATCATCCTAGTCATTTATGGATGCACCTTATCTGGAGCTTTGGCAGGTTTGAAATATTTGTTCATTCCAGAATGGAAGAAACTTCTAGAAATTCAGGTATTATTTTTATATTTATTGTTAAAAACAATATGGATTTTTAAATTGCTTAGGTGATTTGTTTTAGATTTCTTTTAGCCTTTTACTGGATAATAATTCTCAGAAAAACTAAAAATTGAAAATATCATATAAAGTTAATTCATTCTAGGCAGCAAAGCATTCCTTCTAGTCCTTAAATTTTAGAACATCTAAATTTAGAACATCTAACTAATGAAATAGGCATTAAAATAATGCACTAGCGCGTAGCAATAATTAAAAAAACCATAAAATTAAATTGATGAAATAGTTAGTGTTTCTTTTCTGATTTATTGGTCACTACTACGTCAGCATTGTTGCACATTCTGCCTTACCTACGGGATACCAGAGAAGATATGCTGCATTCACATTTGAGAATCATATTGGAGTAAGCTTGGAAATCTACAATTAGGTTTTGAAAGAATTCGAAGCAAGATTCTATTTTTACACGTAGTTGAGAATACAATATTTTTTTCTGTATTACATATGTTAACTTGATCTGCCACTTGAAGTTTTTTTGCTCGCCTATCACTGAAAGTAAGTGTCATCAAGACATAACATTAAACCTAGTAACTTGTTAGATGTAATGAGAAGCATCCTGGATAAATCGTGCTTGAGCTTTTTATTTTCTATGAATTCCAGAAATAGAGGCTGTTATGCATAAATAATTGAAGAGACTACTTTGAAAAGACATAAGACTATTAGTCGATAATTTTAATAAATTATTTTGGTTTCCTGACTATGTTATAAAATGAAAGTCAGACTTTTTTCTACAGAAGAAAAATTCATTGTACATTTCAGGTTTGGCGAGCAGCTGTTGAGCAACTCCTATTTTCACTAAGTCTAGGAAGTGGATGTCTTATAATGAATGCCAGCTATAATAAATTTGAAAACAAGTTATACAGGTAAAGATGCGTTAGAAATTAAATGTGATTTAAATTTGCATCTTTTATATGGGATCAATAAACTTTTAGTATATTTTTAGGTTTCACATCGCAGTTTCTATTGAAGTTTTATCTGATAATTAACCACTGTTGTTAGAATGATCAGATTACTGAAGAGAAAAAATATGTCTTTACGATGGATTGGTCGTATCTAAAAACACTCAAATATTTGTGTTCAATATCAACTAATGATAAGTTATGGGATTTTATTTCAAAATAACATGTACAATTCTAAAACATAAATAATGATATACTTATACCCACTGTGAGATAAAAAAAAAAAAAAAGCCAGCGGACCAAAAATTAATTATATGTCTAAAACAAAATTTCGTAGACTAATATCTTTCAATCAAAACTGCAAACAACTTAATTGTTGCTGCCAATAAATAAATAATTGGAACGTCATAAGTGAGCATCCTGATTACGTGTAAAAGACAAGAATTTAAAGTTCTGCGCCATAACTTTATTCCATGTACTCATATGCCTCGAATAAGTGTTTTGCTCACAATATAAGCATGCATCACCATTACAAGAAGTTCAATTTGCTAAATAAAGATAAGTCATAGAAGGATCGTTTCCCATATCAGTCAGAGTGGTACCCTCATTATATGATGCCAGCTGGAATAGGTATATCAGGACAGAATACAGCATAAAAAGGAAGTAGTTGACTTAGAGAATCTACAGAAGGATGACCAGTAGAGTGTTTCTCATATCATCAAATGATCTCATATATAACCGGGACAACACTGATAATCGATTCGGGGAATGGAGTTTGAACTCAAACCATCCTTTGTGCTGACTAATCACCTCAAGTCCAGATGAACTAACGTTTTAGTAGTAGACACATTCTGCCTGGAATCTCACGGATTGGAATAGAGGGGTTTTCAATTTCGAATTGAGCCCTGACGAGATACGCGTGTAGAACTGGGACATTAACATGACAGTCTCCACCTGACTGGTACACGTTTCATTCTGTACACTGATCTTTTTTGTTGGCTTCCTTAAAACTTTTCTTGTTTGGCGCAGCATAGCCAAATCTGGCTTTTGTGCCACTAAACCCCACAAACCAACCAACCAACTTTAAAACTTTTACAGCACGGTTGTATGTTTCCATTGGGAGGCCAATTGGTTGCCCTTTTTTTCCCACAGAATTTTATGCTTTCGTTTCTACAATAATACCAGTATTGAAGATCATCATAATTCTTAAACACTTTCTTGGTCAGGTAGATCTTTCTTAAATGCACCATCAAATAATTGCACAAGAATTTGCCAAGATAATTCTAGCTGGTTTGGGATCTAGCCGATCTGTCAACTCCACAAATAAATAGCAAGGGCCAGTTTGCAGTTTGCATAAGACCTTTAGTGTAGAAAATTTGCTTAAGGCCCACAGATATGTGAACGCCTTATTGGTTGATTTACTTTATGCAGCTGTGCGATTAGAATGAAACGTTCAATTTCTCTGAAATTTTCAAAATTTGTTTTCTATACATATACATTATGTTTCCCTATTTTCAGCATATTCAGATAATTCCCAAACTTGTGTATTGTTTAGTTTATCTTGTTATTGTTAAGTTAGAAAAAAATTATATTTTATATTAATACTTATTGAAGTTGGAATTAACGTAACATAACATTCGGTTTGTAAGTATTATGTTTTATAACATTATTTTCATTCTAACATTATTTTTAATTTTTAGTATAAGTGATATAAATCGTCCAGTGCCTAAACTGTTTAAAAGCGATCTATAAAATAATGAAAATACGAGACCTACTATTTTAGGTTTAGCATATAAAATACGTAAAACATTCATTTTATATATTTTTTTATAAAATTGTGTAAATGATTTATAATTTAATGCATTTATTTCTTTTAAAAGAGATGCTATGTTTATGAGTTCTTTGGATTTTGCAACGAGTTTAATGTCTGGGATTGTAATCTTTTCTGTTCTGGGACATATGTCCACAGAAATGGGGATTGATATCAGTAAAGTGGCAAAAGGGGGTAAGTAAATGCGAACAGTTTTTTGAATTTAAAGGGTTTTTGTATTTTAACTGCATGTTTTTTAAAAGAACTTTAAAAATATTTTGTTTTTCTGATTCACATTTCAGAACTATTCATATGATGTTAGAAAAAAGGTAAAAGGAAATCGCATGTATTTCAGTCTACACGAAATTTGAAAAAATAAGAAAAAATCTAAAATGTAAATAAAATAATGTTATATGTTTTAAAACGTTAAAAAACTTCATTTATAACAAGCAAACAATTTAACTTTTATTTGAATTTAATTTCCCTCTTTCACAATTCCATAATTTATTTATTTTAAATTTTACTTTACAAGGAAATATCAAATTGATCTAAAAGCAAACTTATTATTACATAAAGTGTTAATAATGTCTGAATTATGCTATAACAAAACAACTTAAATTTTATAAAAAATCTTAATACATTCAATGAATTCAAAAATACAGTTTTTAAGAGAAATTAATACAATTTATTGCTCATAATTTGCGGATAATAGATTAAAACCTTAGAATTTCTCGATTTAGAATACAGGCCATTGCGTTTAATCTGTGGTGTTTTACATTGTTAAAAAACAATTAGGGGATATTGTAAGTTCAATATAAATTAATCATATAATCGACAACGTTTTCAAAAAAAGGAAAAAGAAGAGAATATGCAAAGTTGAGAAAATACAAATTTTGTCTGTGACGTCGAAAATTAAGCATTTTATATAAGGCATTAAAATTGACTTGCAGCAATCCTCCTGTAAGAGGAGATTGAAAACAAATGACACATGTTGAATGTTTTGTAACAATTACTATGAGTCTCAGCAAGACGAATTAGCCTGTAAGACCATCGGTCGTTTAGAAGCGGGTCAAACGCAATCGGTTGTAGTTTTGGGAGTTTCTCAATGTGTCCTTTCCAGACTATGGAATGAATATTTGGAAACTGGAAATTTTCGTCGAGAGCACCAGGAGAAGGTGGTACGCTTGCAAACACTAAATGAGGATCGGTATTTAACAGTAACATTCAGAAGAGACCCCACTATGAACTCCATTTTCTTGAGACAGCACTTTCAGATGGCTATTGGTAGCAAAGTTTCGACTCAAACAATTCGAAACCGATTCCACCCTATAAAATTGTATGCTCGAAGATATATGTTTTGTGTTCGTTGACACAAGCCACTTTGCTACCAGCGGAAGGTGAACTCAGGAGCATATTAGATGGGTGTGAGCTGAGTGGAGCAACATGCTTTTCATGGACGAGTTTGTACAATAAGTGAATTCAGACTAGGGAAGAGCCTGGTACACGGAATACTCTTGCATTCGTGTAAGAAAATGTTCGATTTAACTGAGGCAGAGAGATGGTTTGGCCTGGTAACCATTATCATTAATGCAACGATAATGGTTCCGCTTTATACACGCCCCCCCTGGGTAATGCAAAGTGAGTACGTCTGTGCAGCACTTGCCTTAAGGCATCCAAAGACCAAGCTGTCTGTGTTTGCCAGCTGCATTAGAAAGAAAAAAAAATGGTTCTGCTTTATAGGGATGAGATCATCAGATATGTTGTAGTCCTTCACGCTGCAGCAATCAGGGACGAATTCATTCTCATGGATGATAACGCTAGGCCACATTTTGCACAGATAGGGAAAAATTTCCTATTTAACATAGGAGTCGAATGGATTGAACATCATATTTCCCAGACATGAGCCCAATAGGACAGTTTCTGGCCTTATAGGGAGAAGAGTTGCTAGTCCCGTATCCCCCTCAGAAACAATTCAGCAGTTGGAAAGTTGGACTGAGGAAAAACAACCCAGTCCCTCATCGATAATCTCATTAATTCCATGCCTCGTAGGTGTGCGACATTGCTATCGGTCAGGGAAAACCGTTCCTTTTATTGAAACTCATTTGTATAAGCGAAATCACATTGCTATGTCACCTGTTTGTTGTTTGTATAATATGCACGAACTGTGCATTTTTTTTGTTTATTGACAAATATAGTCAATAAAATTGAATTATTCCTTGTTGATTGATTCTTCTTTTCTCATATCTTACAACACCTATACATCAGATATCAGTCAGACATTTTCTCATCGCCAGTTTATACGCAAAATCATAATAACTCCTAATTGTTTTGAGTACCAAATATTCCCAAGTAAAAATTATTTCTTGAAAAAACACAGCTCACCTGAATGTTTATTTATCCGAAAATATGTAAGCGAAACTTAAATGCGAGAATAAAAAAAAAGAAAATCTTTTAACGAAGTTCTTTTAAAAATAATGTGAGAAAACATTAATTTAAAAATAGAATGATGACATAGAAGATAGAAAGTTGTCATACTTTTACGATAAAAGGCAACATACTAGAATGCACATTGCACAACGTTCTATACGAGTAGAAAAATAAAAGATCAGGCAAATAAAGTACCAAAGTTACTAAAAATGCTTTCTAGAGGCTTCTTTTTTTTTTATGAAATCTGACAAGTAAATAGCTTTTCGTTTTTATTATACCTTTCTCACGCATATTTCATCTCTCTAACATGCACGACTTTCAATGATTTATATGTTAATTTTTTTCCATATTAATTCGAAAAAAGCTCTTAAAATAGAAAAAAAAAAGTATATTAACTTATCTCAATCACGAATGTAAAAACGAATTTTATTTGCAAATTCTTTGTCATAATTAAGTAAGGCTGAAATCTTTCCCGGATTATGCAAGAGTATATTCTTTTAATTCAAATGAATTTTATTTTATTTAAATTTTTATTGTAGGTCAGGGTTTAGCGTTTGTTACTTATCCTGAGGCCTTAGCCAGACTTCCTGTTTCCCAACTGTGGTCTGTGCTATTCTTTTTCATGCTGTTTTTACTTGCGGTTGACAGCGAAGTAAGTGAATGCTTATAGAAAATTGATCATAACTGCACTTATAAATTTAAAAATAGTTTTGTATACATGTTTCTTTGTAGGGCGTGAATGGCCGAGTGGCTAGCGCTCTGGCGCTCGGTACCACAGGTTTCGGGTTCGAGTCCCTGCGGTGCCATGGTTGTTTGTAGTGGTTCGGAATCCACTTTAAAAAAAAAGTAGGTCCCGGTCTAATAAGATCGTAGAGCGTTGCGGGGGCATTGTTACTCCGCGTCCGTGGCTTATCTTCAAGTTACACGCGCCCTCTGGGTAATGCAAAGTGAGTACGTCTGCGCTGCATTTGCCTTAAGGCATCCAAAGACCAAGGTGTCTGTGTTTGCCAGCTGCATTAGAAAGAAAGAAAAAAAAACGTGTTTCTTTGTCTAGTATATTTTATATCTCTATTTATTTCCTTTAAAATTATACAAAAGAAGTTAGCGAATTTCAAACTGTGGGATAAAATTCTTGAAAATAGTCTATTAAAAACAGATAAATATTTGAGTTTAAAAACGTGTCTTTGTCAGAATTTTTAGTTGTGAAATTCAAATTTTTTAAATAATTAATTAAAATTTTTTTACATCAATATAAAATAATTTTATTGCATGACTGTTTTATTTATAATTAAAAACTTTTTTTCATAAGCAATTCATTACAATTGTAATGGTATTTTAAAATCGCAATTTCAATAATGCTGCATTTGAATTATTTACAGTTCTCTTCCACTTTAAAAAGGGAAATTGAACCCTAAAATTCTAGTATGATAAATTAGAAAGAATTTTGTCCCAAAGAAAAATATATACATAAACAATATTAGAATAGAGGGGATTTTCTTTTCAGAATTAAATTACCCAAATTATTCAGCTGCAAAAAATATTAGAAAAATTTAATTAATCAACATAGGCATAGCCTAATTAACGTATACATTGACATGCTATGATAAATAATCATTGAATTTCTTACAAAAAATATAAATCATTTAAATGTCATGGGTGATCTACGTTATGAGTAAAAGGAGGGGTAGGGAGGAAGATTTGAATTGAAAAGACTTTTTTTGCTATTTTGGGATGCTTTTAATTTTTTTCATCTGATATAAGATCAGAAACTATTATTATTAAATATTTGGTTCGTTTTGGGATTTGAAAATAGCCAATTTATGATTATCCGCATATCTGACCTTATTAAAAGATAATTTTTGTCCCAATGAAGAAACTGGTGCACCATTCTATTATACCACTGACGCACTGTTATATTTGTCCTCTAAATGAATCATGATGTCTTAAAAACCCTTCAAGACAATTTTACGTTCATGGGAGCAAAATTATAAATTATAACTCATGGGTGAAATTAAAAAAAAATCATTTTAATAAACTTTATAGAGCTAAATGATAGCTAAAATTATTCTAAACAATTTTCTTAATTATTTATTGCTAATTTATTCATTTATTTAAGTTGTTGTAATATCCATCTATAGAAAAAGTGACACGATTCTTGGAGGTCGTATATTACCGTTTCCTGTGTGAAGAAAATCTTTCATTATAAAACATCATGTGTTATTTGAGATAAAGATTAAAATTTATTTATTCACTATTAATCAAATATTTAATTTTATGTTTACAATATTAATATTATAGGGGCCTGGTGGCCGAGTGGTTATCGCTCTGGCGCTCGGTACCACAGGTATCGGGTTCGAATCCCGACGGTGCCATGGGTGTTTGTAGTAGTTCGGAATCCACTTTAAACCGTAGGTCCCGGTCCTAATAGGATCGTAGAGTGTTGCGGGGGCATTGTTACTCCGCATCCGTGGCTTACTATCAAGCTACACGCGCCCCCTGGGTAATGCAAAGTGAGTAACGTCTGTGCAGCTCTTGCCTTAAGGCATCCAAGACGTCTAAGTGTTTGCCAGCTGCATTAGGAAGAAAAAAGTTTTACTGTCTGTTTAGAAAAAAAGTGTCACGCTTCTTTTAAGTCACATATTGCCATTTGATGTGTGAAGGAAATCTCTCATTATAAAATGTTATGTGCCATTTTAAAGAAAGATTAAAATATATTTATTCATTATTATTCAAATATTTAATTTTACTTTTTCAATATTAATATTACTTAATTTTTTGAAACTTATGCTTAAAAATTATGCATATTTATATTCAAAATAAAAAAAGCTTTAATTTAGGTATTTTTATGATATTTATTTAGCTTACAAACGTTTTGGCAATAATTTTTATTTTATTTCAGTTTTCAGTCATGGAGAACGTTTTCACTTGTATTTATGATGAATATCCTCACTTGAAGAAGAGGAAAGTTCTCATAACTTTCTTCAGCTGCTTGGGATTCTTTCTACTGGGATTACCATGCGTATTACAGGTGAAATTATATTCTGTTTAATGTTTTGAAATATGTCTCCTTTCAATATTTGTATTATACAGTTGGCACAAAAAATGTAAATAGCATTATTTAGTACTAAAAATATTACATGTTATGAATACTTAATTGAAATAAAAATGTTTATTTTCAGGATTACAAGGATGAAAATAATATTCGAATACTTACGAAAAGTTTCGTTAGTGTTCAAGTTCTTTTACGATGCAATTAAGAGATGTGGCAAGCATTTATGCATTGCGAAATAAAACCCATCTGATATTTGATAATAATGCAGCGTCCCTTGATATTACCCATGTCAGGAGACAATGCAAAAGCGCTCTATATTGAAAAAAACGAAAAATAAAACAACTTTATCTAGTTTGTGGAGTTTTCTTCCAAAAAGGGAGCAAAATATTCAAATTAAATTTAAGTGAAAGGGTGTGACGAAGAAACTATTAACTAACCATTTAAGAATTAGGCTTCAGAAAGAATGGCTACGATTCTCTCTAAGGTAACACACTTTTGCAACTTTGATTTTCAGAACAAAGAAATGCATTGGATAATTTGTCGATTCCTTTTATCTTCCTCAAATTTCTTGGAAGAACTTTACAATCTAGCATTTGTTGTACCCATTCCTAGAGGAGGAATGAAAATTTTAGATTTGGTTTGCTTATGAGATCTAAAACCGAGTTCTTGCGTGGTAACCTAGTGTTTAAATCAATAGGTCAGTATCTGATGTTAACATTTTAGTGATCCTTAAATAAGTTTACAGGAAGGAGGAATTAAGGGATTAGTAAAATGAAAAAAAAAAACATTCATCTACTTGGCATTATAATTACTTGGTATGTGAAGGAAAACATTAAAAACTCACACTAGGCAGCTTGATTAGTAATACAAGAGTTCGTTACACACATTTTCACAATCGCCATTAAATCTCCTTTAATTTTATCGTTTAAATTTTTTTTTTAATCTCTCGCTCTTAAAACTCCCTTTTAATTTTTAGTTTTTAAATTTTCTTTAATATTTGAATAACACATTGAGACAACATAAAATGAGCCTCATAGATTGATTAATTGGACGAAAGCATGATACAAAAAACGCGACACAATACTTTTTTTAGTTTTGCTGTTACTGAGCTGAAACGTCATGCTTAAGTCCTACTTTGGCTTTCACCTATTTTGTTCCCAATTGTTTTGATGGTTAATAAATAAAACATGCGCCTGATCTATGGCCCAGTAGTAACGTGCGTAACTTGTTTGCAGGAAGTTTCCCGTTCGAATGAACTTTCTGCATTTATTATAAACTCCTTTCAGAAAAGAAGAGACTAGATGGCAATTGAGACAATCTTTTTAAAGTGTCTCGCATCAATAGTCAGTTAGTATGAAAGGAGTTTTCCGTGTTCTTTACTATGTATGTATGAGTATTGTCTTGATTTTTAACAATAGTATTTACATGATACAATATATATATATATATATATATATATATACAACCTTCACATCAAATATACAAGTTCGAATTCATTGGTGGGTGTTGTATTTCTTTCAAAAACTTCGGTTTTGATTGCAGTAACTGCACAATGCCAGTGGATTTAAATTTGAACCCGTTAACTGCATTAGGCATTAACATTGAGTCATAACTCTAGTACCTATTAATTTTAATCTAACTTTCATTAATCTTAGTATTTCTTAATTTCGACAGTTTGTATATTTTTGAAATATTTTCAGGGAGGCCAGTATATATTAAATTTAATGGATACTTACGGAGGTGGAGTTGCAAGTCTGTTTATAGCGACTATTGAAATAAGTGCTTTGATGTGGGGTTACGGTAAGTACACTTGTAGCTAATTCGAATTAATATCACAGTTTCAAAGATGTATTATTTTTTCTTAACGTTCAAGTTAATCCGACTCAAGTTTAGTTATTACTAAAATGCTGAATTTCTAAAAACGAAGTGCATACGTATAATATTCATTTATAATGTTATTTAGCTTTTCACTGAAAATAAAAATAATATTATTAAAATTGAGTATAAATTCTACAGGAAAATAGATTTGTTGAACAAAGGTTATTTATAGAAAAAGAAAAAAACAGTATTAAACGAAATTACTTTTTTTATGATTTTTTTACTATATGAATGAGAAAATTTTTAAATCTAATTATTTAAAAATTTGCTATGTTAAAATTTTTTTCCTGTATAGGATTATACTTTTCAATTTTCATTTTCAGTTTTTTCAGAAAATAATAATATTTCAATTTAGGAGCAGACAAGTTTGTCAGTGATATGGATTTTATGTTGGGGTTCAAACCTGGACTTTATTGGAGACTTTGCTGGAAATATATTTCACCACTTGTTTTATGGGTAAGAATTCATTCTTAATGCAGCTTGCATGTCCTTGTTGCTTCTAATATTCGTGATTTTCAAATAAAATTCATGCTTTTATAAATAAAATAATTTCATTTAATAGCTGAATTCGGCTTATATTTAAATCTAAATAATGTTCAGATTTTTAATTGTAACGGTAGAATAATTTTTAACTGTGTGATTAATTGTATAGTTTATATTGAATTGTAAGGAACATAATATAAATAAAGTTACAGTTAATCTTAGAAATGCAATTGTTTTCTAATGATTATTTTATTATTTTTACTAAGGTAATTATTAAAAATGTATGAAAATTTCAATAATCCTGGATATGACATATAATTGTAATTTGCTTTTTAAAAATTTGCGTTCAAATTGAGATTTCACATATTTCAGAAGTAATCACCTTATTAATTCTTACAAAATGACGAACATAGGAAAGTTGTAAATATCATTCAATAGCAATTTTTGCTTTCAAATATCCATATGTTTGAGATTAATCGTATTCAGCAAATTCAGTTTTTACCATTTTATTCTTCTAAAATCAATGTTGGCCATCACAATTTAAAATGAATGTCCGCAATAGCCTTATTTTGAAGGGATGTCTACCATAGATTAGTAATCAATTCCTTTAATAATATCTCTAAAATATAACCTCGTCCTATCCTCTTCGAAGTCAATGGAATGACTTCTAGCCTAACAGACATTTTCCTCTATATAGACATACGAACTTCAATTCGGAATTCAAACCGAGTTCCCACAGTCTAGAAAAACAATTGTTACACAAACAATTCCTTCCAAATCTCCAAACCAAAGTTTTCAGAGTAAAATAATAATATTATATAAACCTTTCTGATTGTAAGTATTCCTGCACTGATTATGATTCTTCTGATTATGTTGTATCCCTAATTTGAACTTTTAGATGTTCTGTAATATAATATATAGCCTGATGACCGAGTGGCTGGCTTTCGGTGACACAGGTTTCGGGTTCAAATACCGGCGATGCCATGAATGTTTGTAGTGGTTCGAAATCCACTTTAAGCCGTAGGTCCTGATGGTTCCGTAGGTTCGAAATTCAAATGGAGTTCACTCAGTTGAGATGTAAAACTTATTACGGAAATAATTCGTTCCAAATCCCCAAACCAAAGTTTTCAGAATAAAATAATAATATTATATAAACGTTTCTGATTGTAAGTATTCCTGCACTGATTATGATTCTTTTGATTATGTTGTATCCCTAATTTGAACTTTTAGATGTTCTGTAATATAATATATAGCCTGATGACCGAGTGGCTGGCTTTCGGTGACACAGGTTTCGGGTTCAAGTACCGGCGATGCCATGAATGTTTGTAGTGGTTCGAAATCCACTTTAAGCCGTAGGTCCTGATGGTTCCGTAGGTTCGGAATTCAAATGGAGTTCACTCAGTTGAGATGTAAAACTTATTACGGAAATAATTCGTTCCAAATCACCAAACCAAAGTTTTCAGAATAAAATAATAATATTATATAAACGTTTCTGATTGTAAGTATTCCTGCACTGATTATGATTCTTTTGATTATGTTGTATCCCTAATTTGAGCTTTTAGATGTTCTGTAATATAATATATAGCTTGATGGCCGAGTGGCTGGCTTCCGGTGACACAGGTTTCGGGTTCAAGTACCGGCGATGTCATGAATGTTTGTAGTGGTTCGAAATCCACTTTAAGCCGTAGGTCCTGATGGTTCCGTAGGTTCGGAATTCAAATGGAGTTCGCTCCGTTGAGATGTAAAACTTATTACGGAAACAATTCGTTCCAAATCACCAAACCAAGGGTTTCAAAATAAAAAATAAAAATTATATAGACGTTTCTGGTTTAATTGCTTTGATGTTAGGCGGTATATAGTTTGATTTTATATAATGGATAAAGTTAGTTTCAGTGAAAAACATTAAAAAAGTTTTCTTATAATATTGAAAAGGTTTATTCTTATTTATATAACTTTGTATAAATGTTCCTAAAAATTATGAGGATAATCTGTCCAAAAAATCTTTCATGTTAAAAGTAAACGCATTATCAAAATATAACGAGGATTAAAAAGCAATTGATCTCATACTCTAATTTTTTGTTCGTTTCAGTTTGTGTTAATCTATAGTTTATGCACGATATCTGTGATACAGTACGATAAAAAGGATTACCCACTATGGGCTGACAGAGTTGGATGGATTTTAGTCATGGTGTCTGTCTTGCAAGTACCTATTTGGATTGTCATTCAACTTATTAAATACAGAAAGGTATATTAATATATCATTTATCATTATTTTTATCTCATATTTTATTAAATGTGAGATTAATATTGCTATAAAATAAGTCAATTTTGCATCGAAGGAATGTAAAGAATTTAAATTAAAAATGGAAGCGTATATAAACCAATTGACAGTTTAAACTCAAAGAAATCTAAGGAACCAGTTATATTGTTGTATTAACGAAAATGTGTGCAATAGCTTTAATGATATATTGCAAAAAGTAATAATTTAACACACTGCATAACCTTTCTATTTTTTTTTTTTTGCTAAAACATTTTTCAAAATTCGAATATATATTTTTTTTTTCATTTTAAAACAAAACTTTTTGGTAAACAAGATAAATATTGTGTATAATATGTCTAATAGCTTAAATTTTCTTGATATTAATCAATTTTTTGTAATAAATAAATTATTACACAATATCATTAATTACAAAATTTTTTATAAATGTGATTTAATTATATTCAAAATAATTGTATAACTATTAATAGTTTTCAATACTTTAAAAAAATGGCATAAAAAAAATCCATGAAAAATAAGTGTTAGGATAACATTTTTTAAATCAATTGAATGTTTCTTGTTTTGATATATTTTTTTTTCGCTTTTTCTATTTTTATAAGTTTTTCTATATTAATTTATTTCATTTATTGATAAATATTTTCATATATTGCCTTTTATAACGGAGTTTTAAATTTGAGATGCATAATATAAAGTTGTTTATTTTTTAAACAGAATAAAAATGACATCTTTAATAATGCCTTTTATATTTAGAGAAAAGAAATTAATACCAAGTCCGATAGATGGCGACACGAGACATTATTATTATTGGGCATTCTTACATCTTTCACTAATTTCTTTATTTTGTAGGATTGGAGAGCAGTTTTTCTACCTGATCCAGAATGGGGTCCATCAGACCCAGAAACACGAAGTTTATATTACCTCCATGCATCAGAAAATTCATCTGAAGAAGCTAATTCAAATGGAGGAATTGTAAATCTAAGCATGGATCCAGTTACAAATAACGCCAGATGAAACGAAATGAATTTTTTGAGATTCTTAAATCGCTGATTTGAACTGATCTTCTGACATATATGTCAGTGAGAATAAATCAATTGAGTGAATTTCGTTTTCACATTAAGACATTTTTCATTAAGTCAATCAAATCTAATAGACAACGTCACAAGAACAATATTATTTAAATGCTAATGTCTTACATACATAATTTTCAAGTTTTGATAACCAAAGCATGCAACTGTACACCAATTAAAATATTTTTGTTATTTTAAATACAATTTTGTAATGTTTTTAACCCTTGAAAGGCAATCGTGAGTCATTTTTAATTTTATTTTATGTTTATCTTAATGAATTTTTTAAATGCCCATTTTTATGAATTACTAATTGGAATGTTAAAAAAATTTAATAAACTAAGATTTTTTGTGCATTTCGCACTTTGCTCTACTACTTGGCTTGCAAGTGTTAATAAATAGATTTAAATAAGAATAAAAAGTGAATTATCTGATATACTAGCAGCGAAAAAACGTTCACCAACATAAATAAAAAAGTTTAAATTTTATTCAAATTAATTAAAAGATTACAATTTACTCTTTAAACAATTAAAAATGTAAAATTTGAGACAAATTTGGTAATTCAATAGCTATCTTTACTGTGTGAATTATTTAAGATGAAAGTAAATAGACAAATCTAACACAAAAATTGCTTTAAAAAAATTTTTTTTTTTTTTTTAAATTACACTGAAGACTAAATACTCAGTTATTTGACTGTAAATATTTTTAAATCATTTATATATCATAGTAACGATTTCAACATATTTTTTTTACCATGTGTGCCATATTATTATGTTAAAAAAATAAAAAATAAATACTTTTGAATTATTGTTCTTTTTTTTATTGTATTGTATTAACACAGTTTTAAAATAAAAGAAATACTAACACTATTACAAGTCGTGTAGATAGTAATATTTATAATGTCTATATTTACTTCAGAATGAAATTCAGAATCGAGGGTTTACAGCCATTAATATTTACGAAGAATTTATCAGATTCAAATAAATTTGGCTAATAAATAAATATTATAATATTTATGTCTTATTTTCTTTTAAACAGTGTTATAACGTCCTGAAGATTGATATCGAAAAAATGTATTTAATATGTCCGAAGTTTAGAAGCATATTATCATTTTGTGTACTACAAAATTTCCCAGAATTATTTCCTTTTATGAAATTTCAGAATGAATCTGAATTATCACCATTTTTAATATTTATGTTAAATTGAAATTTAAAATATAAATAAAATTTTAAAGCATTAAATTACTTCATAAGGGCTGCATATATTACAGTGCAGTTCAAGTTTAATAAGTACAGCATCTCCAGTAGCATAAACATACATATGTCAACTGAAATCATATAAACTTACAATATACATTAAAAGACCTTCCCTTCCCACCACGTGCATAACACTAATGTAAGAAATTGGCGAAAAGATTCAAATACCTTATTTGCCAATTAATTATCTACAGTTACAGTTTAAACCAACTTGTTATGGATAGAACGATAATTTGTATTATGTTTTTAAATATCTCTTTTTCTATAAGTAGTCTTTATTACAATATATTTTTTAATGTACAATGTGATAGAGATTTCAAATAAATTAGCATTGATTACATTCAGATTATGTATATATATTTTTGGAGCACATATTATTGCATTCATTAAAAAATATGATTTTTCTAATGAAATTTTTTACGGTTTTAAAGAAAGAGAATTAAAGACGGTTTTATTTTATTATTTTCAGATGAATTTATTAATTTCATAATTATTTTAAAAATTATTTAAGAGGTTACTTGTATTTTAGATTACTCTCTGATATATTTATTAAAACATTCAAAAGGCGATTGTTACGAACTATTTATTTATTTAACATTCACCTGATGATTGTAGAAATTAATTTCTACCAGGGATCCGGATCTTTATTCAATTTTATAAGGGTTTTGATATTATTCTTTAATTCGATTGAATGATTCTTACTTTGATTTATTATTGTTCTTTCTATATTCATAATTGATATGGAAATTTTTAATTTATTTTATTTATTGATAAATATTTCATTCTTTAACCAGAAAAAAGGGACACCTTCTTTAATAATCCCTTTTATATTTTGAGAAAAGAAATTAATACCATATCCGATAGATGGCGACACAAGACATTATTATTAGGAATTCTTATACTATTATTACATTCTTTATTTTGTAGGATTTGAGAGTAGTATTTCGATCTCATCCAGACTGGGGCCCATCATACGCAGAAACACGGCATTTATATTGCCTCCATGTATAATCTTTAAAACACTACTATTCTTACTATTTTTAGATGAATATTTTAATTTTTTAAATTATATCAGAGATTACTTGTATTTTAAAGTAACGCCTAATATAATTTTTTAAACATTCACCAAGTAATTGTTACGAATGATTTATTTATTAACATTCATATAATTGTAAGAATTAAACACATATTACATATTTGTAAAATTTTGTTATACAGAGTAGGTGTGGTTGTTCCTAAATTATGGAGTTAGTTTGTTCGTTTAGATCAATACATATTAGGAAAAAAACATTTTAGCCATGATTCCTGAAAAGTTCGATTTTTAAAATTCATCAGTTTTATACTTGGTTTTCGCAAAAACAGAACCAAATATTAAAACACCTATTAAATTAATGCACTATTACGGAGCAAATTCTGAATTTTTTTAATTACACTACACTATTTATTCTTTATTAAGTAAAAAAAAAAAAAAGAAATACATTTTGCGCCCTATACGAATCTGTGCAACTTTGTTGTAAGCGAAAGTGAGATACAAACTGTTAATTTGACACTTTTCTGTTTAACTCACACAGAATTTTATCAATGGCAGCTCTTTTTTTTTAACTACGAAGAATACATAGTTAAAAAAATGCGCTATTTTTAAAACAGTAAAATTCATATTACGCAACATAATGTAGTATTTAAAAATCCTACAACCCTACTAAGTTATTCAAATAGATTTTTTCAAGGAAAAAATTATTATTTTATGGAATAAAATATATTGCTCTAATATACTAAAATAAAAATGTTAAAAAAATTTGCTATTGTATCATATGTTATAATATTGATATTTTGCTATAATATAATGCTAAAAAATATCATTTGTTATGTTATCGATATTTTGTTATAATATCATATGTTGAAAATACAAATTTTTCTTATTTCTTGAAAAGTTGTGATTGTACTCTGATTACAATACTTTCACATTTAATAGTAAATGCATTTTTCTCTACTACACTTATTACCTCTTATTGGAAGAAAATAATAGGTTAGGTTGTGACTATAGCTAATAATATTTGTAATTTAGTTACGATTTGTCGGATTCAAGTTAAAAAGCAAACTAAAAAAAAAAAAAATAAATGTTGCACATGTATAGTCTATCTTGATTGTTAAAAATTTTAAATAAATATATCTGATAAAATGCAAAGATACATTGTAAACCTATTTTGTAACAAACTTTGATTTTTTAACTTAAAAAAAAATATTTTTTATGTAACAATAAAATTGTTAGCAACAATGCTATTATATATTTCTACCAGATGGCAGCACAAGTCTCTTTGTATGAAATGTGTTGGTGTTTCGATCTTCGAATTTGAAGACCGAATCTTTGATCTTCGAATTTGACCACACAAGACAATTCACAGAGTTTTCTGTAACAGTTGGTTTGTGTGTGATATGAAAAAGTACTTACGTATTAACGGTACCTTGGCGACAGCTGCCCCAATAAAGAGCACACGCGCCAACCGCAGCTACAAATTTGGCGCCAATCTACACTTAAAATTTTTGTTCCAAATAGTAAAATGTATATGAAACACTTCATTTAAAATCAAAACGCTTTCAAAATATTTTTATTCCAAATAATAAGGACTGGCGACACTTAAAAACCGCCAAGTCTGTCGCCAAGGTACCGTTAATACGAAAGTACCTATGAAAATTATGAAATGTATAAAAGCAGCTTGCATCAATTTCTCAAGTAAGCTTATGGAAATAGCTCTATGAGTGACATGTAAATGAATGAATGTTGCTGTTGTATTGTTTTGAGAAATTTATAATTGATAACCAATTAACCGAGTTGGGTGATTTACTTTACAATAAAAATATTGAATGTTGGAAAGTTTTTATTTATGCTACATTTACACACATAGACAGGGTTATTGGCCCTGTGTAATTCATGCATATTATATAATGTAAGGAAATAGTTTAACTTAAATAAGAACTTCACGGATATATATATATTTCAATTTTTCAAGCTTGCAGACTTAAATTACTCTACTTGGAAAGAGGACATGACAGTAATCCATATGAAGTTCATTTGTGGAACAGCCGTTCCGTGTCTTACCAGTGCACCTGCTAAGACCACTTTGCTTTCTATATAATATCTTTTTATTATAATAAGTATAATAATATGTAAAATAAATAATAATGAATAATTTAATTTAATAATTAATTTATACCTTTCTATATAACTTTGCTTTTAATTTTTCTTTTGCTTGCTAGGGCGTAAACAGTCGGCATATACTACCTACAAAGGCGTCCAGAGACAATTTTTAACATTTGATAGCGCGAGCCGAGAACGCTGAAACTGCATTTTGAACTAAGTTTGTATGCAAGACTTGCCTGCCTGGTCATTAAGATATTGGATACGAGATATAACCTTTAAAGAAAAAACTGTCGATATATTTAGCAGGAACATTTCTGAGAGAAGAATTAAGGTTAAAAATTCTGGTTTTGCTATTTCTGGACTACTCTATTTCCAGCTCATTCTTTGATTACCACCAGAATGCACAATTCGGTCCAGATTCTTTCCCTTCATGAAGATCACAAATTTACAGTTAAATAATATTGCTGAGTAATTATTGATCCAAAGAGAAAAGCAGTATAGAACTAAAGAGAAAAGAGAAAAGTAAATACTTCACAACAGTTAGAGATACCTATACTACAATAGGTAAAATGCTGCAGCACTTTAGAAAGCATTGGATTGAGAGGTCCGAGCACAATGAACGCATTTTGGATCCAAAACAAGCATGGCATAAATTAAGAGATGGAATTTTTCTTCTGTAAATCGCTCGAAGAAACTCAATTTGATTCTGATAAATTGAAATGAGACAATTCAGTGACGGTAATGCAAGAACTTCTTGTAATAAAGGAACATATGGGTTCTTGTTGATCTTCCAAACAATATTCCTATAATTAGGAGTAAGTGGGTATTTTATAAAGGAAGAAGGGGAAAATAAAGTGTGAACAAACAAGAGAATGTAAAGTTAGATTAGAAGTACAGGGCTTTAGGAAAAGGACAGTAATTGATTTGGAAGACATATTTTCACCTACATTTAATTTTACGACTATTAAATTATTTACTATATATACTATTATTTATATACTATATATACTAGTAGTATTTTTACTATATATTTACTATATTTACTAGTATCTATGTTGAATTGTTAGAATGTACAACTAGATGGGAAATCTGCATATCTTTAGGGTAACTTAAACAAAACCATCTATATGACACATTCACTTGGGCATGAATAAAAAGGATTAGAAAGTAAAGTATTTTGTTTTAATAATTAGATTTACAGCATGCACTGGAGTTCAAGACAAAAGAGCCATCAAGTTTATGACTATTACATCTTGATAATTCTAGAATTTGTTAAATTAGAATGGTGTAACATAAATGTAATAGTGTTATTTTGATTATGTACGTAAATGACATTGTTTTTTTTGTAAATACTAATGATCTAATTCATGATCCAGTTAATTTGATAAAAAAAAATCATTTAATGCAACCGAACTTGGAAGGACTAAGTTTTTATTAGGTGTAAATTTTGATTACATCAATTCTATATAATGGCATCAAATACCTTTCATTGAAAAGCTAATAATCAAATCAAGTTACTCAAAATCCTTTGTTAATTTCTCTTTTAAAGTTGGTTATTCTCTACCAAACAAAGTGCTTGAAAGTGAAATCATTGAAAACGATTTAATGCAAAAATATACTTATCAGACATTGAAGAATCTCTTTCATTTTTAGCCAATGCAAGTAGACCAAATAGTAGCTACTCGGTAAATTTAATATCTGTTTTCAAGTGGTTATACTTTACAGCACTGGAAAATAATTGTGAACATTTTGTTCATTGACATCAATTTTGTTAGAATATCTTTATAGATTTATAGCCGCTGTAAATGACCAATTTTTGTTAAGTTGACTAGGAGACAGATGTCCAGTAAAGCGAGAGGATAAATTAGAATTCTTGATTAAAAGTAAGAGAATAATCGAAGATGTTTAATTATTTCTATTTATAAGAATGCTTTTGAATTTGTATTGATCAAAAATTATTTTGTTTTCGATTAAAAATTATTTCATTAAACGATTTAAAAGCCATTCGGTTTAAAGTAAGTAGCACAATTTACTTCAGAAAATGTTGATCGAAAAACGTTATATATATATATATATATAAATCATAACTCTAAAAATAATTTATTCTTTACTTTGTAGATCTTAATAATTATTCTATAAAAGATGGAATTTCATGATTCTCAAAATTTTAAGATTTTATAATTTTCTCTGATCTGTATATATATTCACGATGATTGTTGTTTAATGATTAGGGATAATGCAGGCAGTTATTCTGCATAAAATGTTAGTTTTATGAGGACGTTAAGACTCTTTTTATATGCTTCATAAAGACTGATGCTTGTAAATCCGAATAACTACTGTATTAGTATATTAAATCCGAATAGCTAGTGAAAGGTTAGCAAAAATGGTTGTCCTCTTTTTCTCAATATAATGTTGTATATTATGTAATTGATCATTTAAGATTCGATTATATTTAATATACGATTCACCTAGTTTGGATCGATTTAAAGAATGAATTTTTGATGATATTGCTTTTGCTTAAAATAAATAATATGCTTACATGAGTAATAACAATATTCTGGACTTTTTAAGTAAAAGATTCAGACAGACTAGAATAATATTTACTTATAGCGTATATTTCATTGCATTTATTAAAAAGAGTTTAACTAAAAATTAAAAATTTCAACTCAAATAACTAAAGCCAGTGGCATTTCTTTTATACAATAAGAGTTTCGAAGAGTATTTGTAAGAACAATATTTGCTTCCATGCATGCAAATAAAGAATCAGTTTTTAATATTTATCTATCTTACAGAAACTAGTTCTTCTGGAAAAAAATATTACAAAGAGCTTTGAAATATTTCTTTTCTTGGCGTTTTATCTTTCACATACTCATCTTGCACAAAGGATTGTCTCTGTTGACAAATTTTCTCAACCCTAATGATTTCTATATTTAGAATTCAGAACGTATTATTAACGATCCATTGATGTCATGAAAACTTTTTCTATCCAAAGAAAAAACTGGAATAATTCCAATATGATTTATGATATTTTATAGCTATATTCTGAGCGTAGTCATCAATCGATTTTGGAATTTCCTCAAGTCATAAACATAAAAATGAGAACATGGGGAAGGAAACATTAAAGCACAATGGTATGTGCATTGACTGAGCATTAAAAGTATAGTCTGTATATTATCTAGAATGCCTTTAGCTTTAAAGAAGAAGTAATTTTATGTCTATGGCCTGGTGTAGTTAATTTTCGTATTGGACTACAAAGTTATTCCATAAAATAGTTAATTTTAAAGATATATAACATTAATATCCATTTCATTGTTTCCTTGAAGTAATTTTTCTAGACTTAACTAGTATAGTAAGCTATATTTTAATTTTTTTTCAGAGATTTTATTTAATGTGGAGGAACAATTTTTTATTGTGTTTTATTTATTTTATTCCGACACAATTTAGTGAACTAGAAGAAATAAGAAACGCAATAAATTTGCAAACATTTTTATCGATATATATGAACAATGTTAATAACATATTGTTCATTCACTGCTTTTTTTGTTCATTTTTCACAAATTAATAGAAAATTCACCTTACATAATGACATGAACCTTAAGAATTTTTTCAATCAATTTTTTTTAGAATCCATCACATTCTAACATTACAAAACAAATTATTGTGTAGAATACAGTGTTGTATACTAGATATAGAATGCAGTACATAATATAGTAGAATACAGTACAGTGTTTTATTGCTGGTATATATAGAATCTTTTGTTTTCATCATTGAACAATTTAGTAGTGAATAGTTCTCTAACAGATTAAAAAAAATTCTGCGTAAGAATAATTTTAATTAAAAAAATAATAAACAAACGAGAATTATTAATGTTTTTAAAAAAATAAGGACTGATGTACCATTAAGATTTATGGTTAAAAAGTTAGAAAAATTATTATACAGTCATTTACAGCTTATTAGAGTAAATTAGAGAGTCATAGTATGGAAATGTTGATATATTACTGAATTAGATGAACTCAGAAGATAAAAAAATAAAGTAAATTTAAAATAATTTAGCAATATAATAGTAAAATTTGTTAAACGGGATTAAGTCTGACCATGAATTAATCAACATTATATTGATTAATATGGATATTATTGTTGAAATCATTAATTTGGTGACAAATTGCAAAGCACTGCTGAACAAGATTAATTTTAACACTCATAAATTTCTAATCAATCTTTAAAACGAAATTAACTTTTTGAAGAATACCTGGTTTTAGTTGCCAGATGTGAATTAAATTTGAAGTTCGTTATTTTATAACGTGTCAATTATTACTACATTGATATTTCATTTGGTTTATTTATTATTTTCTATGGAATAAAATATGTTTAATTTTACTAAATATTTATATGTTTACGAACTATATCAAACTTCATTAATGAATCAGATCCCTTTGAAGCAACATAAGATAGTTTTTTTATACATCTTCAAGAAAATTAAACATAATCGTGTCATGCTTTATTAAAGTATATTTAACCATTTCTGAATATGCTATAATAGTTTTAATATCTCTAAGTAAAGCTTGTTAGATTTTCAATGACAACATTCAAATTGGCTAATTAATGCAAATTGTACAATGATTAATCAATCAGCCTATTTAAATAAGGTTTTTCTCCAATTATTTCATCCTTTTTGCAAAATGTTTTCAAAATGACGCAAAATATTCTTAAATTGAGAGATCGCAAAATTTACAATAGCTTTTGTGTTAATATTTACCACAATTATTAATATTAATATTGTTAATATTTCCAATATTAGACTTTTATCTTAAATGTTTTTTTCCTAAAATGATCATGAACACTAATTAATTGCTAAAAAGAAAATAGTTAGGGCTTCATCATTTATTATTACTATTTACCATTTATTCTTTTTTCCCCAAAACTATACATTTATTTCTTAACAATGTCTGACATAATATCTATGATTTATGCTCCAAAAAAGCTTGCAAAAATAATTGATAAATAAATTTCCTTTCTTTGACAACATGATATTTTTGGCGCCTCGTAAAGTCGCCATACTTATTCTAAGCCCATGCTGTGAGAAAAAGTAGATTTATTAAGAAAGAGGTGACCTTTAAAAAATAAACATAAAAATGCCTGTCATTTGAATCTTTTTAAGTTGCACTATTTATTTACGGTATTATTTCATTAATGTCATTATGTCATGATCAAACAGACATTTATTTAGGTCATATTTTTTTCCTTTTTTGATTGATCAGAATTTAAAATAAAGATTAGAAAATATATAGAATTTTGTACAAATAATTGAATTTTTCTGCTTAATTTCATTTACTTATATTTTTATATAAAAATAATTAAGTCTCTTGTAATAATAATATTTATAAGAAGTACAATCAGTGCTATACATTCCATGGTTCAGCTCCTATTCAATCATCTACAACACTGATTCCCAAAACATTTCTAAGATACGAATACAGGGTGAAAATAGCTTCAGGTCCATTTGGGCGGATGGTACTTAATATAGATCTGAGGGAGATGAAAGCATAAAGAAGAAAGAGCAAAAAAGAACATTTAGCAAAAAGTATCCATACATGTGTTAGTTATTGTGTAACATTATTTACAAGGTTAACACTCGGAATGTTACTTACAACAGACGGGCAGTGAAATCGTCAAAGGTAAGTATTGGTAGGCGAGCATGTCTAATTTAAGAATAGTGTTGACAAAAATACAGTCCAAGAATAATTCATTGATAGAAACGTACCGATTTGATGCTTCTCATTAGCACCATTTCTAATGTTATTCGCAATTTTGATTTTTATCTTTAATCTTTATCTTAATTTTCTGAGTGCAATACAAATGGCACCGTGGTTGATTTTAATAAATAAATAAATAATTCCAAAATTGAAGGTATCTTATGTACAACTTTATTTACAATGTTTTAAGGCATAGTTAGATATATCTTTATATATATAATTCTTCTGTACATGTGTTTGTCACTGAACTTCTCCTAAGCGGCTGGATCGATTTTGATAAAATTTTGTGTGTGTGCATTTGAATGGCTCCCTGGATCATTTAGATTCACAATTGGACCCGATAGAGGGTACTTCAATTGGGTTCTTCTGTACGTGTGTTCGTTATTGAACTCCTACTAAACGGCTAAACTGATTTTGATGAAATTTTTGTGTGTTTTTGAGTAGATCCCTAGATGGTTAGATTCACAATTAGACCGGGTAGGTGGCGCTTTAATTAGTCTCTCCTGTACGTGTGTTCGTCATTGAACTCCTACTAAACGGCTGGAACGATTTTGATGAAATTTTGTGTGTGTGTGTTAATGGTTCCTAGATGGTTTAGATTCACAATTGGACCGGATAGATGGCGCTTCAATTGGGTTCTTCTGTACGTGTGTTCGTCATTGAACAGCTGGACCAATTTTGATGAAATTTCTTGTGTGTGTTCAACAAAACAGGGAGAATGTTTTCTCTTTGTTACAAGTCTCTACCAGTTGGTGCTGCAGCATATCAACTTGTATACAGTTCAACCAATCGCTATGAAAATTGGTAATAATATGCATTCGAGTATGGAAAATATGTTCACGCTATCCACTTTATTGTTACTTGCCACCAGATAGTAGAGAGTTTTGCATAACGTTTTTTTAACGTCCGATATTTGTCTTCCTAACGCGCATGCTCATAGGAATAGCTCAGTAGTGCAGTATTACAGATACGCATGCGCAATAGGTACAATGTTTCCTATGAGCATGCGCGCTAGGAAGAAAAAAAAATATCGGACGATAAAAAAACGTTATGCAAAAACACTCTAGTGCTGCATCTTATATATATTGTTCAAACGATATCCATGAAAATTAGTTTTCAGATATATTGGAACATGGGGAATATATTCGCGATATATAATTTTCTACAATTTTTTTTTGTAGGCAGGACAATGTATGCCGGGTTCTGCTAGTAGATACATAATTTTTTTTACTATATCTTCCTATTTATTCGCTTAAAAAGGTAGATTTCTATGAAGAGGCCACTAAATAATTGTTGTTTTTTTTAAAAATAGGGTTAATAGAACAAACAAATTTGGCAACAGCTGATCTGCAGGAAATGAAACATGATTGTACTTAATTTATTTTACTAATTTGATATTCAGTAACACATTCAGTTATTAATCCGTATTAAATTAATAAATTATCTCACTAGTACTTGAGAAATACGTAAAAAAAAGTTATCGAAATGGATGGACCGGGAGAGGCCCTATTGATTAATGCCTAGTCTTCTAAATTGGAAGTTCTCAATTCGACTGAGTAGTTGATGAACAATTAATGATAAGTGAAAAACAATTGAAAATTTTCATGTCTATGCCGATGATGAGCACTATAAATTCATAGGCAAGAAAATAACGCCTCTAGGTTCTAGAAAATTGGTGAAGATGCTAAGCCTGCCTGTCAAGATACATTTTTCAAAATGCAGGAAAAAACCTTTCTTACCTAAGTGGTGTTTTAATTGTAAAATAGTTAACAAGCTAACGTATAAATAACAAATAGTTAACGTATTGGTAGGCCGACTATAAATAAAAGATTAAATGCCCACGCATTGGTAAGAAAAGGCACCGAGCTGCCTGTGTAATTAATTTTCTGTAAACCATTATATTTAGCGCGCATGTGGGCGGTTCCTTTTAAGAATGCGTATAGAAAGGCATTGTTGACACACTGAAATGCCACTACATACTAACTATTTAAACAATGTAAGGAATTTTGGGGGAACGAAGGCTTTTATATGTGTGCTATAAACAAATATTTTTGTGAATGTTTTTTTATGACAATAAATAAAGGAGGCAAATAAAAAAAAAATATTTAATTTCTTATAGTTTAATTTAAAAAATAATTAATCCAAATTCGACTAATTATTTAACATTATATTTATTAAACAAAATTATATTTAGTTTTAATAAAAATTTTTAAAACTATATTTAACGCCTTCTTCCCAAAGAAAAAGTAGTTATTTAAAAATAAATTGCTATATTTATTAGAAATCTTTTATGTATTACATTATAAAATATGTAATAAAAATATAAAGTGAAAATTTTAAAATGTATATATAAAAATGTATGCATAAAATGAGGCTTACTATTTTACTGTCCTTGCAAAGTACTTCTTAAATGACACATTTGACAAGAAATCACTAAATAGAGTCACGGAGTAAATTTACTAGTGGTTGTTTGTTTGAATTTTGTGCAGAGGTAGTTTGCAGTATCTCATCTATGATGGCCGTCACTTAACGTTGGATGATACCCTAGGGAACACTATAACCCATACTAAAGTGGAGCTCGTTATCATGAAAGAGCTTATAAGGCTTATAGATACAGGTATAAATATTTCTCTTCAGGATAAGTTCAAAATTTTTATCTCGTATCTGTTAACATGAAGCACTAAATAGTTTCCAACTTCCACTTCTACTTCCTTACACTTCATGCTAACGAGCAACGGTCATGAATATGATTGTATTAATGAGTATTGAAGAGAAGAAATTTATCATTTTTACTGACAGAAAATAATTTTTTCAAATAATTTGTTTAGTTTGTTTTAGTTGTTAAATAAACATCGTTGTATTTTGCAGGAAAAAAAAAAAAGATATTTAAACAGGGTTTATTAACTGAAGATTAAATTATTTCTCTTATTTAAATTTTACAAAAATCCAAAATACGGCAAACTACTTATCTTTATGGTACTTTAAAATGCTTTTTTCTATTACTGTTTTTTTTTTACTAATCTGAGAGTGAGAATTTTTCTGTAAGGCGACAGTTAATTACTAATTTTGCTGGTATTCTCGATTGTTCAATGGTTTCCTAAAATTAGGGAGTAATCAGAAATATTGAAATCAGAATACATTGAAATTTAATAAAATTTTACAAAAATGTTAATAAAATAGTACTACACAAATTAGACACAAAAAGAAAACAATAGGTTTATTTTCTATATTAAACATTTTTATTAGGTAAATAGAAAAATATAAAAACATAGTATCTGAATTCAATATGGACATAATCTTCAATACGAAATGTGATTAACCACTAACAGTTATCCAGGTATGGCAGCAATGTTCCATGCTCCAAATAATGATGTTAATTAAATCTTAGTAAAAGCTATTGCTATGTCTATTGCTATGCGAAGGGTTGCAGGATAAGGGCAGAAATACGTCTCTCCACCAATTAAGCTCTATGTGGCCTAGCCTTAATACCATATAGCATGAAGTAGCCGCCAATTGGATCAGAATAAGGAGCAAACAATTTGATCAAGAATGTCGTTACTATATAACTGAGCTGTAGATGTGCCTCTTAGGCCGATATATACGACAGGATGTCCATTCAAAGAAGTACATGTTCCTATATATACACTGGACCCACTAACTGTTTACCTTTCATGGATATGATTAAGATAATAACAAGTTTCTGGCTCCCACCAGAACAACAATTTTCTTCAGTTACTTGAATAAAATAAAATATGAAAGCATCAGTAATGAGCACTGATTTCCAATGACTTACACTTCAATTGGATATGTACACATCACAATTTAACTTGTATTTCAGTGGCTTGTTGTGTACAACAATCCTCCGTACAGCAATCTGCATAAAGTTGAGTACAGCAATCTGCATAAAGTTGAGTACAGCAATCTGCATAAAGTTGATTTGGATACCAGATTTCTAGGAACAGTTACAAGAAAAGATCTGAGGTGGGATGGTGTAGCGGCTGTGTATCTCCTAGTAGTTTGCAGTAAATAACAGTCTTCTGAGGCACTTGTACATTAAGATTTCCTCGACTGTACGTTCAAGAAGCGAATTACAGAATTGCATAGCAGAATACAGAAGGATTCAAATTTAACCATTTTGATGCTGACTCTGACTTGCTCCTATTCGTTCAATAGTTCGCCTTCGTCATTCCTTTGGTAAATAAATCCGGTTACTCATATTTAAAACATGGCTATCTCGAAATTTCAGTACACAATTTCTACTTGCCGAAAGCACAGACGTTTTACAAATCTGTTTTTTTACTACTTGTTCAATAACGTTAAATGACAGTGGTTTTATTGATTTACATATTGTCTTACTCTTCAATGACTTAGGTTCGTTGTATTGTTGAAAACATAGCTACGGTGTTCCATATTTTAAGGTTTTAAATGTTACTTAAATATTTACAATTAAATAATACATCTACAATCTAAACTTCACCAATCATGATGTACTACCATAACAAAGCATGGTCAATCTCTTCCTCCTTCTCTGCATTACCTTGATTCCAACTCCTTCTTTCTGTCCGATGTCCTACTGTATGTGAGCAATTTGATAGCAGCTAGGGTGTAAAAAATGTCCCGAAATGTGGTGACAATCAATAGTTCACTACACTTCATATAATATCCTGAATACTTATATTACTTTTTAAGTATACTTTGCAATTTTTATCAAAATTTGATATATTTGAAAGTGTAATTACAACTACCGTGTAATAACTGGTTTTCCTTAATTTTTGGAAACCTCTATAGAATAATTTATAGATGTGATCACTATATTACCTAACTTTGTCACTTGCTGAAATTTTATTAATTATTTTTATATAAATGTGAATATAGCTTGAATAATAAACCCACCTTTACATAAACCCTTAATGATATCTTATTTTTACACAAAAGTAACTATCTGAATTAGGAATTTGTGTAAAACATATCGTTAATTTTGAAATACGTGTAACAATAACTAACATTATTGCTATATATTGACAATAATGTTCAATTGAACCAAGTGTATCTTTTAAGACATATCTTTTTCATCTTTATTTTCTATAGAGAACTTTATTCTGGAACAATGTGCACATTTTAGAATTGTATTTTGTGAAATGGCTTTTTAATGTATATTTCAAACAAATGGATCTAAACTTCAGCAAAATGAAATCTTTTGGGGTGTGAAAAATAAGTAATTCGGCAGAATTCTTTGGATGTTACTTTTAACGAATCGTTACAATTGATAACGAACGAATTGTTTCTGCAATGTTGAAAATAATCTTACAACTGTGAAAAGATTTATAATATTTATAACATATTATAAACATATGTTTACGACAACTTTAATCAAAATATCTCTTTTAGATAAAATTTTTTGAAGTTTTAACAAATATATTTAATTACATTTTTATTTACTCATATATACTTACTATTGCCCATTATATTTATTCGGGCCAACGGCCGTACCATGCTGAATATACCGGTTCTCGTTAGATCACCGAAGTCAAGCCTCATTGGGCGCGGTCAGTACTTGGGTGGGTGACCACCTGGGAACACTGCGTGCCGTTGGCAAATTTGGGACCTGAATGACCGAGTGTCTAGCGCTCTGGCGCTCGGTGCCACAGGTTTCGGGTTCAAATCCCGGCGGTGCCATGGATGTTTGTAGTGGTTCGGAATCCACTTTAAGCCGTAGGTCCCGGTCTTCTATGACTGTAAGAGCGTCACGGAGCAAAAGTCAGGCTTCTACCTACGGGTGCTCCATCACAACAGAAGCTGCTTCCTTCCCCTTCAATCATGAGTCCATATGGGCTCGTGGGCTTGGCCAGCCAAGTGGGATAAGAAACAACAACAACAATATTTATAATAAATAAATGTAAATTTATTATAAAATTACTTGTGAATTTTACAAATAATATAATGAAGAAACAGGCCAAATTTAAATAGAACTAATCATTTTGCTACACAGTGAATGATATATTCTGTTCTTCATTTGTAACTTGCGGTTAATGTAGTATATACTGAGTAAGATTTATTTTCATTATTTAAATATGCAAGACATTACTTCTGATAACATTAGTCTCCGCCCCCCCAAAAAAAAGCCTGTTTGGTGTGAATAGATCATGTATCTTATCTAAATGATGTATAATGCTGAAAAAATATATTTAGATTTTGTTTCTCAGAAATATGTTAATGTTATTCTGTGTGCACTTATTTTTAGTAATTCCTCTTAGATATTTATTTATTTAATTCCAAATGTTTATCCTGTGGTCATTTGCCATTATTATGCTAGACCAGCACCATATTAATTGCTGCATTAGGTATGCGCCATTGATTATGGTACACTACACACTTACCCAAAAAGTGGAAAAATGCCTTTTTGGAGATCTTTCCAAGAGATAACTGCATCACATTTGTTCTAACGTGAGGAAAGCCAATAAATAGCCACGCAAGCGGCTTGACAGTGGCAAAATGTGTTACCATGACAACCGTTCTTCAATTGACCCTAATTAAATTCGTACTTACATGGAAAATGCTATAATCTGTTGAAAATCTAATCAACAAGCCCATGGTGGTACTCATTGTATAAGGCAAACATTTCTTATCAATTTTGGAAATCAACTTTCAAACCACTATTATTTAAAATTTCTAATTCGGCAAAAACCAAGCAGAAATATCTTATATGTTTATCTAGCTGGAGATAGATAACAACAATAATGTATGGAGAGTCATGCTATAGCAATAGATTGATAATGCCATAGCATAGAGTGATAATGCTATAACAATTGTAATGTTAACATAGTGTTTTAAATATAATTTCCTATAGGATTGTTACATTTTACTTCATTATGATACAATTGCAATTTTATACACATGAAATAAAACTTATTGTGAAATTTACATTATTTAAAAACTGAATATCTGATACTGGGAAGCAGTTTAGTTGGATAAATTTTGTAAATATTATTTATAATACACACACACACACACACACACACACACACACACACACACACACGCATATATATATATATATATATATATACTGGCGTATTCCATTTATTTCTTTATTCCTACTGAAACAAAAATAAAAAACAAACATAAAAAACGCGTATAAGTATAATAAACCTTATCTAGCTGGAAATAGGATTTATTATTGTTACTATTCATTGCTTAGTTTTCTGTTACTCTCCATATTCTATTGTTGCTGTTTATCTAGCTGGAGATAGACAACAATAATAGAATATGAAGAGTAACAATTCTATAGTAGGTTTAATATTAAACAAGGGTTTTAAGTATAATTTTCCATAAGTTTATTGTATTTTATTTTTTATATTTCTGCTGTATTTCATTATTACCTAAATTCAACTTTACTTACAAGAGAGAAAAACAAAAAAAAAAAACCTCATTTAAAACATTTAAGCACAGAATATATACAATTGAGGTTCCATTTTGCAGGATATGTTTGTATGCTCTTGCATACAAATATATCGGTTCCTGTATCTACTGATGTGATATATTTATTTTTGTATTTCTAGTGAAACGGATATCTTAAATTTAAGAAGAAATATTTTAAAATTTATAATGTACTGGAATTTAATACCTCCCATGAACTATTTTTGACTTGAATTGATACTGTACGTGCAAATAAATGTTGCTGTCAGTGTTAATGGTCTTCTTTATTTTTTAAGAATTTTCGAAGTATTGTCTTTTCATATCAGATGCCATGTTTCATGTCCTAGTCAATCTATAAAAGAGACTTTCTTTTAAACCTAATGGTCGCTTGTTGTGGAAATATGATTCTTTGATATTCTACATCATTTTCAAAGGGAATCAGGCTCAATTTTCTGTTGTTGTTCAATTACATTTAACAGGAAAAAAAGTACAAAAATTGTTGTTTTCTGCTTTTTGTAAATATTGCTTTTGAAGTACGCTTTTATTGAGCGTTTCTTATTGTACCAATGATAAATGATATTGGTAAAGAATGATTAAGAATTTAATGTTTTCTGAAAAAACAACCAGTAATTTTTCAAAGAAGTTAATACTTACTTTAGTTGAGAGTTTATAATGTTTTTCGAAGAAAATACGAAATGCAACATCATTGTTTCTCAAACTCAGAGGGAACATTTTAAGACATTAATAGTAAAAAAAAATTGACTGTTATTTCACAATATATATATGATATGATTAAGTGATATTTGACTATCCACAAGATATTCAAACATTACAGAAAGATAAATAAAAACTATTTTATGAACAACTTGATAACAATTATCAAATAATGGTCAAGCTATTTTCTAAAAAAGTAATTGTGAAATTAAAACGGAAATATTTTATACTATAATTTGAATACTATAAAACTATAAGAATTACAGAACAAACTTACACCTATTTTACAATTATTTTTTTGCATTACATCAATATTATTTTAGATAAAGAGTCGACATGCTTTAAGAAATATAATAATTTTATTCTTTACAATAAGGAATATTTTATAAAAAACTGGACATTTTTTATTCAATTTGAAAAGAATGTGAGGTATTTGTGTAACTTTTTTATATGTGTTTATTTATTTATATGATTCCTATAACAAATGGACAACAGGAAAACTGAAAAATAATATTCATCAACTAACATAAAGTAGCAATCAACGATTTTTAGAGAGATCTATTTAAAGTGAAAAAAAGGTACTCCAAGAGATATACTGAGAAGATTCATGTAATTAAACATGTAATTGTTTCATGTAATTACGCCTTTAAGGCATATTTTGTGGGATATATAGTATTGTAACTTGAAAAATTAAGAAAAAAAATATAAAAAATATATTTTAATATTTAAGTTCTTAGGTCTTTTTGGGAGGCAAAAGCTAGAGCACGTTTTATATTTAAACCATTCCTCAAAATTTCAGAATTTTTTTTTATCTTAAACAGAATTTTGAAACTTTTAATATTTAATTTAAGATACTTTCAATTAATTAATATTAAATCTTATTGCTTTTTTACCATGCGTTTTTAAAAGTCGAAAAAATTTGTATAATTATTTATGAATTTTTATTTCAAAACCTATTTTCAACTACATAAATAAGTTAACCAACAACTGTCCAAATTAAATTAAATACACATTAAAAAAATTAAAGAAACCACAGTGAAAATTATTTCTTTCCCAATTTCAGTAAATCTAACAGCTACACTGAAAGCTACTGTAGCTGCGGTTGGCGCGTGTGCTCTTTATTGGCGCAACTGTCGCCAAGATACCGTTAATACGTAAGTACCAAATAAATTCCTACAAATAATAAGTACAAGAATTAAAAGTAGTTTCGAAGTTATGCAGAAAAAGAGGAAAGAAGATTCTTTTCTATTCTATTTATCTAATTCCAGGTATTGTCTTCTCAAGTGGGAGAATCCTTCAACGTGTCGAACCGATAAGTAAATCGTTACATTACCATGATAAATTGCCTGTCTTCGAGATATAATAAGTAGTTATATTGGAAATCAGGGACTATTGAGATGGCTATATATATGAGATGAAAGACTATTAAATGTTAGAGTGTTTGCAATATTATCGTAAGGGTATTCAATCATGTTTCAATGTTTTTTTTTAAATGATTTATAATGATTTGCTATTGATTAAATCAATGCCAAAACAATAAAGATATAAGCCAGCTTCATTAAAAGATTTTCCTAAAAAAACATATATATTAAGAAGTTACGAAACCCATGAGAGAAAAAACGGTAGACGTGATATATATGGTGTTTCAAAAGTTAGCTGCGCGTAATATAAAAACTTCTACATGTGGGAGAAACATGTGGATTGGAGATTAATATTTACCATAGTACAGGATTTTTTACAACGAAAAAAAAAAGTTCAAAATCCTGATGATACAGGGTGCTCCTAAAGATAACACCATGAATATAATGTGTGAATATCGCTCACATAATACAGGAAAAGGGACTTACTTTATATAACCTAGGCTTATCAGTTGTCTAATCTCTAAAATAATTCACTGTAAAACTCATTTCCACGTAATCAATATTTAATTAATGACAAAATATATAAAATAATACAGTTTCACATACACAATATCAACCAAAGTAATAAGGACACAAACGGGAATTACAACTAAAGTTCCGTTTGGCAGTTTAGACATCAGAGGAAGTTTGACTTCAGCTTGAATTTGAGTTGATGAATAAGTGATGCCTGTTTCCCACATGCTACCCGAGTCTACGTTCACCATAGGGGGCTCAAAAATCTCAAGAAGTTCTAAGCAGGACAAACATTTCTAATTGCCTATCGTCTTCAACGAGAACGATATCATCCATTTTTACATAGAAGTATTGACGTTCCTGTCTTAGCTACTGAATTAACAAGCGAATGTAGTTCTTGCGAAAGCATCTCCGTAAATCTTCTACACTCATGTCCAAATTTATCTTTATATACTCAAAAATGAAGATATTCAATGAAATATTCAATCCATGTGATACATATTTGTAGGGAATGTGTGAAAAACAAGCCTAATTAGCATTATCAATCAAAAGTAATCAAACGGCTTCTCATATGCAAGTCTAGGCTTTACGTATTCTGGGGAGGGCAGGGCCCATTACTTGCTGTATGCTTATGTTAATTCGAAGAACTGCGTGAACTGGCCAGCTGATGATTCCTATGATGTGGTTTCACTTCCGTTACACGAAGAAAAAGTGACTGTATGGTGCGGTATAACAAGTGCCTTCATCCTCGGCCGGCCTCTACATTTTATAAGAGATTACTTCTGGAGGTCTACAAACGCGTACTGTAACGAATGCCCGTAATCTAGAAATGTTGACTAATTGCGCAATTCCTGATTTGCAACAAGGAAATACTTTATCTAACGTCCTGTGGATGCAAGTTGGCATTCTTGTGGTTGCATAGAAGTTATCGTTACCCCTCATGTGGGGTCTTCTGTAAAACGTTACTTAATACAACAGTTTGACGACAAAATTATCTCTCATCATTTCAAGTTTCCGTTGCTGCCGAGGTCCCGGATATGGCTATGGGGATAACTGAAATTTAATGTGCATGCATCTAATCCGCAAACTGTATGTGATTTGAAAGAGGCCATCAGACGTCAGGTTTATTAGATGCTGTAGTACGTACTTCAATGCTACCCCCCGTCTGTCATGTAAAGTGTCATCGTGTGTGAAGGAAGTCACATAGAAAACTTGCGAAACACAAAATGTTTTCCTTTCTGCTGTTTCCGTGCCCTTATTGGTTGTTTTCACTTTTCTTCTTCATGTTACAGGTACTGTACCAAAGCTATTTATGATTTTTCTCTACTAAGATCACATTCCAATAAAAAAAGTAGATGTTGCCATTTGAAATTTTCCCACTGTAATCGTAACTGTTACAGTTTAACTGTAGTATTTCATATGGGTCTTTAGCTCCCACCTCAGAGTACCTTAAACCAAAATTTCATTTAGTTTCTGTGAACAGTAGGATAGCTAGCGGCCCATATATCGAGAAAGTATTTTTTATAATCACCCTGCATGTTATGAATTAAACCAGTTGTTTTATTTTTTAAATATACATAGGACAATAAAAAAATTGTAGTAAACACACACACACACACACATAATTATTGATATGTTTTATCGATAAATTTAATCTGTGTTTTTATTTATATTAATAAATTTAAAATACATCAATATTTTTTCAATATATTCGTATATATTTATAAATTTTTATCGATAAAATTTAGCTCATTTTGATAATATACATTATGAGTAACAAAGAGAATTACTATATTTAAAAGTTTTATTTTTAAAAATACCATTTTTTTAATTTTATTTACTGTGGAAAAAGATAAAGAATAATTTTTCAGTAATGAAAGAACTGTTTACTCCAAGCTGAATATAAAAGCGCCCTGTTTTACGTTGATGTAGTAAATGAAAGCACCTCTATCTAATTTCAATGTTTGTTGTTTTTTAGCCAGACAAGCTATTAATTAATCTAATTAAACATCATGTCGTATAAATAAAAATGAAGCAAAGTACGTTGTAAGCAATTGATTTCGGAAAGTGCCTTCGTAATATTAAATTACTTATTCAGTCACTTGCAGGAGCTTAGAAGATAAATTATTTCTTTGACGGAAAAAGTTAATTTACTTCACGTTAAACGAAGTAATTTCTTATTTTTTAACAAATTTGCAATTAACTCTGGAATAAGAACATTATAGGATACAATAGTTTGTTTTACAAAAGGATACATTAATTTGTTTTAAATGTATTGTTAAGTTTTATATAGCTGATTAAATTATTAAAAAGTGATATGGAAGTTAAGATATTAATTTTGATTCAACAATATAATAATAAAAAAAAATTTGTATTTATAAGAAATGATCATTTAAAAAAAAAATTTTTTTTTAATTTTTTTTTATTTTTCTTACAACGAATAGTCGTAATACAGTTTCAGTCGAAATAAAGGATGGGCGAAAAATATCTTTATTATTATAAAAATTAATAACATATCAAAATGCAGATCATAATATTCAGAATCTACCCATGGTACAAGCTCACTTAGCAATTCTATCACTTCATCTAACCGTTAGTGTTTTGGTTTCTTTCGTAACTTTTTTCCAGCTATCTAGTTTTTTAGTTTTCATATTCCTCTTAGATATATCATTTATTTATTTATATAATTCTTTTTCTTCCTTCAAGCCTTACTTTAAATTCTTGCAAAGTGTATGGATTTTACTTGTTGTTCAATACTGCACGTGAAGGTTATATATTTTTAATAGAATGAGAATTTCTAGCCAAATATGGCGCAAATTACTTTACACGATTTATTGGAATACATCTCTACTGAGGATCTTCAGTCGGGAAATTCAAACAAACCTATAATTAACAATCGATTACGGCGCGAGATATTTTACTATCGTGCTTGCAGTACCGAATAAATCGATTCCCAAAGGGCATCCTAAATTATTGAAATACAGTTTGTCGTCTAAAGTCACAATCCTAAAATACATCGATTATATGAAAATTACCCAACAAGGCAAGTTAATCACTTCCATCGATCATTATGACTGTGATAGAGAACTGGCAAATATAAAAGCTGTTATAGATGTCCCAATTTCTGCATCCCTTTAACCGGAGAAAATCACAACCCGATTCATTTTCCATACTATCCCCACTGATATATTCCAGGAGGAATTCGTAAAAGAACAATAAGAGAAGAATATTCTTACAATAGCAGAATTCCAAAAATTCAGGAACATACGAACTACATTCAGTATATTTGTATCAGTTTTAGTCAAAATATTAGAAATGCTTTTATCAGACCATGTCAAATTAAGGTTTAAGAGACAGAAAATTTCTTCTTTTTTGACAAACCCCTCGACGCTGGCAACTTCGCACATCTACCGCAGCATGTTAAATCCCATTCACTTGTGAATTCTGCTATTCATCATATCATAATGAAGTCAAAGTCACTAACTATGCTAACTGCATCGGGGAACATAAGGTCACAGCCTACAACATCACGGCAGAGGAGCATTCAAGCAAGCAAGCCTCCAAACTTCAAGCAAGCATTACCTCCTCTCCTAATTGCGTTACAAAAGAAGATCTTACTCAATTTGTTAACACAGCAATCACTGAAAACTCAAAAAATCATTAAATACATGCATCTCTGATGTCTTATATCAATAATTTATCAAAGCTCTAACGGAGAATATAGCTGCATCCCTAACATCTATCAACCAAGCAATTACGAATTCAATTACCTTTTAAAGATAAAAAGTTGGTAAAGGCTTCAAAGGCTTGGCAACGGTTTTAAATAGGCCTTCGAGGTTCTGCACAATTTTGACAGCACAGTGGCAGGCTTGGTGAAACACGGCGTTCCATACAATGCTCTCTCTGCTTATCAACTACCATGGTAATCAATTACGAACTCTAAACAAGTCATTTAGTCATTCTTGATTTGTTTTTCAAATTTATCCTATTTTCTCTTACTTTCCAGTCACATTTTCAACATTTTATCGTTAAATGCTCACATTATGAAAGCCAAAAAAACCCTTTTTACTCAATTTTTTCCTCCTATTCACGTTTTTATTATACAAAAAACATTCCTCCACATACGTTTCATTTACTTGGAAAATTAATTTATAGAATAGATCAACTCGACAATACACGACGAGGAGGAATTTTGTTAATTGTGGATTCAATTATTGCTTGCCACAATGTCAATCTTCTAATCTCCCCCTTCCGGTCAAAAAAGAAATATAGGCTATCACAGTTCATCTTCTACAAAGAACTTTCACTATAGCTAACATTTATTCTCCCAAAGGCTATTTCACTATTGACTAGCTGGATGCAAAATACCATTAACTTCCCCCTACTTTCATCATTCTCTGTCATTTCATTCCATTTTCAGTTCATCCACTTCAATCAATAGTTCTGAAACTTTGATTTATTCAGTTCCTCCATCCCCGTGTAGATATATAAAAGAAAATTAGCTTCCTTTATTCACTCAGATCTTTGGAAGCGATCATTTATCGATCCAATTATCCTTTCATTTAAATAATACTAAAAAAAAAACTTGCAGACAGAACATTATATGGCCTAAAGTCCTTCTTTATCTGCAGGAGCAACAGAATATCATATACAAATTCAATTCATACTTTGATTTACAGCGTTTCTTATCTAACACTTTAAACAATAATAATGATAATTACTGAGTCTTTCATCAGCCAACGCTTCCTTGGTGAAACATACAATGGAATATACTATTACAACAGAAAGGAAGACTTTTGTATCTTGCCGCACTCAATTTTCCGTGACCTTTGAATCGCATACAAAAATATTTCTGCCAGACTTCACCACTTAATTTTCCAACTTAAAGAAAATATTGGGATACTTTTGTGCGTCTACTGAATATAACAGCAAAAACTATAAAAGCTATTATAAATTTTACCTATAGAACTATTCACAACATAAATAATCTTGTCAACAACAATATCATTCGTACTAATGCTAATTTCGTCATCATAGATTCTTTTCGACAAACAAATCTTGTGGCATTCTATTTCAATAAACTATCCGACAGACAAATTATTTCCTTTGATCTTTCCGATTATTCCTTTCACAGCTATAATGAATCTTTTGCTTTCAGTGAATTACTAGCCGTTATTCGTATTGCTCCTAATACTGCTCCAGGCTGTGAAACTATTCCAGGCAAAGTTATTAAAATTATTTTCGATCAGTATCTTCATCAGAGTCTTTATATAATCAGAACAGAAGAAGTTTACAGATATTTTCTGAGGGGTTAATTTTATTGCACAATTGTGACAGAGAGGCATTTTTTTTCTTTAAAGAACGGAGAAAGCACTCAAATGCTAAAATGAATAGAAACGCACACTATATGGAATCAAACAAAAAAAAGTTTTATCAAAATACACAAAACGAATATTTGATACGAATGCTTGTCTACAAAAGTGGGACGAAACGAAATAAGATATCTTTTGTAAGACACATGCCCTTATATATATTTATTATAATTAGAAATATACAGATTAAAATGTTAATAAACAGTAAGGTAAAATAAAGGTTTTCAAAGTAAAACTTAATCGAAAACAAAATAATTTCAGTCAGGCTTTGTTGTAGTTTAAACAACGCATTTCTGTTTAAAACACTTTTAAAAACATGATTGAAAAGTGTGTGTACTAAAACGATTTCACAACAACTAAATAAAACTTTCTGAAATGAAAAGGCAACTGCTAATTTTAACTTTTAGAAAGTTATAAATCACCTACGACACTCAGCCTAACTAGTTCTGTTGTATTTTAAAATATCTTTAAGCTTTAAAAAAAGGGCCCCATTCATAAAAGTTGACATAAACATAGTAATCAAACTCTGCAGCTGAAATTAAGCCTAAGAGATCTAATTACATACGAAATCCAAAATCATTTAAGTGTTTTGCAGCACAAGAAAAATCTTCTGCAAGGCAATAACGCTTCATATAATTTTTAAGGGGAAAAAAAATCTCAAACTAAAAAAAGAAAGAAAATGGTATTATGAAAATAAAAAGTCTTTCTTATGAAAGAAAATTATCGTTCTGTCAATCGCAGGAGATGTGTAATTAAAAAAAAAGTAATCAGAGTCCACAGAATGTGCTTTTATAACGTCCAACAGAGAACATTTGTGGTGCAAAGTTTGTTTGATACAAAACAGCAGCTGCGCGATATCGCATATACATTGTCAAGGTCACCCTCGGAATGCCTTTGAAAGATATGCAAATCTCAGTTACACTTTGAGCGACTAATTTGTCCTAGAGATGGTTCAAATTTCTCTCTTCTCAACAGAAAAAATACATAGTACTCTTGGCGAAACTCCAGGATTTTGTTCTGCATTGCCAAGAAAACTGAGCTCTTGCAAGAAGATGAATTTATAGTTTTTTAATTGCTGTCAAATATAAAATTTTGCTTCAATAACTCTATATAGTGTGGTATGATTTTTTTTTTCAGTTCCTAAATATAGTCTATTTCTATAACTGTACTGAATTGGTCAGTAGTTTTCGTGTCTGTAACCAGATTCACTTTTGAATGTTTCCTTTGGTGTAAAGCTAAATATACTTATAACAATCTTTGTTAAGTGTTTTGTTCGCTTTTATATTTATTGTGCAAATATTTCATTCTTTTTTCTTCAACGAATAATTGAGATTTTTCCCAATATCCTAAAAAAAATCTAGCAACAAAATATTTCCGTTTAATTTGATTTCTATGTTTTTACTAGAAGTTGAAAAAACACATTTTTATAAATATTAGACTGAGTAAGATTAGTGTTATGGTGTAACCATATTAGTGTAATTATGGTTGTTAATAAATAAGTATAATTTTTAATTTTCTGTCTATAAAAACATTATTTTTTATCTGAAAAGAAAATTTATGTAAAAAAAAAATATTAGTTTCTAAATAGGATTTTAATGCATTTTCATCATTTTTGTAATTTAACAAAGCCTAAAAATAAATAAATAAAAATTAAGAATAAAGTAAAATAAAAAATAATTTTTTTTTCACATTGCAAGGTTGCATTAAATTACTTATGAAAGTAAATTGGGTATTTATTAAAAAGAAAATAAATTCATCAGCCTTTAAAATCTACACAAGTTTGCGTTTTAATATAAAATACTTCATTATATTAATTCGAAAAATTCTTTAGGTTATTACAAAGCAAAAATAATATATCTATTAAATCAGGGATGGCTAACCCAAATGATCTTGCGGTCCACTTTGGAAATGCATCATAACTCCTCGGGCCACATGTAAAATTATATATCCCCATATTAGATTTAGACCCACTGTAGACATTTTTATTTTCATATTACAATCTGTTATATTAGATGTTCCAAGATGCGCGCGCAACATGAGTTTGCAGAATATAATTTAATTATTCTGTCATAATAAATAACTCATAAATAAAACAGGCAATATCTGTCCTATATTCACAAGAATAATATTTTTAAATCAAAATTTTTTCTCATAATTTAGACATTTAATTTTTCAATATGTGGATGCACAAATAACGTATTTTTTTAATACATTGGTTTTCGCTAGTTAGGCCATCATAAAATAAATATATTTTGTAAAAGTGTGATAAATCTCAAGGGCCGGAAAAAATGTTCAAGGGGGGCCGCGGGTTGGCCACCCCTGTATTAAATATTCATTAATACTGAAAATTTCGACTTTCTTCATAATAACAGTATTAAAATGCTCACTGTGTTGAATATATTACTCTTAAACTACCCATCAATCATAATTATTCCATTACAGAGTAAATCACTACTACTTAATTGGCAAAATAAAAATAAAGTAGTTAATTTTTTTTAAATAAGGAAACAAAATTATCATAATACTTTTTCATTTTGGGAAAAAAGGTAGAAATTAATGCAACGTTTCTCATTAGCATATTTAGTGTCAAAAACATTTTTTAACGTTGACGTTTTTTCCAAGCCAGTATTTTACAGATACTTTTGTACATAAAATAAATTATTTTAAGTGGAAGCGAATTTAAATAAAATCAGATTTATGTTTAATTTTGATTAATAAGAGTAAATTAGCGTTACTATAATAGGGAATTCTAATAAAAAAAAAATAACTTTAAATAAAGATGAGAAACAAATTATTTAAAATGCTTTGCGCACTTGATAAAAAGTAAAATATTTGAAATTTCAAAGTATTTTAGAAATAATATGTTGATGTTTTAATACTTTTATGTTATTTACAAATATATTTATGTAATGATCCACTAAATACAGTAAATAATGTATAGGCCATAAACTTTTATTACTTATATTGCAATAATAATTCCGGTTTAATAATAAAATCGGTTTATTTATGGAAATAAATAAACCGATTTTATTCTCTCTCTCTCTCACACACACACTCAGTCACTCACTCTTCTTCTTATTATTATTATCGGTGGGCTTCTAGATCTATTAATATATGCCACAAACAGCCCACTGACCGTCGATGAATGAGGAGGGACAGGGTCTTCCAGGAGGACTTTTTGGGGTAACTTTCCAATATTTGTGTGTCGTATGGGAGAAAATCTGGATAACTCTCACCAGAAAGCCTTATTATTGATGCGAGGAGCTTTACGCACATTGTCATAATCGCCATCAAGTCTTCGGGTTTCTGAAAATAGTGATTTTAACAGGAAGCACCGGCACATTCTAAGCCTCTTGCACGTTACCACTGGGATGCGAGTCCGGCCTTGATTATACATAAAATTATAACTCCTAGTAAAACTCCTCTTTCTTTCACAAAAGTAGTATGCTGAGAAAATTTTAGAATCTGTAAATTGTTCTAAGGTGGAATAAGTTTTAGAAATGAAAGAAGGGATTACTATTGACACTGTTGATTAAGTATGAATGAAGAGTATGTTCCAGCTTAACTAAACTTTATAACCCTTAGACGTTCTCTGAATTTATTATTTCGTTACAAAAATTCATAGCCCAAAAATGAGCCAAAACAGCCCAAAAATTCATAGCCACATTTTTTATTTCATTAAATGGCGTCTCTCATAAATTGATTGATGCTATAAATTAAGTTATTGCTAAATATAAGGTAGATTGGGGGTAGGGAGTGGAGACCCCCTCGGGGTTGATTCGACTCAACTTGTACTTTCGTCAGGATGCCGTTTTGCTAAAAAAGAACAAAACAAAAGAAATCAATTTATAATAGAATCTTATTTTACCAAACATAATTACGCTTGGTGGTAAAAGTGCAAGATTATTTGATAAACAATAAGTTAAGATTATTTGATAAGCAGTAAATTGAGATTATTTGATAAACAATAAGTTAAGACTATTCGATAACCAATAAGTTAATATTATTTGATAAACAGTAAATATTATTTGATAAACAATAAGTTACAATTTTTTGATAAACAATAAGTTAAGATTATTTGATAAACAATAAGTTACAATTTTTTGATAAACAATAAGTTAAGATTATTTGATAAACAATAAGTTATTATCTGATAAACAATAAGTTAAGATTATTTGATAAACAATAAGTTATTATCTGATAAACAATAAGTTAAGATTATTTGATAAACAGTAAATTGAGATTATTTGATAAACAATAAGTTAAGATTATTTGATAAACAGTAAATTGAGATTATTTGATAAACAATAAGTTAAGATTATTTGATAAACAATAAGTTAAAATTTTTTGATAAACAATAAGTTAAGATTATTTGATAAACAATAAGTTAATATCTGATAAACAATAAGTTAAGATTATTTGATAAACAATAGCTATTTCTATGCTGTTAAAATCTAAAATTATGTTTAATATCTTTTGTTATAAAAAATAAGCATTTCCTTCTCTGACAAGGAAACCTTAGTTATAAAAACTTAAAAAAAGTTTAGTCGGAAAACTTAGTTATTATAAATTCACATCGATTTGACATTTTGTCATGTTCCCCATATTTCAGATAGTATCTTGATAGTATGTTGTGAAACGTATCCGTCCTACCTAACTGTAATGCAATTACTTTTCAATATCAGTTTTTCATTCAACTTGGCAAAAACTGCTCGAACATTAAAGTAGAGAAACCATCTAATGGCTATTTTGAAGGTATTTTGGGAATACCGATTGCAATGGCTGCTCGTTTGAAAACTACGCTTCATAAAACTTTTTAAATGAGAATTTATTTCAATAAAAATTTTTATTACAGTTTGAAAAGAGCTTTTTGATGAATCTGCAACTTTCATAACTAGACTTGGGAAAGAAAAATAAGACCATTTATTCACAACTTCAACAGCAAAAAAATGATTTGACTACTATTGAAAGATATCTAAAATTTTTGTAAGTTTTCAAGATCTAACAAAATTGTCTTATTAAATATGCAACAAAATATTTAATCTTAGTTAAATAATAATTTTATTATTGAGTTAAATAATTTGCTAATTGAAATATGTTGAAGAATATGCTTATGTTTTTTTCAATAATGCTAAAATATTGTCACCTTAACAAAAAATTTGCAATCTTGATTAAAAATTTTTAAAATCTTCACAATATATTTTGAGTTTAACTAATGGATAATTATTAATGACTTTAATAATAGTAAAATAGGCAAATAGAATTCTGATAATAGTAGAGATGTTGAGATATTTGTATGTTAGGGATGTTGATATGTTCAATATATAAACCAATATTAAGAAAGTATTTAGCTTTAATAATCCCATGCTTATATAAAAATTAATACAAAAATATATATAATGCAAAAAAAAAAGAAAATAGTAACATAGCATAATTTGTAGCAATCATATAAAACGTGTAAGAATACAGATGAAAACTCATGTAGTCCTACTGCTATAAGACATATAGTCACATCTTTAGAAATGAGTAGACTCAGTGGCGATTTTGACAGAGAGGTGAGAGTTCCGCAATGATCCAAGCTTTTTGTTGCGAGACCTCTAAAATTCCTTTCATATACAAATGTGGCCCATTTACCCTTCGAAATCCTCTGGGATATCGTTAATTATTTTCTTAATTTTTTTTCTAATGCAGCTTGCTAACACTTAGACAGTTGTCTGCGATGCCTTAAGGTAGGCGCTGCACAGACGTTACTCACTTAGCACTACCCAGGAGGTGCATGTAGCTTGAAGATAAGCTACGGACGCGAAGTAACAATAACCCCGCAACGCTCTACGATCATGTTAGACCGGGACCTACAGTTTAACATGGATTCCGAATCATTGCAAACATCCATGGCACCGCCGGGACTCTATCTGTAAACTTATGATACAGACCGCCAGACCACTTGGCCAATAGGCCCCATATATATATCGTTAATTAAAATTATTAATTAATATGATACCAAAAACTATTTATATATTGATTTTGGTGTGATATTAATTGAGGGAATTAATTAATTAATTATGTTAACTATTAAATAAATAAGTATGATATACAGAATGATATAAATTCTCATTCGGTAACTTATTATTACTTTCTACTGTTTTATGACAATATCAAGGAATATATATATTTTTAAATTCTACAGGATATATATATATATATATATATATATATATATATATATATATATATATATATATGTATGTGTATATGGGTAAATTGATTTCTATACAAAGTAATCTTATATCTATACTCGTATAACTTTGAGGAATTTGTTTTAATGCAATATGTAATTATCTGAATTGAGAAAATGTGAGTAAATCAAAATTTTGGAAAATCAAATTTTTTTTTTATATTCCTATTTCAGTATATTAGAAACATATCAATTTTTATGATATTATGTAGAATTAAAAAAAAATATTTCATGATGTCGTTAGTTAAAAAAGCAGTAGAAAATGATAATGAGTTACCGAATGAGAATTTATATTTTTCTGTATATCGTATATCGTATTTATTTAGATAAAAAATAAACGAGGAATATCCTCGCAACATGGGTGAAAGAAATCCATCATTTTATTCAAACAAAATACCTTTTGCTGTTCAAAAATTTTTGAAACTCAAAGATACTTCCATTATGCCAAAGCATATTTCATGTTTTGTGGAGAAAATAGTTTTCAAAAGTTATATATTTTGCAAAGCCAAAATTTCAAAAAGAAAATTCTGAAGTTTATATAAAAGTAGTTTTGAAGTACACAAATTTCATCAAACATCATCCAGAAAAGAGGGACTACGTTAACTGGCGAATAATTTTGAATTTTATAACTGAGAAGTTTTGCATTTGTATTACAGCAATATATAGAGCTTAGTTAGGGTGAAATATATGATTTTATATTTAGACTTCGGGTGACTTATAATAACAATATCATATACAAAATCTTATTGATACCATTTTAATCTATGATGGTAACATAAATTAAAAAATAAAGTAAAATCATAGCATCTTTCTTTAGTGATACATTTTAAATTATCTTTCTTAATTTTGCTCATCAAACAATCTTTAATTAAATTATATTATTTATGAGAGTTAACTGACAATTCTTTTTCTATAATGTGGATAATAATTTAAGATTAAAAATATATATCATTAACTTTAAGCAATAGGATAATCATGATCATGATTATTCTGATCAAAAAATTGATTCTTTTGAAATTCACATGTGAATACCAGCATAAAAATGTATTTTTTTAAAGTATTTTTCTTTAAATTTTTAGGTTTCTCAAATTTAACATAAAAGTTTGTAATGCATTTATAAAAAAATAGTCAGATAAAATAAATATTTTTCTTTAAGTAAAATGTTGTACAATTGTTTATATATTGATTGATGTATGTATTGTGAAAAAAAATTACATTGACTGTATAAATAATTCCATTAGTTACATAAAATAAAAATTTTTTAACCATTTTTTTTTTCATGTAAAAAACATTGCAAAAGTAACACAAATCTCATTCTACTTTTAATTTTATATTAATTTAGAAATAACTTTAAGAATTCTGAAATATTTAGTTTTTAAATGGTTTTGTCAATTCCTTTTCAAATAAAAAATGGCATTTTACAAAGAAAGAAAAAAAATTTCTGACCATACAGAATGTTTTTGGCCTGATTTAAAAGATAGAGAACTTTTCCTGGCTGACATTTACAAATTGAGAAATACCCAACTAAGAAAATGATAAACTTAATGAAAAAAGATATTTGAGTTTACATTATGGAAATCCAGCTATTCTTCTGACGTCTTAAGTCCTTTAAGTCATATGTCATCTTAAGAAATATGACTATGGAGATTATATGGAACATGAATGTCAGAGATGACATGATTCTGATCTAAAAAATTTATAAAGCAGGAGTAAAAAATAATATTTTTTTTTTAGTTCAAACTTAAGAAATTCCATAGTTTATCTTCCGACTACACATTATAAAGATAAAAAATTTCGATTCTTTTTTTATTTAGCGAATAAACTTCTCGACGTGCAGTAATGAAACCTGTCTTAAAATTCAATAAAAATTTAAAAAGCACATAAAATTTTTTGGTGAAATTTAATTGAACAATAATTTTTTTACTTAATAAACACGTTAACATTGGAAACAAAATGAGGAAAATGAATGAAAAATGAAATTTGAACTTAGTGTCCTCTAATGCTATCCTGATTTTTCATTGAATCAAAGACCTCATATTCGTCTTACACAGGATTACAAACTTCTAGGAAAGATAGGATAGATGACTCGAAATTCCATTTCAATGTACGATAGAAAATGCTACTACAGAAAACACCCCAAATGAAAAGATACCACTTAAATGAATTATTAAATTTTTATCAATCCATTTTCATCCATATAAGTAACATGGTTAACAGTAACAAAAGTGAACAACAGGTGCATGTCTTTCTTACAAAATATACTTCAGACGTTGCAACTTAACATCTCAACATGGCACTCTATAGTTGGACTTGGTGCTTTATGGAACTTGGATTGAACATGTGGCAAAACTAGCACAATTCGAATTCCTTATTGTCCGTTCACGATTGTTGATGGTTCTTTGGAATGGATCCCTCTTAGATAGCAACTGGCTTAGGTGTCCAAATAGGATATGGCTGGGAGTCGCCTCATCAAATGTGTTAAATTGCTTGTGAATACATCTTATGGCTTGTCCATTGCATTCCATTGCATTCATTGAATGATTTTTTACGTGGTAGAATTATTGGACGACTGGAATGTGGGCGTACCCAGCTGGAAGTATCCGAGGAACTTGGAATCGCCCAGACTGTCATCTCCAGGCTTTGGCAACGATTCCAAGATGATGGTAATGTGAGTAGATATTACAGCACAGGTCGCCCCCGAGTTACAACGCCGAATGAGGACCGGTATTTAGCAGTTACTGCCAAAAGAAACAGACGGTGCACAGCACCAGACCTGTCTCGTCAGCTCTCTTCAGCTACCGGTACGACAGTTTCAAGACAGACGCTTAGGGCACATTGGTCTATATGTTCGTAGGCCTGTCAGATGTGTTCCACTTACCGCAACTCACTGTTGCCTGCGATTAACCTGGAGTAGAGAGCATGCATTGTGGACACCGCAACAGTGGTCTGGTGTGATGTTTTCCGACGAGTCCAGGTTTAGTTTGCAGTCTGATTCTCGCCGGACTTTCATATGGAGAGCGCCAGGTACCCGTTACCACCAAGAGAACCCCATTGAACGACACCGTTACGGTGGTGCAGGATGGCTCGTTTGGGGAGGAATTATTCTTGGTTCCAGAACTGACCTGCATGTTCAGAGTGTAACGATGACAGGCCACATCTATCAGGATGTCATTCTGGAACAACATGTACGTTTGTTTCGGGGCGCCATGGGTGCTGAATTTCTGTTTATGGATGACAACGGCCGTCCTCACCGCGCAAACATTGTAGACGAATGCCTTCTATTGGAGGATATCATCCGTATGGATTGGCCAGCATACTCACCGGACTTGAATCCAATAGAGCATGTGTGGGATATGCTTGGCCGACGAATTGCAGCCCGTCAACCCCCTCCCACCTGTCAACCGGAACTTCGGAGGGCATTGCTTGATGAATGGTGTAATATTGCCCAAGATCAGATTGATAATTTGATACTCAGCATGCCTAGGCGTTGTAAGGCCTGTATTGCATCGTCCGGGAGACACTCCATATTAACCATCATACTAACCATGTTATACCGTTTTTTGTAAATAGGTTCTTTTTTGAAATTTTTATTAATTATGTGAAACATATAGCATCTTTTTTGCTCTTTACCTTTTGTTTAATAAATAGACTTTACAAATAAGTCAAATTTGTTTTGCTTCTGTCTCTCTCTTTGCCTGAACTTCATTATCCTTAATTTATAGACATGAGTGTATTAAGATCTATCTAGAGAATCTATTAATCTATCAAATGTTATGCCGTTATCAAAAATAGAAGCAAACCAGTTGAAATTTAAATTGATACGAAACTAAAAAATACGTAGCAATTATTGAAATGATTATATTGTAAGAAGTGATTATATTCGTGTTTTAGCCAAACAGAGAGTAAAATCGACATTTTTGTGATTTTAGGATGAAGGAGCAGTGAAAACACATATTAATTTACACACAAAAATGTCTTGGATAAAATAATCCCAAGTGAACAGTGAATGAACTTCATTGAGCTAAGTTATAATCAGTTGCAAACTTTTGGGCATATTTATAATGGTATGGGGAGAGAGAGAAAATGAAGAGCAATTAGTTTAAAAGATTCTAAACCATTTTAAGATCTTAGGGGATTATGAGTCAAGCTAAATTGTTCCCCTTTTGTGATAGCAAAGTTTAAGAAAACTACTTAGAAGTTCTTCGAAAATTAAGAAGCAGGATTGTGATGCAACTATGATTTAGTTACTCGGGGGATGTCTTTTGATTTAAAATTGCGAATAAACTTTTTATCATTTTCAAAATTTAAGGCAACTATGAGATAATTTAACCACCATTGTCAATGATTTTTAGTGGATTAGTTTTAAAAAATATATTTTTCAAAATTAATTTAATCTTTAACTTAATAAACTAACACTATTTTCATTAAATATCTACTTGATAAAACATTTAATAATTTGTTATAATTACATATAACCAAAATTTTATATTATGTTATCGACATGTATATAATTTTTTATTTACATCTCATTAGAAAATATATCATAATAAAGTTAATTCAGCAGAAAAATTATAAGATACTATTAAGAAAAAAAAAATTTTGAAAGTCAATGTCCGTTATGAATCCATTTATTGCATAATTATATCTACACTCAAGAGCCAAAACATTATGACCACCTGTCAATAACGAGTTGGCCCACCTTAACCGCGCAACACAGCTTCAACCCGCCTTGGCATGGATTAATACCACCACTTAATACCAGTTAAATACCACTTCCACCTGATCATGTGCCTTCCACGCCATCCAGGTGTGTTCATTGCAAAATGTAGGGGTGGTCATAATGTTTCGGCTCTTGAGTGTATATCTCAGTTGTATTATACGGAAAGTTTTAATTACATCTTATTAGAAATGCCCCTATGACAATATCACAATAAAGTTAATTCAGCAGAAAAATTCTTAGACACTATTAAGAAAAAAAAAGACTTGGAAATCGATGCCCTTTATGAATCCATTTACTGCATACTCACTATATATCTATATCTGAAGTGTATTATACGAAAATTTTTAATTATATATTATTAGAAAAGGACTATACGATGATTATATCATAATAAAGTTAATTCAGCAGAAAAATTCTCAGACACAATTAAGAAAAAAAAAGACTTGGAAGTCAACGTCCTTTATTAGTCTATTTACTGCAAATCATATCTCAGTTGTATTATATGAAAAAAAAAATGAATTCGTAATCTTTTCATCAAAAGAGTTACTTTAGCTGTATGATATTCAACTATGCATTTATAGAGAGAACAACTTATGGAAACATAATCTTCTTCATTTTTTTTTAATTCAAGCGGCAAACGAGTGAAACCTTAGCCGCTTACTATCTGAATTAAAAATGATAATTATAATGGTCCATTTGTAAGTTCTTTAGTTAAAGATAAAGATGGTGAGGTTTCATTACTGACTCGGGACTACTATTACTTTCTGAATGCCAATGGATTTGGTGGAGATAATGATTATATCTCGCTAATGATTATATCTCGCATTGGTGGTCGAATTATGTAGTGTTTGTTTTCTCTATTTTATCTAACTCGAAATATAGATGTTTGAAATTCTATCTGAAGAATTTAATCATAGAAAAATGAAGATCAAGATACTGATCATATTAAAAAATTTGAAAATCAGTTTCAAGTTGTAAAAAAATATATGAATTTGTTTTTCTCAGCTTTTAATTTATGCACTTTTGAATAATATAGTAAATAATTAATAAAAAATAAATAAAATAGTAAATAATTTATGCATTTAAATTAATTGTAAAAATGTTCTCATTTGTATTCAATTATTTATTATTATTTGTACTCATTGTAAATAATTAATAAAAAATAAATAAAATAGTAAATAATTTATGCATGTAAATTAATTGTAAAAATTTTCTCATTTGTATTCAATTATTTAATATTATTTGTACTCATTGTAAATAATTAATAAAAAATAAATAAAATAGTAAGTAATTTATGCATTTAAATTAATTGTAAAAATGTTCTCATTTGTATTCAATTTTTTATAGACAAATGTCATAACATTGTTTTATGATTCCCTTGCCTTGTATTTCTAAGCAAAATGTAATTATAATATTCGATCATCTTTAAACATTACACAGATGCTTTGTAATAAATGTTGGTTCATTTGCTTTCTTTTAAAGAAATAACACATTTGCACCATTTTGTGGTGAGGTATGAGAATGACGATTTAACTAGGATCAACAGTACTTGAATGAAGAAAATGATGTATACAGGTGTAGATAGTCTGCAAATTACAACAGGATTGAATACTAATGTCTTCATTATAAGTTCAGCTATGGAGAATATTTTTAATGGTTTGTTTGACGTTTTTTATCGTGTCTCATAAATAAAATTCTGTTAAAACATTATAATTTTTATGATGAATTATATAAAACTTAATATGAATTATAAAAAACTTGATATGAATTATACAAAACTTAATATGAATTATATAAAACTTAGACAAGCTTAAACGAAAAGATTGATTAAGTTTTATATAATATTAGAAACTAAGGTTCAAAGTTTTTAAACATAGATGCGTCAGAATTTCCTTAAATCATATTACCCATTAAAATACGAAATGAACATGCTAAAATACATTGTACATGACTGAGCTTTTAAAAAATTAATTCTCACAGTAAAAGGTAGCGTACTCTTGGTCCAATGTTATTTCAGGGTAAAACTGAAATAATATATGATACGTTTATCTGTCACATTCATTAAAATTTGTCACATTCATTAAAATTTGCACTGTACAACTGCAACATATTACACACAAAACAAAATAGGAGCAACAGTAACAGTGATAGTAAAAATATTTCCAAAATTATTTTTTCCTCCTCTCTTCAAGGTCGAACGGGGGCGGAAGAAAGAAGAAAAACCCTGCAAAACCAAAGTCTAATGTAAGGGTCAAACCGTCCTGTAAAGAAATATCTATTAACCTTGAGTTCAAGGTTGTAGTTTGTGATGGAAATGCATGGTGGATCCTTACTCTCATCTGCTGTGACTTAATTTTTATAATTAATTGTTTATTTGTATTAATAGAATAAGAATCACAAAGCATAAAATGTTTTCGCACCACTCTTTTCATATTTAAAAAAAAAATATAAGTGTTTGCGAAATTTGAAGAAATGGTGCTGGTGCAGAACGGGTTGTAACCATAAATTTTATAGCCACGATTCTGGAGAAATGAGAACTTCATGGACCAATCGCAGTATACAAATATTCATCTATAATCGTTTAATTCTTTTGCAACAAGTTTATGCAGATTATTTCTTGAGAATCCTGAAAGACAACCACCAAAACTTTACTAGAATAATCTTCGCATAACCGCTTACTCTACCTAAGCTTTATCTAATTTTAGAAACATAATCTTCGCATCTCACTTCGTTAATTAATAATTTACATTCAGAAGCGCAGTGTAGATTTCGTATTCGAATTGCCCATTAAAGATCTAATTAGCATGGCGAAAACAAGTCTTTGCATCTAGTTAGACCGTTTGAGTATAAATTAAACCTCTTTCCCTTTTATTCTTATTTGGAATAAATTGGTTATTCATATTCTTAAATAATGAATCACGAGATTTATTTGAGAATCTTATAAACTGTAAGAATGTTCAGCTTGAACATAAATATCCTCTTATTTGATGCTTAAGTATGCTAAATAAATAAAAATATACAATTGCACAGATAATACTTTTAAGTAATTATAATCATAATTATATTAAATATTTAGAAATGCTGTATTAAGGATGAGCATTAAATATTATCATTTTAGAACGATTTGATTGGCAATTGAAGGATTTTAGGGAAAGATTTCATTACTTAAGGAAAAACTATCAATTTTCATTTTCTTATTCATACTATAATTATGTACACGTGTGTTTAAATAATTTGTTAGTTATACATTTAATAGCTTTAATCATTTGTGATATTAAATCATATCTAAATTTCCTACAATTTTGTACTATTTGTCACAAACACAAATTTCTATATGGAATTGTAAATGATTTCATATAAACTTATAATGAATCTTATTGACTCTGATATCTAAATGGAGTAATATATATTTATGGATTTATCTGGAACAACTTAATATTGTTCCCCAAAATAACTGGGTGTTGTAACGTCTCAACCTATATAGACCAATTATGGCTTCAAGAAGTCCACTTTCAGATACATAGGAACACTTTAAATTTTATTTACTAACATTATATATATATATTTATATACAGAACTCCATTCGCTACAAACTATTATTTACAAAAAAAAAAAAGGAAAACCTATCTATAATGGTTTCGACCTGTGATGGTTGAATAGACGATCGCTAAATTCATGATGTCTCATTATCCATGACATTGATTATCTGCTGTCAGATTTGAGTGACAATCTTGTTGACGTTATTCACATTAGCACAAAACACTAAGTGCATGTAATATAAATATCCAATATGCTACTTATTTGTTGTCAGATTTGTGAGATGGGTTATTATTATGCACTTGTTAAAGAATATATATTCCTTTCCCCTGGAAACAGAAATACTATATCTCTTCCCGTGGAAAAAATGCTGCAATGCATTCTTATAAATTGTGATATTTAAAACAAAGGTTTTGTTATTATTTTTTATATCTAAATAGAATAATGTATATTTATCTGGAACAGCTTAATACTGTTCCACAAAATAAATAGATGCATTGCTACAAATTGTGATTTTTTTTAAATTAAAATTATTGCTTACTAAATAGCAACAATCGTTGTTACCGCATTATTCGTAGCCGCTGTTAGTTGTGTTATATTCCTGTTTCTAAAACAATTTATAAGAACTTGTCAGTATTTGCTTCAACTTATTTGCAAGAAAGCATTTTTAAAATAAATATACTAAATATCAATAATAAAATTGTATTGGATAATTATCAAACAAATTTTAAAAAGAAATTAATTTAGAATTTCGATTAAAAACAAAACGCATAACAGCAATCTTAAACTAAAAAAAGAAAAGGTATCAATAAGTCATATTCAGACAATAAATTATGCTCATAAATTATGGTTCAAAACTGAAAAAAAAGCAAACAGATTAAATAAAAAATATAAATTATAGAATTCTAAATGATTTTATAAATAAGCACGTTTAAGAAATTTAAATAAATCAGGAAAGAAATTAAGAAAGTAAACAAATAAGAAAGTGCTCCAGGACATTTCTGACCCACTCCCCCAAAGCAATATTCATAAATTTTATGGTTAAAAAAAAAAAAAAAAAAAAAAAAAAAAAAAAAAACCCGTAACATATGAATTTTAATTAAATGCTTACATAATCTTATATTTATTTTAAATATATAATTGAAATGAAAGTAAAACTTTCTTTATCCAAAGTACATAAGTTATTACCCATTTAGAAAATAATATAAAATAAATCAGTAAAAGGTAAAATACTTTTTATGGATTGCCTAGAAAAATAAGCTTTTGTATCATCGGATTTAATCGATAACATTAAAAAGAGTTAAGAAAAACATATTTTAAGAAGATTTTTTTGGTGGGCAATAAAATCTAATAATGACTGTTAAACACTAAACTACTGGACAACATGATAGCACCAGGGTATGGAGTGCCATAACCTTCGAAAGCCTGTCACTTCTGGTTCGGAGCCCAGGCAGACTTCTCTCACCCACATTATTCCCAAACAATAAAGGGACAACTCAGCTCTAGGCAAATTGATGTGGTGTGGTGTAGTAATATTAGTATTAGTGGTCAGTTCTGGTCCGTATGAGACACAGTAATGAGATTACTAAAAGCAAAACAAGTGACTCAACCAGTTGTACAACTATAAATTCATCGATTCATGTTCTTTCCCACAGTATTACATAAACAGTAGTCATCAGCAGACAGGCCCTGTGAGGAAAATCACATAATTCTTTGATCAACGATGTTTCTAGATGTCAAGATTCCAGAAGCATCTATGGGACATAAATGTCTATCAGTCTGAAAAGGAGGACGAACTGTTGAGAATGATTGAAAACTGGGTCATCCATCTGTCAGGAATATAAATGATACACTGATTCCCACAGTACTTCAAAGGGTTAAAGCAGTGTCCTCGAACTACCATCCTACCACTCCCTTTTAAGAAAAAAAATTTACTCATTGCTCTCCTGGAAATTTAACTTCTTTAAGCGAACAAGCAGAAAGACATAGTAAATAATTTGTGTCCCTTGGTATAAATATTTACATATATCTACATCTTAAATCATAATAAATAAAGATGATGTAAATAAGACACTTTGAAGCTTAAATGTATAAAACGTATACAGACAATTACAGTAATACTTGCATTATACGCAAAAAAAGAAAATAATGGCGGATAGTATGAAAATAAATATTTCGAATAACATTAAAAAGATTCTAATGAGAAAGATGATCTTGGCTTATTGCTATGAATGAATTAATTCTTGGTTATATATTTCCCAACAGTTATCTTAAATCCCCGCGGTTCTGTATTTGCAGTTAATTTCTTTGTTCTCTTATTAACAAATTTGGTATTGTACTGAACCCACGTTTATCTATTTGGGATGAAAAAACTGCAGTTATTAGTCCTATCTCCTGTTCCTCATTTATATCGTCCCTGCCTCCTTATTTTAATGTCCTCTTCTATCGTCTCCCTTGATAGTTCCTCTACCTCTTAGGGATATATCGCCCACTTCGCTAATCAGTGAGATAACATGTGTATCCTCATATTGGTGTTTAAATAATATTTTCACATAATACTCTTTTATTTGCCAATTTACATATTCTACAAAATCTTTCATAGTTTTGGATTTATTTGCTAGATATTGTAATTTACATGGATTTTTTTCTACATTTTCTGTTTTACCTCATAAAAAACATATGTGAAAGAATTATTAATTTAAATAAGTCCTTCATGAATTTTTCAATAGGTGAGAAATTTTTTTTAATGCTGCATTTTAATCATCGGAACATCTTCTGAGGAAATCTTGGCCAATCCATAGTTGCTACGCTCTCAGAAGAAGCAACTCTGGATTGGGCAAAATTTCTTTTTTAATACACTTAAGTGATTAAGGTAAAAACAGAAGCTCACTTTTACGATTCCGAAAAGAGATTCTAAGGCTCAATGGGAGACTCCGTTTTCTTTCAAACAAGCTAAAATGTTTTTAATTATTTTCATCTTTTTACGAATACCCTTTTTTTACCATGATGAGACAATTTTTTTCATGAAAATAACAGTTTTAAAAGATTTATTTACGAAACTATAAAATCAAAATTTGTCGCTGGGGAATCACTAAAGCATTGAAGTTCATTAAAAAAAGAAAACAATTCAGGATTAATAATTTCCCTTATGTTTAATCCTGTAAGTTGTATTCTGTTTCTCCCAGTATTAAAATAAACTCACTTTTCTCCTCAATGGAATCAAGTTTCGTTGGGTTTACAAAATAAAATACCTTACAACATAAAATAAACTACCATAAATATATCCTTTCTTCTGAAATAAGTACAATTTTTTTGCATTTGATTTAGGAATAAGGATGAAAGGAAATAGATACTCATGTATATATATGCTGTACTAATAAAGTCAGTTATTGTGCAAGAATTTGTTTTGTGCTTATAAAGTGGGAATAAACTTTTTTACTTTTGCTAGACAATTTTTTTCATTGAAATAAGTTTTAAAAGATTTATTTACGAAATTATAAAATCAAAATTTGTTGTTGGGGAATCACTAAAGCATTGTAATTTATTAAAAAAAAAGAAGACAATTGAGAATTAATAATTTTCCTTAAGTTTGCAATCTTGCTAAGTTGTATTCTGTTTCTCCCAGTATTAAAATGAACTCGACTTTCTCATCAATGAAGCCAAATTTAATTGGGCTTACAAAATAAAATACCTTACAATACAAAATAAAACACCATAAATATATCCTTTCTTTAGAAATAAATATCATTTTTTGGTATAAGTATCATGTATATATATATATATAACCTACTGTGTCGAAAAAGTAAGACCAATTTTCAATTTAAAATTCCCGGGCTTAAAGAAATTCAATTTTTTTAGGTTGCTGGCCCTGTTTTTCACATCTGTATGAAATTTCACGTCGCAATATTCATTACTTTTTGAGTTACGCTTGGCTTTGTGAGACGCTAAAAGTGATTTCGGCGATTTTTGAAATGTCAGAATTAATTGAGCAAAGAATTTACATTGAATTTTGTTTGCGGAAACGTATAGAATATTGCAGAAGGCATTCAGTGAGCATTCCTATATCGGAAAGAATTTATATTTAGAAGTGGTATAGACAGTTAAAAAAAGGCAGTGAACGCGTTGAAGACGAAGAGCCCTCTGGTCGACCATGAATCTCAACCGACGAAGCTCACGTCCAAAAAATTAAAGATTTACAATGAGATCTTGCTGATGATGCTAGAATTTGAAAAGGATCGCTCAATTCCATTTTGGGCCTTAAACGTGTCAAATCTCGATTGGTACCGAAAACATTGAATGCTCACACTGCATTGATTCTTCGTGACTTTTCGCCAAAAATGAAACTCTTATCGTACCACAATCATTGTATTCACACCGTGTGACTTCTGGCTATTCCTTAAATTCAAAAGACTACCCCGGGGACATCGTTTTGAGTCGATTGAAGAGTTTCAACGTGAATCGCCGAGCGCTTTGAAGGTCATCCTTGCCGATGACTTTTTAGCATACATTGAGGATTGGAAAAAAAGGTAGCATAAGTGCATTGTGTCCGGAGGGGATTACATTGAAGACGATGAAATAAATTTGGAAGAATGAATTTTTAAGAATAAATAAAGAGTTTTTGAAACAAATTGGTCTTACATTTTTGGGCACAGTAGTATATGTATATATATATATATACATACAGTACTTTTAAAGCCAGTTATTTTACAACAATTTATTTTGTGCTTAAAATTATTATATTTTAGGAAATATGAATAGATTTAATCTAATATTACTTATAAAAATGTATTTAAAAAGTTTACTGTATAAAATGAGTTTGGAGTCGATTATGCAGGAGAATTTGAAACAGTTAAAAAAAAGTGTTTAAGTAAAGTGATTGACTTGTACAATGATTGACATGATTTGAGCAAAATATATTTTCTATATCCTTCTATGATTCTTACATTGGCTACATAATATTTGCAAATATAATCCAAATGTTTCAAAAACATTTTATTTGCTGCTTAAAACTAAACTTCAAGAACAGAAGCTATTTAGAATTCCATACATTGAATAATATTTGCCTTACTTTTCATTTTGCACGAGAAATACTTAATTTTCATTTTTGATAGGATGTCATTTGAACAGAAGTGCATCGAAATCTGGAAATGATTTTAATCTGCATATCATTTGACATGCAAATCATTCTATGGAACCTTTTGCATCGGGACTTTATTCGATATTTCAAAAAGAATGAAATCGAAAATGAAAAGAATGAAATCTTTGTTTTATTCTATAGTTGGCGAGGAATATTTTCTTCGTTTCGCGACATTCGAATTTTAGCTTTTCAATCATTCGTTTTATTTCTCACTTTTGGAATTTTCCATTTTTTTTTTTTTTTTTTTTTTTTTTTTGCTGTTGTTTTTATTCGACCCATTTTAGTTTTTATTAATGCAGTATTTTTAGATATTTTAGGATCTAAGTTTACGTTTCGCTAGTATTTTTTACTTCGAATGCTTTGATATCGATCAAATCTTATTTTCAAAAACGTCTCCGTTTGAATTTTATTTCTTTCAGAATATGCATAACATTTATATATTTACTTTATGAACCCTAACAGTTTTCTTATTCAATAAAAAAAAAGGAACAATACAAGGAATTTATTGCAGTTTATTATTGATTGTAGTTTTATAACTTTTAAACTTATCAATTTGCATATTTTATTGTATTTTGAAGACAAACGATTAATTTTATTGTCTGCTACAATTTTTGAAATATGCTGTATGGCATCAGTTAATATTGTCATAATTTATAGATTGGCTGCATGTTGTGTATAGATTGACTGCATGTTGTGTATACTTTGTTTTATTTTAACCATTAAAAATATATAAATAAAAATTATTTTAATTAATAAACTAACCTGCTTAATGCCATTGTGTTTAAAGCCAAATTAAATCTAAAACAATTAATAATAAAAAAAAAATTTTTTTAAAGTTAATTCCTACTTTTTTTTCACTATATTGCAGAAAAGTCTTTTACAAATAGAGTTGAAATTTTCCTCTTACATCTGGCGCCATCTATTATTAGATACATGTAACTTAAATCTAAAAAAACTGAAATGAATTAATTACGTTTAATGAATGAACTAATCTTTCGAGAAACTGTATAAACATCAAGTGTCATCCATTGCAAGTTCAAAAAAAAATGTATTTGAACTTGAAGGATGAATAAAAAGTATTTTATTGACGATTGAAAATTTGAACAAGATATATATAGGGAGAGTGTGAACTAATAGTAGGAATTGAATGAGAATATATTTTGATAATTATTTAAGATGAAGTTTTACAACCAGTAGTATTCTCTAATACTATCATTTTAAAATAATACTTCTCTTTTATTCTAATTTGTGAAATAGAAAAAAAATAAAAATAAAAATAAAAATTTTATTACCTTTTTGTTTTGGAATTAACTGAGCTGCTTACTTTTGAGTGAAAGTTTACTAGCTTTTTATGAAGGGTAGAATAAACGTCTATTAAAAATTTTTGGTTATATTAACATTTTTTCTATTAAGAATTACAAGATATTTTTTTTTGTGAAAATTATTAGATGTTTTGTAGTGTTGCTAGAAATATTAGATAAAAATATGTTCTGGTAACAGTTGTATCATTGCATAAATTCTATTAGATTTTATTTCTTTAATTTATTTGTTCATGTGCATTATAAATACCGATGTTTTAGTTATATATGATAATAGTACAGTTTATGACATAGAAATTTAAATGTTTTTTTAAATAAAAAATTAAATTCAATAATTTTTTTATTTCTTATGTTTTAATTTTAGTTCAAAATTATTAAATGCATTTCTTTTTCTTTTCTTATTAAATATATGAATATGCAACTTGAAAACTCTAATCGATAGCTAACGCAAAATGGTATAAATAAATACAAAAGTATGTAAAATATTCAAAAAAATGTTTAGTTAATTATACAAAATATTCCATTCGGTTAAGTGCACAGAAATGTTCCAAAAACGTTTGTGCCAAGAACTCATACGTAAACTATGAGATCAATGTATTAGATTGACGTATTGTATAATAACCCTCCTTAGAGGTAGTGTATGGACTTTTGAAGTTTACGTCGTTGGGCTGGTGCTGTCTTAACCAGTGGACATTTTGAGAACTCTTTGAGGGGCCTGTCAACTCAGAATCCCTAATCTAAATGAAAATAATTACACTATGGTATTGTAAGAAGTTATTTGTAGTTTGTTATTAGATTTTTTAAAAAAATTTGTAGTTCGTTAAAAGTTATTATCACTAAATAATCTTTTAGTGATAATAACTTTTTTTGATTTACATATCAACAATAATTTTTTCTATTCGTTGTATAATTCTTTAAGTGCATCAGGTATGCAAATATGAAACCGTAATTTTAGAATTGAAAATACACGTTTATTGCATGAAAATGATGAAAAATATTCTATTCAAAGTATTGCCTATTACTAGCTATACATTCCCACCGGTCTGGTAATTTGTGGATGCCACGCCAAAAAACTGTTGTTCTATTGAAGCAAACCAATTATCGAGCCATTTTCGTAACAGCCCAGCTGCCCAGCCACTGCGTGTCACATCGATGCAAATAAGAGGTAATCGGCAGGAGTCAATTTTGGATAGTAAGCCGCTTTCGAAAGTATTTCCCAACTCAACGCCTCAATCGTTTCCTTTACCAGTTTTGCTGTGTGTGAAAATATATAATATAATTACTAAAATCTTTTAGAAATGTTTAGTGTATGTATCTTTGGGTATTAAAATTATGTGATTTTGGTAATTTTTAATTTAATTTTTATTTTGAATAATTATTTCTTGATTCAACTATAAAAAACTATTTTAAGAATCCAATTTAAATAAAAATGGATGTTGTAACCACATAAAATCTTCAAATCGGCCTATTTTAGAATTATATTTTTAAAAGCATATATATATACATATGCTTTTAAAATATATTTCTAAACGATGTAATGAAAAGTAAGATTTAATGAAATTATATGTATATATATATAATTTTATTAAATCTTTAAATAAAATTTCATTTTATTTAATAATTCTCACAAATTTATTATCTTTGGGCATTAAAATCATGTGTTTTTGGTAACTTTTTTTAACTTTAAATTTTATTTTTATTCAGAATATTTTTTCTTGACTCAACTGTAAAAATCTATTTTGAATAAAATCGGATGTTATAAACACATAAAATCTTCAAATCGACTTATTTCAGAAAAATATATTTGTTTAAAGCAAATATATAATAATAATAATAATAATAATAATAATAATAAAAGTCTTTAAACCTTATTATAATTATTATAATAAGGTCTTTATTAGTCCTTAGTTACTTACTCCTTACCTTAAAAATCAATCAAAAGAATTAGAGGAAATTGTTGTAATTCTACAGTAAATTATTTAAAAAAAATTTTTTTAAAAATAATTATAATTGTAAATATTTAATAAATGGAATTGCATACAATATATAAAATGCAATTCATGTCAACCTTCAACTTCAATATTGAATGAATGAAATTGCAATATATATAAAATGCAATGCATGTCAACTTTCAACTTCAATATTGAATGAATGAAATTGCAATATATATAAAATGCAATGCATGTCTTCCTTCAACTTCAATATTGAATGAATGAAATTGCAATATATATAAAATGCAATGCATGTCTGCCTTCAACTTCAATATTGAATGAATGAAATTGCAATATATATAAAATGCAATGCATGTCTGCCTTCAACTTCAATATTGAATGAATGAAATTGCATTATATATAAAATGCAATGCATGTCTGCCTTCAACTTTTATAATTCGCAAATTTTTTTAATAATTTTACAGAGCAGCTCTACTTTAATAATATTTGTGAGGACTTCCGGAAAGCCATTTTAAAAGTAACTGGTTTAATTATGTGTTACGCATGACGAAAACAGGAAAATACCTAAGCAATTATCATTATGGCAGCAAAGCATGTGGGCAAAATCCCTGTAAATTTACTACTTTGTAATCTATATTAAAGACGTAAATTGAAACTGTAATCTCTTTCTTCAAGCAAATTATGATTAAACCGCAGTGGATAATTTAACAAAATAAGATCGACATTTAATCTTCATATTAAATAACACAATTATCTTTTCCATATGAGTTTCTCTCAGATAATAATTGTTTTGCTTTTTAAGTAAAAGAAGTATTGCTTTGAATTCTGCAAAGCTCGAGAAAATAATAAACAAATGTATTTTAAATAAAAAAGAATTTCTACAGAAAAGTTGAATGAAAACTCACCTTTTTTTTTAAGAAACTATTTGAAAATGCGAGAATTCAAAAGTCATTCAATATTTCTGAAGCTCTATCGTTGCAAGTTCTTCTTTTTGGAAAATAAATACAGTAATAAAATAAAATTCTTTAAGGCTTTTTAAAATTCAGTTATTCGCGAAAAAAAAAAGTTTGTTTAAAAAAAGAATACTTAGAAAGTTTTTATTTAGTTAAAGGAAATTCATTAAAAAAAAGATTTTTGAAAAGAAAAAAGCAAAGTTACGAAAGAAAGTTTTGGGATGAACTTTTGGAAGCGAACAGAAAAAAAATTGTAGAAGAATTTGAGAAATCTTGAGCAACAGTCTATTGTTACCAAAATAATTGTATAAAATTACTTGTAGGGTAAAGAAATAACCTTAAACCAAACGCAATTGCATACCATTATTTTGGTAACTTCCGAAAAAATATTTTATTTTATGTTTACATTTTTTCAGCCTTAGATAAATGCATTTTCTCATATAGAAAAAAAAAAAAATTTATAAAAGAGTTTATGATGAAAAAATGAATGAAACAAAATCTGCTATAAACATTTAGATAATAAATTATACTTTGAATTGCAAAACTTTCAACGTTAACGTCACAAATAATACTCTTGTGTAAAATTAGAAAGATCGTAATTTGAAGCTCACTATAAAATATTCATTTTAATATATTTAAAATCTACCTTAGGGAAAAGTTTTCAAACATCTCATCTCACAACGTAATTTTAGAATCTCTGCAACGATATTGATTTCTTTATGAAAATTGATAGCTGAAAATAAGTTCTTATTTCTCTGTGCAATGGAATATTTACATGAATCGAATCAGGATATAAATATCTTTATTTATGGTTATTTTACGTTTAAAAAGTTAATGCTTATTACATAGTTTGAAATAAAATTGTATAAAAAAAGTTTTTATAATAAAAAATGTTTATTAAGGATAAAAATAAGGATAAATGAAGATATAATGTTTATAGTAACATATTTAATGATTTAATGCAGAATAAGAAAAAGTTAATAAAAGGGGAAATCGGTATTTATTTTACTAAAACAACTTTGCATATCAAGTAACTTTCATAAGAAGTATCAAATTCTATTTTATTTTTTTAAAGTAGTAAAACTTTAATATAGAAGAAAGAGTTAAAACATTTCTTTGAATTTATTCATACATTAATTGAACACGTTTATTTATTGAACATTGGTGGCCTGGCATTCCTCTAATATTTGCCACATACAAACTGTCGAGGACTTCTAGAAGTAACTGCCCCATACTACCCTCATTTGTGTATCCTATGGAAGAAAACCCAAAAAATACCCACAATATATTTAATTTTACTTTAGGCATTAAGTACAATTTTTATGAAATGTTATGTAAGCAAAAGTAAATTTGGTTGATATCATAATTTATGAAGTTATACTGCAGTCCTGATACATTAACATTAGGAATTTTCAACAGATTTTTGTTATAAAAAGCCTTTTTAAGAACTAAAAAAAACATGTTAATTAATGGAAAAAAATTATGAAACGTAATAACAGTAAAATTTGAATGTACTTAAAAACAAATAATTATCACAATATATTTTTCTCCGTCTCTTTCAATAAATAACAATAGTAGTGCAATAATTTCTAATAAACTATATTATTTAAATAATTTAATTTAATTTAATTTATAATTTGCTGGTAGTAATAATTAATAATATAATAATTTCTTTAAAACTTTTTGAACGAAAGTTTCTTTTTCTTAGGTTTTTAATTTTTTTGCGATTTATCATATTCATTAATTTTTAACCTAAACCTTTTGTATTGTTAACTTTTCAGCGACGTAAATTATAAATTCAATAATTTTAATTTCAAAATGTATAATCTTTGTATAATTTTAATTAATAGAACATAATTATTTCAAATCGCTTCAGCCATACTCCTGATTCCCATATTTGTATTCACTAGATCACTGTAAAATTATTGTAAAAATGTATAGTTTTATTTAAAAATAACTTCTTAACTCTCTAGACCAGGGGTCTCCAAACTCGCTGGTCAAATCCGGCACACCAGTGTCATCAATCCGGCCCGCGACAGCGAATAGCTTATTGTTGCTGTAATAAGTAGATAAAAAAAACACAGAATGATAATAACTCGATTTTATTGACTTGATTGGTAAAGCATAATACGCAGAAGCATAAAAACTAACTTAAGCATAACAACTAACAAGTAAATGAAATGAATCCCACTAACATTATAATGATCATCCCGCTGTTACCCTCGGTAGTTATGTTGGGGTAAAGAGTATCGCACATGTATGTATGTCGATGTTTGGAATGTATATATCCTGAATCAAGCATATGATTTTTATCCTGAAAATCCCTCAGGAACGGAAAAGCTAAATTAACGCGAATGAAACCGCGGGGTATCCTCTTGTAAAAAAATACTAATGGGATTTATGTAATTGTGATCTTTCACTGACAATAGTTTGTAGTTGTGTAAATAATAACACATAATATTATATATACTTTAATATATAATAAATAATATATAATATAAATTAAAATATATTTTAATAATAATAATAAATTTTATAAAAAATTAAATAAAATAATAATATAAATAATAAATTTTAGATAAATAGATAAATTTTACTTTTACCAGTTATTAAAAAAGATTGTAGTAATTTAACCAGCTAATTTAGCAAGGGTATGCTCGCTCAGAGCTCGTACTCGGCGACTAGTCTAGAAATTATAGATAATGGCAGAAAAATTAAAACGGTTTGGGGCCTTGGTACTTACTGCAGTAAACAGTATGGCCCTAAGGCTGGAAAGTTTGGAGACCCCTGCTCTAGGCCAATGGTTCCCAAACTTATTTATAATACTCATTGTAAATTTATTTGCAAGCCAATTGAGAATAACAGTTTTCCAGCTATCCCTGAAAATCTACTTTCTTTAAACTAACAAATCGATATATATATATAATAAACATTTGTGTTCTTTTACACATCTACCTATATCTTAAAACATAGTAAATAAATATGCTGTGTATAAATCACCTTGAAGCCTGAAAGTAGAAAATTATGCATTTAATCGAACCCTAATAACATTCACAGTACAAATAGAAAGTTAAAATAGCCAAGGATAATATGAAAATAAAAATTACGAATATTATTTAAAATAATCCTACTGAGTAAGACGAACATGTTGTGTGCTATAAATGAATTAATCCTCGACTCGATTTTTGTAATATTATTGTTAAACGACATTCATTCGCTATTTGCAGTCAGCTTCTTATGTTTTTTTTTTGTTAACAAATTTGTAAAGGCCCTAAACCCATATTAACACCTGATGGCCGATTGACTAGCATTCTGATACTCGGTGCCTCAGATTTCGAGTTCGAGTCCTGACATTGCCACAGATGTTTGTAAGGATTCGGTATCCACTTTAAACCGTAGGTCCCGGTCAAATATGACTGTAGGTTTTAGTGTAGAAACCCTACCCAATAAAAAGAAAAACATCTCCTGTCTAGAAATCTGCCAGTAGGCAGACGGTTAATATAGATATAGTAAGAGTAGTGGGTTAGTAGTACTATATAGTAGTAGTAGAACTATATACCAATAGATTAATATTAAATTATGTATTATTTTAATAAAATTGAAAATATTAATTCCATAAATATTTAACATAAAATTAATATATGTACAATCAAAGGAAAAGATTAATATATTAAAAAACAAGTCATATTCTTTCACCACTCTAGAGTAGGTATCAAACAATAACCGGAATAGTTCATATAAATATGTCACTTGTCACCTTCATAAATACATGATCTTCAATTATAAGTGAATATCAAAATAGGTGTGATTTAACAAATGTGTTATTATCAATACATGTAAAAGCACTTTAAGACAATGCAAGTGTATTTCTTTAAAAGCACTTATTGAATTAAGTTAATTTAGTAGAGAGTTCATTTAAAATAATGCACATTTTGCAACTTTCCCACGTTTTATAATCCTTTAATCCAAGTTAGTCCACATATTTTCCATCAATTCAGTATTAGTGACATAAAAGAATTTCTTCTAATGCATTTTGACTAAAACAATTGAGAAATTAAATGTAAAATAGTGGCACTTACATATCGAAACTAAATAAAATTATGAGTGAATAATCTGTGTCTAACGAGCATAATTAATTTCTCGTGAAATGTTAATTTTTTTTTAAAAAAAAGGACCTAAATAATATGCGACTAAGAATTTAAAAGAGATTTATGATTGGGACAAGATTTCCGATTTTGATACAACTTTCTTTTTCAAAAGATTCAAAATTTAATATCCTTGAAAGAAATCCAAGCATCCAATGAAGTTTTACTCTTTATTGTAAATGCATTTTACGTTCTACAGATGTTAGAACAATGGGAAAGTATTTATTTTTTAATAATATTTTTATTTCAAATATTTATGTTCAACGAGAACTATCAAAAGCACATGCTCTATTCACATGGATATTACTCATGCTGCCTTAGGTAATATATGAAGCAAACGAATACGAAAAAGATCATTATATTGCCCTGGATTTAGAGAGAGATAATAAATCGAAAATTTATTAGCTTTTTTTTTTTAAAAAAAATTAAAAACTTACAAAGTATATTTTTAGAATTTTTTTTTAAAAAACGAATTTCGATTCATTTCAATTTTTATTGTTTAAACTGTTATCTTCGGAACTTGTTTTTCGAAATGCCAAAGGAAGTTTTTCAAGAAAGTAATAAAAATAATAAAAAAATATATTTATACTAATAAACATTAAAAATAATTTTAAAATTCCTTACAATAGTAATAATAATGTTAATAATGTTTCGTATATCAAAATATGATAAATATATTTTTAACTATTTGCCAAAAAATTGTACAGATAATTGTAACTGAGGAATTATAAAAAGTAATAAATGTATGTAATTTGAAAGTATTACCATTTTTACTAATTGTTAAAACTGTGATTCTTATTCTTTTTCGGTGTATTTGCTTTTATGTGGGGTTTTTTAAAACATTAGAATCTCAGACTGCACAAAGTTATTAATGACAGTAATTTAACAAAACTTGCATTGGAATATTTTGAAAAATATTTAACTCTAAACTAAAAAATTAGCCAAACATTGAAAATTCATGTTTATTAATTGCAATGGGTTACATGCAAAATGAATTTTGTGTCTGTCTGTATTTTTTAAAACTTTAAAATTATAACCTTTAGAGACAAATTATTTTCGCTGAGTCTAATAAATATTTATTTGGTATATGGCCAAGAATCATTAGCCTTTTTTATTTAATTAAAAGTTAATTTTAAACTTTGGATAATATTATATTACATTGTTATAATACATTAATACGGTATTGTAATATCAATGTTTTGTAACAATTTATTTTAATAACAATATCATTTAAATGATTATAAGAAAGGAAATATATGTATATTTATTATACTTAACAATTATTTATATACTTAACAATTTTTTCTGTACTTAAAGAAACTAATTTTTTAATCCATGATGGCTTAGTCTTAATGAATGAATATACATTTAAAAAAATTATACTATAGTAAAACAGACAAAGATTATACATATTGGAAAGACAAAATTTAGTTTTATATCGTACAAGGAAGGATAAGACATTATAATTGAATGTGTAATACGTAAATGGAATAAAAATAATTCCCAGTCATGGCCTCTTCTTGTCCATGTTTGATTAGTCAGTGTGTCCAACCATTTCCTAAGTATTTACTGTTAAACCACTTATAGATAAACCACCTTAAAATGAAACCATCTAAAATGCTATAATACTTTAAAAAAACTGAAAGATATTTTCACAAATGCAGATAAGAGATTTCTCCGAGACAGATATTACTTAGTAAAAAGGTGCAATAGTAATTTTTCAATGTGTTCAGTTTTTTAAAAAAAGATTTTTAAAATTTTTTTTTGAATGATATTATATTTTAGCAAGTAACTAGTTTGAAAATATGAATCGATTTGCTAAGGTCAAAAAAGGCTAGTGAGCATTCTAAATGGTTAAAATATGATCACAAATTGTTTTTTTAGGATATACATTCAAGCATTTCTTTACACCTCACGTTGCAATTCCTCTTTATCTTTCAAACATATTTCCGTGTGTTTAAAATCAAAAAGTTCTTTCCAAATGTGGATAAAAGACAGAAAATGGCTATAAAACATGGCAAAATTACGTTTCACATCAGTTATTCTTGCTTCGAATCCAACGGATTCATGCACTTTTCATATGTCCCATGAGTTCGAGGAAGGCCATTGAACCGAAATAAATGGTCAAAGAAAGGCATCTACAGGCTTTTACAGAAATCTTTCCAAAGTCTTCGAAAAATCTGGATCCATCCATCAAGCTTCCAGTCGTGCTCGGCCTTTAGGATCTTGCGCGGGAAATCTCGTAGAATTTTCGATTCAAAGTCTTTAAAAAAAAGGATTTCTCTTTCACTATACTTTCCATTTCTTGAGCTTTGCGACAAAAATAAAATCAGATTTTGATATTTATTGAAATAAAGTTACAAAATCCGGTTTTCCTTGTTGGCTTGTAGAAACTTAGTTTTCTAACCAAATCCAATTTACCGGCAAAATACCAAAATAGATCCCTTTTTTGTATTAAAAGTCTGTTATTTTCATATTTTAAAGGGAAATTTATATATATAATGCAGTCTTTAAACATTGAAGAAGAAAAAAATAATTTTTTTATATTTATTTAATATTTAAGTAAATATCTTCCATTGTTAAATTATGCATGATCAGTTTATCTGGGATAACGCTGATGAAAATTTTAAAGGTACATTATAAAAAGTAAATCAATAAAATTCAACTAAAATTGAATCTAAAAACTGTAACTATTTTTATAGAAAGTGAATTTTAATAATAATTAAAATATTCAATTATTCATATAGATTAATATTAAATGTCTTAATTGATTGATTAATGAAATGTTACTCCCTCGGGGAATTGAGGCACGGCTCTGACTCTTGTTCTCTCCTACCCTTTTCTTTCTGCCACACACACTCCTGAGTTTTTCACAAAACAAATGAATTCTCATCAAAGGACAAAGGATTTTAACTTTTTTGTTTTCTTTTTATCACAATATACACTTTTTATATTTTACTCCTGAGCTATGGCTCATCATACTTCTACACTCTATTTTACAACATTTCTTACACAAAATATCTCTATGTTTTTTTTCTTAATGTTAATTTTAATTTCTCTTAATTATGCAAAGGAGGTAGGGGGATCCTGTCCCCAGGCACTCCATAATCACACTACCTTTGCCTTTGTCTTATGAAAGCATTACACATATTCTGAGTTGTTTTCTAGAATTCCACATAAATTAACTAATACAAAATATATTTCATTTCTTTATATATAATTAAAAATAGATAATATAATTTTATAAAAACCATAAAAACACTTAATGCATGTTATAAAAATATTTTTAATGTATTACAATTTTTGTAATATGAGCAGAATATATAGGCAGCCAATACCAATATTTATAATTTAAACTGATAAATGTTATTCATAAGTTTTTTATACACGTGGTTTTTCACAACAAATAACTTATTAAAAATATTACTTTTGTAATATTAAAGCATCGCTATCTAACGAAAAAATTACATTTCTTAAGAATATTTTATTTCTATCCGTAGAATTTTTCTGGATTATTTCTAATATTTTGAAAACCTCGAAAAAATAAGTTATGCCTGAATATATTAAGTTTTTAAAGTTAAATAAAAAAATTTTAAATTACAAAAAGTTACAAATAGTTCATTCAGTGTTCTCTAGTAAATAAATATGAATAACTTTAATGTATAATAAAGTAAGAATGCATTGAATATTGAATTTTATAATAGCATTTTTCTTTTAATTATACAATAAATATTTTATCTTTTAATTTTATAATATCTGAAAAATTCTTTTTATAGTGGTTATGAAATGAAAACATGCATTTTTTGGAATCGCTGTATTTCAATTTGTAAAGATATCAAAAAAAAAAAATATTTCAATTTATATTACTTGAATTAAATTAATTAAAATAGTTAGAAATGGTAAAAAAGTTAGTTTACTGTACAATATAATCTAAGAAGATCATTATATAAAATAAAGTAATTAATTTTGAAACGATTCATTTAAAATACTGACTATAACATAATGCTGAAAGCGTCATGTCAGTTACTTTTTGCAAGCATGAAATTACATATATTTAAAAAAAATGGAAGTAGTTTTCAAAAAATCACTTAAAATCAATTATTTAAACGATTTTTTGAAAACTTTCATAAATTATTAAAACATTTATAAATTTCGTGACCGATCATTATGCCAACAAAATAGTCAATATTTATAGTTTAAATATTATTAAATATGCCTTACATTGACTTCTGAACATTTTTTGAAACTTTCTGCTCATAAGTACATCTATATTTATATTTATTTCCATTTTAATATTTATACACATTCGATATAACAAAATATAATTTGTAAAAATATAAATAACTTGTAATGAATAACTTATCATATAAATTTAACTCTATACACAATATGATTAAATAAATAATTACTGAATTAATCTTTTAAGTCACATATGGAATGTCACTTGAGAAAAAAATAACGTTATATATTTAGAACCTATCTTTATTTCAATTAGTCTAAATAGATGTAAACTGTTTAACTGTTTATAATGAGCTTCATAAACTGTTTATAATAAGTTTCTAAACTTAATTGAAAAGGACCCTTTTCACGTATTATGTAAGTTGTGTTCAGTTGTATTTCCTTCCATCTGCGTTCATTCTCATATGCTCTGATGCTTATTCTCATCTTTGCAGGCAATGTGGTGGTGTAGGTGGACTACAAGATTTTTCTATTTTTTCTAAAAGACAACTGTGCTACCGATATTACTTCTAATTTATGCAAAACTATAATTGTGTTTGTCTTAAAATATACGAACTAGATAACTAGAAGAAAAGAAAAGAACTATATAAAATTAAATTTTATTTAAATCATAACTGAAAACAAAATTTGTAGTAACTTTAAACATAAATAGTATTTAATTTAATTTAAATTTGAATTTGAAATTTGTATTAAACTTAAACAGAACCGCCAAATATTTTAGAGGTAAAGTGAATAAAACTAGACCGACAATGTCGAGAAACGATTAATTTGTATATGAGGATAATCGGATAATTCATGTTAAAAACGAAAACACAGTCAAAATCACCTGCGATACATAAAACATTCATGAACGATTAATCGTTTAATTATCTTTCATTAAGAGTTTAATTAATTAACGATTTAATCGTTTGTGAAAACGTTTTCCCCTAGGAAAACTTTATACTCTAAAACTGTATAAATATTGCTATTTGAAAATCCATAATAATACACTCTTTGTGCTAATTGATAAATCAAAGCCATAGATGAAAATATAAAGGATCTATATTTTATATGCTTATTTGCACGCGTGTTATTTTAACTTCTCACAAAGATCAAGGCAGAGAGTAGAAAGACAAAAACACAGTAAAAGAAGAAGGTGGATAAGTAAAGAAAGTTAAATTCTAAGATCAACCTAAAGTAACTAGAAGATCCGGTTGATCGACAAAAGGACAATCACCAGAACGATATGCTAACATGCAAAATCCCTATTAGATATAAAGACGGTGAAAAATATAGGCAATGAAGTTGATAGAAGCCACACAAGAAGAAACGAAGAGATAGTAGAAAATCCGATTCGAGATCTTGTGCAAATTTCGATCGATAGAAAAGACATCGTATGCAAAAGGACATTCAAAGCCAAGAGAAACGAGAAAGGTTGGACAAATCTCTTTAAAGGCCGACTTGTAACGAAAGACTTCAGTTAGTTATTTGGGACAGAAATATATCCTCCAGTTGTAAAGCACACCACGATCAGAACATTCTTCACAAGTGTACTAACAATGGCATGAATGCACGCCATATTGATGTAAAAACAGAGTTCCTTTGCATTTTTATGGAATCTTGGAAGAAGAGATATACATGGATCAACATTATACATTAAATAATCAACAAGAAAAGGGTTTTCTTTAGCTAAGTTTGTAAGCTAAAGAAAACCATTTACATTTCAATCAAGCAAGAATATAGAATAAAAGAATTGCTGATAATCTCCTAAATACCGATTTCAAACAAATTCAAGCAGACCCTTGTCATTTTATGAAAAGAAACTCCAAGTACATTATTCTCTACTTCGATAGCAAGCAAGTACGAAAAAGGCACATTAAACCTCATTTCTAAACTGAAGGAAGAACATGGCATAAAAGACCTTGGAAAATGGAATACTATTTATGTATATAAATAATAAAATGAAAAAATGGAAGTTAGTCATGGAAAAAAGGAAAGAAATAATAAAGAAATTCGATCTAATAAACGAGCATACAGCGCATATACAAAAAGAGTCAAATTATTGTAAAAATGAAATGACATGAACTGAATTCAAACAATACCAAATTCAGATAGGTTATTGTAAATTTACTATAACAAACACTACCGCAATACTAATGCTTAGCAAAAGAAATAAAAAAAAACAAAATTTGGATGCTGTTGAAAGAGTAATCCGATATTTGAGAACAACAAAATATGTAAAATTTATGTTCAGAACAAGAGAATGTGTTTTCAGAGCATATGTTGATTCATATTGCAAAATTAAAATGATTCATAACTAAATGACAAAATTATTAAATAATCAATTGATGAAAATCTCTTCCAAATTAGTATTAACACAACTTCGCGGAGCACGAAAAAACAAAGCTGCTTCGCTATGTCTTCCCCCGAAGTTGAATATATTTTAGCAGAAAATGCCCCATAAGAAATGTAATGGTTAATACACTTGGCTACCGATTTAGCATTGCCTCGCAAATAACCAATACCCTGTATATTAAAATAACAAGTCCTGCATCAAGTTATCTCAAATCGTAAAAATCAATACAAGAACAAAACCATTCATTGATGTTAAATATTATTTCCTGAGACATCTTCCAGAAAAGTCAGTGATAAAGATAAAATATTTACTAAGAAATGGTTGGGGGTCATTCTTACAACCTAAATCCCCGTTTGAAACATTCAGAAACTTGTTACAGGTTATTTCGGATTAAATCTTTCATCTGGAGTGTTGGAGTAGACCGACTAATCAAATATTAGTAAGAAGTCACCAAGCTTATAAATTTATTTTATTCCTTCTACGCATTATCATAATGAATGCTATCGTAATATGCAAAACAAATTTTTTTTCTTCCAATACGTATAATCTTATTATGTTAAACCATCTTATAAATCATTTTAAATGCATATCATTAAGAATTTCAGTTGGACTTGATTTCATATGGAAATTTTTTTTTAATAGAGATACGAATTGTCAAGTATGTATCTACAAATCTCTAGGTAGGCTACAAGATTTTTCTGTGTGACATAAAGACAACTATGCTAGATATAGACATTTATTTTATTATATGGACGCTAAGTTTTAAATACTTTTGCCGTATGCGATATATTTTAGGTTAATCTTGTAAATCCCTTTTACCTTTATAACCTGCTTTTTGACACAATCTGATATGAAAATTTTCTTTATAATATAGTCTCTTTTATTAAAGAAGGAAGTAATATAGAATGAACAGAAAGAAACTGAAATATTTATTGCTTCTTAATCTTTTTTTTATATTAGCTATATAAGTTAGAAGAATTGAATCCTTTTCTTGCTATCTTGTTTAGAATAGAAAATGAAGCAATTTGATTGATTTACTAGTATTTAAAAAAATCTTGTTTATTAAATATGAATTTTAATATTAAAAAAAATCATTAAATAAATAATAAAAATGTATATATAAATACAGCAACATAAAAGAATCTGCTACATCAAATTGTTCAAAGTACAAGAATTGAAACCAATGTTTATATATTTGTTTCGGCCGTACCATGCTGAATATACCGGTTCTCGTTAGATCACCGAAGTTAAGCATCATTGGGCGCGGTCGGTACTTGAGTGGGTGACCACCTGGGAACACTGCGTGCCGTTGGCAAATTTGGGACCTGAATGGCCGAGTGTCTAGCGCTCTGGCTCTCGGCGCCACAGGTTTCGGGTTCGAATCCCGGCGGTGCCATGGATGTTTGTAGTGGTTAGCCGTAGGTCCCGGTCTTTTGACTGTAAGAGCGTCACGGAGCAAAAGTCAGGCTTCTACCTACGGGTGCTCCATCACAACAGAAGCTGCTTCCTTCCCCTTCAATCATGAGTCCATATGGGCTCGTGGGCTTGGCCAGCCAAGTGGGATAAGAAGCAACAACAACATATATTTGTTTTATTATGAACACAAAATGAAAATAATTACAAGAAAACAAATCCACAATTTTGAAATATCAAACATCATTTATTGTAAAATAAATTACAGGCTTTTGAGATAAAAAAAAAACTTTATTTCAATAAATATAAAAATAAAATAATGATGACAACTAAAATAGTTTTAAACTACAGTAGAAAACAAAGTTAATTATACTCTTCCTAATTAATCAGTTGTTAAGATTAAATGAGTAAATGAAACGCTTAGAAAGCTAACAAATAAGAATCGAACTTTTGAAACATGCATGCTAAACACATCAGGGAAATGATGAAATTAAATTAGAGTGAGAAAGAACATTGGTCTCGATCATCTGTTAAATCAAATATTTGCTTTGTTGACATTTAATTACTAAGACATTGAGACAGCATTTTCTGAAAGCATACAACAAGTTCTGAAGAAACCTTAATTAAAGAATTCCGTAGGACAAGCAAAATGAAAGCAACCTTTAGAGAAAGAACTTGATTGCATTCGATTTTTGCTGGTATAAATTGGAAGAATCGAGAGAAAATACTCCATTTCTTGCGTTAATTTTTCTTAGTAAGTTCAGGAGTCACAAGTTCCTTATTCTCAAATTAAAACATTTTTTTTTAGGAAAAACGTTCACGCATATATATCAAATCAGCTAACGTTATTAAAGATTATTTTTGTTAATCTTTAAAATAAAATTAATGAAAGCTGAAATAAAATTAATTCATTAGTAAAGCCTGAATACTTATTAAATTATTTTACATTAAAACTGCTGAACACAATCGAAATTATATTCACAATTAATTTATATAATTTAAATTTTGAGAATAATAATTTGAAATTATTTTTTAAATGATCTTTCATAATGTTTTCTGTACCACTTTCATTGTTATTGTAAAATTGGTGAAGTATAAAGTTTATAGAAATTATATAAAAAAAAAAAGCAAATTTTTAATAAACTATTTATTATATTTGCTTAAGATGAGAACAGGCAAGGTATATATTTATTTCACAAATACAATGGCTTTCTTAAATGAAGAAAAATGCCAAAGGAAAATAACACATTTGAAGATAAAAGATAATTTGATTTAAAATTAATAATTTGATTTGATTAATAATTTGATTTGATTAATAATTTGATTTGATTAATAATTTGATTTGATTAATAATTTGATTTGATAATTTAATTTGATTAAATAAAAGATATTGAATTACCATACATGATGCAAAACAGTGGAGTTACAATCGAATTGCTACATCTACGAGTGTGAGTGTAAATTGTAGGTTTCGCTATGATCGACAAGAATGAAATCTGGAATAGTCAATTCTTCACAATGACTTCATTTAGCAGAAAAAACTTGGACATTATTTGCGGTGGGTGGACATTGGAAAATATGAGATATCTGTTTTTCAATTTAATAAATATTTTAATTTTAAAAGTATAAATATTAGAAAAATTGTTTCTATGTCCCTTAACACTACACTGTATGAGTATCATTAAAATTAATATATAGAGTTTTGAGGTGTCGCTAGTTTCGGAATTTTTTTTTTAACTTTACGGAAACTGCTTTCAAAAATATAATAAAAATTCATTCAAAATTCTTATCGATAGAATTAAAAGAAGGGATTCAAAAATCAAATTGAGAATAATGACGAAATTGAAACTATTTAAACATATTTTAATGAAATTGCTTCTTCATTCAACATAATAGATATCTATAGCAATTTTTTTTTTATAAGAAAGACTTTCAAATGATAATGTTCTGACATTTTTATTTCGTCATTTCAAAGATTAAAATACTGTTAAAAATTTAGAATCGCAATGAATCATAAAAAAGTAAAGAGCGAAGGCAGAATCACATTGAAAATTCCTCCTACAATCATTCTGAAAATTCATTTTTCCTCCAACAAGCTGCTTCATTGTTAGAAGAATATTTGCAAAATATAATGCTTGGTATAAAGTGATTAAATTGGAAGAATCGAGAGAAAATACTCCATTTCTTGCGTTAATTTTTCTTAGTAAGTTCAGGAGTCACAAGTTCCTTATTCTCAAATTAAAACATTTTTTTTAGGAAAAACGTTCACGCATATATATCAAATCAGCTAACGTTATTAAAGATTATTTTTGTTAATCTTTAAAATAAAATTAAAGAAAGCTGAAATAAAATTAATTCATTAGTAAAGCCTGAATACTTATTAAATTATTTTACATTAAAACTGCTGAACACAATCGAAATTATATTCACAATTAATTTATATAATTTAAATTTTGAGAATAATAATTTGAAATTATTTTCATTGTTAGAAGAATATTTGCAAAATATAATGCTTGGTATAAAGTGATTATAATGTACATAAGCAAAAAAAAAACCCACCTGTCTTTAATGATAAATATTTTGACTAATTTGTTAACATAAAAATCATTGTCACATATATAACTTTACAATATTAAGCAAAATGATAAAAAATAATCCGAAATGTTATCAAATGTAAGCTCTCATAGAATATATTAAGATATGAAAGAATTTATGATGGCTTGCAATCTCACAACCGTAGACTATCTCTACCCATACTTCTCCATAGTCAAGGCCTTTATTTCAGCTAGTAATCATTTCAATTAAAATATCTTGACATCACTAATTTTATATATCCACAAAACGTAGCATTACACGTATTTTAATATATTAATTGTTAAACTAGAGAAGTTAAACAATTGGCAGTAGAAACCAACATTTATTTATTTATGTGATTTTTTTTTAATAGAAAAGAAAAAAAAAAAAAAACATTTCTGGCCATTCAAAATGCAAGGTAAAAAAACGTAACAGCGCAATTTATTAAACAGATAACACTAAATACAAAGGCGAAATTATTGAAAATACACCCTTTTCGTGTTGACGAATAGGAAGAAATCCTTATTTTCTATATCAGTCACTGCTGACAATAACTGCTGTTAAAAGCTTCAGTACGAAAGGTAGTTCAAATGTTAGTAGATAGAAGGTAGGAAAAATGTTTTTGTTGTATTATAGGGATTATTCCAAGTTCATGCTGGTTCAACACATTTCTAAAGTGCAACTTACATAACAGCAGTTGATGTGTGCTGGAACAATCTTTTTTCAATTGTTGACCAGACAAGTTTGATGAGCAACAGAACGAATGAATAGGCAGTCTAAAGTAAGGAGGCAATATGGTGAAGAAAAATTATTGAATATTACGTGCCACATTTCAGATTGGCCTGCTAAAATATGGCGGCAAGTAAATTTTGGCAATAAAGTTTTAACAGGCATCAAACCCTTGGAGATATCTCATTGATTGATCAGTATATCGGCAATGCAACATCCAGTTCAATGTTTTATGTTACGCTATATTAAAATGAAATGCTTACTTATACAACAGTTATTGCTGCACCATTAGATGAGTAGCAATAGTACAGTATTCGAATGATATCAATGTCTATTTACAAAACATAAGTAAGTTAGCTATGACTTTGCTTTGTAAAAATATAAATATTTATGTTAGCTTAGCTTCTCAGTGTAACATTTCAATAATCAAACTTAATCCTTATATATGTATTAAAGGGCGTGAAAGCAAAATCTAATACAGCCTCAAACCATACTGCCAGGTGAAAAACTGGTATGACGATGCATAAGGAAAAATTTCTGCAACCTCTCATCACAGTGTCAATAGACTCGGATACGTTCATTGTGGTATTGTAGGCAGAATTGGGATTTTTTTAAAGATTATTTTCTGCAATTTGTTTGTCCATGCCTGGCTTTCATGGCACTATTGCAGATGTAAATGCCTGTGGTCCAGAGTCAAATATAATGTTAACGATGGCGCCTTGTTAAAGAATGTCGATTGGTACCTACTAACGCAGATTGTTGTGGAAGAGACCTATTTCTTGTGCCATGCTTCCTGATGTTACAGTGCGATCTATCAGTGCCGTGAAACAATATGCCTATCCTCGTGGGTAGTGTTGTGCGCAGGCTAGTGCAATCATTCCAGTTGGTAGGTTCGCCCCTGATGCATTCATCCATTGCATATCAACATTACTGGTGCTAATTATTATCAACAAGAACCAATTTCTCGAAAGAATAATCAGTAATATATAGAAGCCACCATTGTTTCCTTGTGAAACCCAGAAACATTTATTAAAAAGTAAAGTTGTTTGGGGTTTTATTATTGATGATGCTCCCAAAAACAAAAAAATTTTAAACAGAAGGACAAAAGTTTATTTAAATAATATTAAATAAACTGACAATTCTGCAGTTTGATATATATATACATATTACTACGTTATGAGTAAGATATAACTGTAAGAAATTCATAAGCAAAGGGATTTGAATTCTTAATTTGCTGTTTTTAATACACACCCGCACGTGATTTATAGATAAAGAAATATGTATTTACAAATAAGTTATTTTTATTTTTACAATAACAACAAAAAAGGAAAAAAAGATAAAATAAAAAATAAAGATAAAATAACTATAACAAAGGTAAAATAAAGAAAGATAAGATAAAATAAATATTAAGTCTAAATGTTGTCAAAATTTTAAGGACTTTGTTATTTGTTATTAGTTGAAATGTTTTGACTTATTTAGTGAATTAGTATCATCTGTAAATAAATATCACTCATTGTGTTTATAAGAAATAAAATTTACTGAAAACTCTATTGAATAATATTATTATATAAAAGAAATTTATTTTTAATTTAAGATCTCTTGTAAAGAAAAGTTATTTTATGAAGGTACAAATTGCTTTTAGCATTTCTGCAAAAAAAAATTATTTCGAATTTTGTTTTTGCCTGACAAACAATAATATTTGTTTTGAAAGATTAGGGAATTAAGTTCAAATTATGAATTTATTTTGATTTTATTTAAATGTATCGATAATATACACTGAAGTGACAAAAGTCATGGGATACCTCTTAATATCGTGTCGGCCCTCCTTTCGCCCGGCGAAGTGCAGCAACTCGACGTGGCATGGACTCAACAAGTCGTTGGAAGTCTTCTGCAGGAATATTGAGCCATGCTGTCTCGATAGACGTCCATAATTGTGAAAGCGTTGATGGTGCAGGATTTTGGGCACGAACAGACCTCTCGAAGATGTCCCATAAGTGCTCGATGGGATTCATGTCGGGCGATCTAGGTGGCCAAATCATTCGTTGGAATTGTCCAGAATGTTCTTCAAACCAATCGCGAACAGTTGTGGCCCGGTGACATGGCGTATTGTCATCCATAAAAATCCCATCGTTGTTTTGGTACATGAAGTCCATGAATGGCTGCAAGTGATCTCCAAGTAGCTGAACATAAGCATTTCCAGTCAATGTTCGGTCCAGTCGCACCAGAGGACCAAGTCCATGCCATGAAAAAACAGCCCACACCATTACAGAGGCACCACCAGCTTGAACAGTGCCTTGCTGACAGTTTGGGTCCATGGCTTCGTGGGGTCTGCGCCACACTCGAACCCTACCATCAGCTCTTACCAACTGAAATCGTGATTCATCGGACCAGGCCACGGTTTTCCATTCATCTAGGGACCAACCGATATGCTCACGTGCCCACGAGAGTCGCTGCAAGCGATGTCGTTCTGTCAGTAAAGGCACTCGAGTCGGTCTTCTGCTGGAATAGCCCAAGAAAGCCAAATTTCTCCGCACAGTTCTAACAGACAAGTCCCTTGTACGTCCCACATTGATTTCTGCGGTTATTTGACGCAGTATTGCTTGTCTGTTAGAATTTACGACTCTTTGCAGACGTCGCCGGTCTCGGTCGTTAAGTGCAGGCGGTCGACCACTGCGCTGTTCATGGTGGAATGTTATGCCTGAAATTTCATACTCTCGGCACACTCTTGACACAGTGGATCTGGGAATGTTGAATTCCCTAACGATTTCCGAAATGGCGTGACCCATGCGTCTAGCTCCAACTAACATTCCGCGTTCAAAGTCTGTTAATTCCCGTCGTGCGGTCATCATCACGTCAAAACCTCTTCACATGAATAACTTGAACAGAAATGAAAGCTCTGAGAAAGCACTGCGCATTTATACCTGTTCTACGCGATGCTACTGCCATCTGAAAATTTGCATATTGCTATCCCATGACTTTTGTCACTTTAGTGTAGTAAGCAGAGATGCTTAAATAAACTTACTAATGAGCATGTTTATACAAAGATGTTATCATTATTATTAAAGTGAAAGTTGTTTACAGGAACGTAATCCTACTTAATGAATTTCGAGTTATAAGTTGGATAATGAATTGTTTTGAATTATGGAATAACTTCAATATATTTCCTGAAATGAATGTTTGAGCTGGATAATTATTGAAGGATTTACTAAAATTCATATTTTAATCATCTTTAGAGTAGAGAAATATTATTTCAATTTTATTTTAAATTCTTCCCTTTTAATTATGTTTTTCAAAAATCTGTATTTATTCCACAAATTATTGTGATTTATTCTTTAAATTTTTAAAAGATTTAATTTCATGAAAAATATTTAAAATATTCAGTTTTTCTTGAATTACATTTACTGTTAGTTTATAAGAAGACTGAACTGACGTTAATTTTAAGCTATGTAGCTCGGCGAAATTAAGAAATACGGAATTGCAACAGAGTTATGAAATTAATTATGACAAGTGCCAAAAAATGACAATAAAATTACAAAAAAGAACTTAGATTAAATTCTATTTAAAATTTTAATAATTAAAATAATTAAATAATTAATTTGTATATTTAAAAATTCTAATTTACTGTATTTAATAATTAAAAATTAATTAAATAACATTAATATTTCAAAATTCTAATTGCATACTTATATAATACATTTCACTAATAATAATCTAATAGTTGTATATGTTTTCTATATGCAATTATTGTTATTATACGCAATTATTATTATTATTATTACTATACACAATTATTACGCTATTTTTCTCCATTTACCAAACCTTACTTTTGTATTAATAAAATTAAATAATATATATTAATATAATAAATAAAATATATAAATGAAATAAAGGTATGTTTGTATAAATACCTTTATTTTATATTTTTTTGACATAAATATTAAAAATATTTATTTTATGCTGAAATGCGCATATAAGATTTATAAATTTCATATATTTTAATAAAGTAATTTTTTATTGTGATTTTGAATTAAATGCTTGACATTTTTCTCGATGTGTAATAATAATAATAAATTTTAGTAATACTTACATATTAAGCCTTGAAAAAAATAGGAAATTCTCTATTTGATATTTATACAAGTTTCCAAAAGAGTTTTTCCTTATGTTACAAATATATCGAAATTTTCTTACATAGAAAAAAAAGTAATAGTAAGAATGAGATTGAAATTTAAAGTTAATCTTTTAGTGTGTGATTTGAGGTTTTTTTTAGCTGTCGTTTCCCATGGTAACGATCAAGAAAGATTTTTCTCAAAAAACGAATGTAAAGGATATTTCCAGCAAATGTGATAAAGGAATTTTAAATCAAGCATTTCAATTTTCCTACATGTTTGATTTTCGTGCCAAATTTTACACTTTAGGTTGTTTGATTTGAGAAAGAACTGATGTGAGTTAGAGAGTTCTGATGTTTCTGAAATGAGTTACCATTTAAGTTGGATACAAAATTTGACTTATTCACTTTCTTAAACAAGACGAAATATAACAGTGTAAAATGAAAAGAATCTGTGGAAAATAAAAAACGACATATTTTCTATAAATGAATAGTTTGTTCTTAAAAGAAGAGATAAAATATTGCCTAAGGTATTTCTAGATTGAGAATAGTTGAAGACTAAGGTATTTTTAGATTGAGAATAGTTGTATTTCTGATATATATTTTAGACTGAAAGAGAAGAAAATTTTAAAATTCACTTCAATATTTTAGAAAATAAGAAAATTTATAATGTTGTAATCTAAAATATTTTTGAAAATAGGTTATAGAAAGAAAATCATAAAATCAAATTTAAAATAAAAAAAAAGAAGTTTAACGAAGTCACATTGTATGTAATCTGTATCTCTCGGTTAAAAGTTGAATGGGTAATTTTAATTGTTACCCGAATCTTTCTTTAGCATAAAATAAAAAAAAAAAATTGCTACCAAATCAGTGAAACTTTTGAATTGTTCACTGTTTTATTAGAGAGCCTAATATTTAACAATTTAAAACAAATAGGAAATAAATTGATACTTTTCAAATATAAATTTATAATTAGAGAGCACAAATAATACCGCATTACATTAAGCGAACGATACACAAGTAAAAAAAAAAGAAACACGCACTTTATATTGTATTTCTGAAAAATGTCCCAAAATTTATTTCATTTCAATAAACATTTGAAAAAAGTTGCATTAGACTTTTATTAGAAATTTAAAAAAATATTTAATCTAGATATTTAAAAAAGTTACAATTTATCAGAACTATCCCAGGAAATTAAAAGAATAGCTGAAACATAAGCACTGGTGTAATATTTAAACAGAAAGTCGGAACACCGTAGTTAAATGTTGGTTGTGATCAATAGAACGAGCACCCTATTTAATGAAAAAGAAGATTTATATGCGAATATTAGAAAGAATGAATCTTAGCGACGGCATACAAAAGCTTGCTGTCAGCACATATAATCAATGTAACAATACAGTATCGATAAAAAAAGGCTCTTTTAAAGGCATACTCTTCAAATCCAAGGAAGTTCGAATGGGTAGAAGAATCCATGAGGACGATTTTACAACAAGAATTATTTTCGGGATTAATTAGAATCAGGACGATTTACAAGAGAATTATCAACAAGCTTGAGGTGCAACAAGAATAGCATAAGAGGTTCGAATTCGTATCATCAGATTGGAAAGCCTTCCAAACCATAAATACAGATGTAAGGCAAAGTGGAGGTAGGCGACACAATGCCAATGTCCGTTCGATATATTGTAGAGAAAGATAAAAAAGAGCTGTAAAAGAAAATAGATCGGCATCAGTGAGAGAATAATGCTCAGCAGTTGCTTATGGACAACGGGAATTGTCGCATTTTCCTATTATCTGACGCTTTCCTAAAGGTGGCCTACTTGCTTAACGTCTTGAACGCTCCATTGCATTTACAGTTGCTTCTATACTTCATAAAAAACATAAAGTATGGACAGCTCATCAATGGAGACATGCTCTCTTATTTCTGTGTCACAAATGATTCTCAACATCAGTTAATTTTGAGAGAGTTAGGGTCATGATTTTCACCTGCTAACATCAGGCATAGAGTGTGTTACGGTTGTCCTGATATATTCATTTGAGGGACGGGAGAATGGTGAATTAGAATAACCGGGAAAACTAAGTTCCAAATTTCTTATGGAGGCATTGATGCTGCAAATCGTTATTGTCAGCAAGTGTATCTATTTTGAGGTTCCATTGATGCAAATATCGTTTTTATAGACGATAACGCTAGGCTGCATTATTGATAACTTACAGAAAATGAAAATATAAGTAGAATTTATTGACGTTGTATACACATGATTTAAATTCCATGGAACATGGATGAGATACTTTAACAAGTCTTCTTTCAGACTTCCAGGCCACTTTCATTTTTATATACTTCTTCATTTTTAAATCCAACAACTGAAACAACTTTCGAGACAACAAAATGTTTTGAAAAATAGACACTCTTATCTCAACAACTCATGGATAATTATGGTATTGAATATCGAGAGATGATGAAAGCAACCAATTACAGTCTAAGGAATGAAAAATCTTTACTAAAGAACATGTGTTTGTTATTGTTCCTTTTGAACAGAAATAACCATTTGTATCAACGTTACTCTTTCGATAAGGCATTTATAATTGATTATAGGCTATATGTTCTCTATTATTTACACTCCAATTGATCTCTATTAGTTAGTGTGCATTCTGAAGATACAAAATATTCTCTCGTTATTCTAAGTTTTATATCTCCTGTGGATTTCTTGGGAGATTTTGGAAAAAAACGTTAAGTTTTTAACGATTTGAAATTTTTAAAACTTAAAAATTAGAAATTAAAATTATTTTAATGCTTTTAATAAAAATAAAGTTAAAATTAAAGAAGAACACAGGATAATAATTAAGGATGGGGGTATTCGTTAGAGGTGATAGGCGGCTAATTAGTATGCTCATAATGTCTAAATTTGTTTTATTGGTTAGACCTATCTGTAGAACACATTAGCAAACTCATTTGCCGAATCCATCGTCGCTAAGAAAATCGTACACAAACAGAGCCCTGTTTGTAATTATCGCCCATTAAGATTCATTAATCTCTGATTGCTACAACGTAAAACATTACATAAGATTTAAGAACCTCATTCTTATGTAGCTGAGCCATCAGAGATCCTTTTGACGATATGACTATTCAAAGACATACCGACCAGACACACCTCCTCCTAAGTCGACATTTTCTTGTACGAATGTGAAATTGCATCGTGTCTCAAGTTCCCTCCAGATTAAAATATGCCTATTAATAGGAACTGACTGCAAAATGGGACTCGTCGGAGAAGAGAACAATGCTCTATTCATTTCTGTTTCAGTTGAAATGTGTTTCAGATGCTTTTCTGTAACTTTAACAAAAACGGAATACACACCATAGATCTGCGACCATACAGAACTACATTCATATTTTGGTGTTACGTATCGATCCATATTGTATAGTACTGTTTTCAACATGTATTTCCTGTCTCCAGAAAATGATGCGTGATCCTAGTAATCCAATTTCGTCATATTCTTGTAGCTTCTTATACTAATGTGCTTTTCCGCTATTCAAGTGAATAATAACTCACCAAGATTAAATTCGTGTAAAGGCTTTGGTTTATGCATTCCACTCACTGATACAAAGCAATCAATGTACGGCGATATTTTCTTTTCACATTTCCATTAAGTAATTTAAATGTTAAATCTTTTTTTGTAATCATAAACCTTATGATTTTCGATGACACAGATAAAACGGGCATATTCGTGTTTTTGTGAATGAGTAAAACTCGAATACTTACCAACGAAATATTTTTTTTTCTAAATTTCAACTAATTGTTTTTTTTTAATGAAACGAACTATATTCTGTAATTAGTTTTAATTATGTAGACATTTATTTAGCCTCAATAATTTTGTGTTACCTTCAGCATTATACAAATGAGGTTAAATGGTGGTTACTGCTTTCCAGAAGAACACTTTCTTGTTCAAATTATGGATCAAATGGGTTAAAACTCAGGAAACTCCATTCAGCAGGTACAATTGTTGATGTGAGAAACTCACATATGTTGTAATAATCACCATCTTTGTAACTGAAAAGAGTTTGAGAAGCGAACAATAGCTCATTCGTTCACAAGCTGGAAGTATTACCACTTAGCTATATAATGGGTTGAATAATTAAGACTATTTTTTATATCATTTAAGATAATAGTAATTAATCCATGTTAATTATTAAATTTGAAACACCGATTTGAAGGTTTTAGTTATATGTAAATTGTATATTTTGACATTGATAAATTATAAAATATTGAATAAGAATAAATCGCAAATCCAAATCCCATGCTCCCCCCCCTCAAGAAAAGAAACCCAGAGTTAAGTCATCACATTCGATTTAAAAAAGGATTTAATATTTTTTTGATAGGAGTCGAAATCGTGACAAGCTTGCATTTATAGGTTATTTACAAATATTATTTCAGATTGCTATATGATGGAAAACAATACATAAGAAATAAAAGAAAACACAGAAATAAATGTATGAAATCTTCAATTTTACTATATTTAAAAAAATATCCGCTAACAATTTTTAAAATATTTGAAAAAAAAATATACTACGAATTGCATTTCATACAAGTCTTGTTAGAAATATAAAAAAGCTAAGCTTAACTTTAACCAGAAAAACAGGGCCACGATATGAAAATCACACAAATTTAAAACAAAACACAAAAATGAATTGTTTTAAACCTAAACATTCAAATATTCATTATAGGTTGAAACATTATGCATCAATTATCAGAAAAGTTTACATTAACATATAAAATAAAGTATAATTTATATTTCCAGCATCATATAAAATGCACACAATACAAAAAGAAAAAGAGAAAATTAAATTTTTTAAAATATTTTTTTATCTGTTTCTTATAAAGGAATTTGAGTAAAAAGTGTATATAGTTTTTAAAATGTACATTTTCTTTTAATTAGGGCTCAAATTATGTTCATTCATATTTTACTCAAATACAAGAAAATAAAACAATTGACATAATATTGGTTTTTTTTTTTGTTTATAAAAATATTCTTAGTGATTTTCGTTTAGAACATGAATGAAGATCTATACATTTTTAATATATTTTACTCTGATTTTAATAGAAGCTTTCTTTTGAAACAATTCATTCTATGTAGAAATAATAATGTAAAGAATAAAACTAAAATTTCAATTTTAACGTAAGCAATTGAAAAGTTGTGAAAAATAAAATAACAATGGTACATATAATAAAACCTGCATCTTAAAGAAAATTAATATAACCAATTTACATACTAAACAACAAGTGCATATACAGAAGAAACATGTTTTATTCCTAGATAATAACTTTATATTTTCCTCACCATTAAATTCTATTAATTATAATACATATTTATGAAAGCTGTAACTTTTATGCTTAGAAAGAGGTTATGAATTAGAAGCCAGTTGTTGTAGTAAAGTCTTCAGAGTTATAGACTAATAACAATGTCTCTCACTACCGACATTGTTATTAGTCTATGCATTGATTTTGCCGCTATTAACAAATAAGCTGCTCGTGTTTTTTTTTTTAAATATGTGTATTGTTTACGATAACATAGTTTTTCGCTTCCTTGACTATTTTCATTTATTCTTATTGGTAAATTTTTTTAAAAAATTTCTTTCATGATCTACTTGTTTATTTTTTAAAATTCCTTTCTTTCGAGAGCTTTTTAATTATATAATTATGCAATTAAATAATTTAAAATTGTTCTAAAAATACATTTGATGAAAGCAAACACAATTTTATTTCAAAGTGAAAAAGAATTTCAAATGAGAAAGCAAAGAAAATAGTTTGGAATTCTAAATTTTTTTTTAAAGATTGTCGCTATAAGTTTATTATATATATATATATGTGTGTCTATAAGTCACATTATGTGTGACTTAACCTGTAATTTGTCTACTTTTGGAAGCTCTTTTAGAAAGCAATATTTTATTTCTTCATTTTGAAGAAAGTGTTGTAATAAGTCTTCAATTCAAGTTCATAAAAAAACAGGTCATATCTCCGGTGCATAAATATTAAGCAATCAACTACAAATGTAAATCAAATAAAGGCATAATTTTCATAATTCATAAAAACATATTTTAAATTTCAAAAATTTTTATTAAAAATAAAATATTCATATATTTACCTTAAATAGCTTATATGACAAGAAGTGAAAAAAAAAAAATAAAGATTTAAATGCAATACGTTCAAATAAATGAGTTTATTTTAATCCCATGCTTAAAATAGAGATAACTAAAATAATCTACTTCGTAGTCACAAACAAAGAAACAATTTTTGTAAAGTTCCTTTTTATTTATCTATGATTGTATAAATTTTTAACTCAAAAATACTGCTTTCATTTCATTTCATTGCCTTTAAGTATTTCATACAATACTATACGATTTGGATTCGTTAATGTAATTTTAAAAACATGAATATTCAATAAATTGAATGAACTTCAAAATTAAACAAGGAGTTATTTAAAATTATTGTCATGACAGAGTATCACAACACTTATTCTAAAAGCAACTATTGTATTGAATCAAATTAAAATAACTTCTGTAAATTAAAAGAAAAGAATTATAATGAAACGCCATTCGATTTTAGTGGCTTTTCGCGGTATTTGGATCAAATGTCTTATGAAGTGTCTGATATATTCAAATGAACTCTATTCAAGTTATCATTTAAATGAAAGACGAATGAGTTTGCCAGATTTGACCTCTGGGAATCTTTATTCAGCCTTAAAAATACTTTTTTAAAAGATGTCAAGTTGAAACGGAGAGAATTATTTTCTATGCAATCACTTGAGATTAAAACGCTCCAGATAGTTTTGGTGACTGAAATTTAGTAATTGCTATGGGGCCTGATATTGTTTGTGCCAAATCAAACTTCTGAATGCTCTAGTGAATCTGCTGATTTTAATCAATGTATCTGTTGATTTTAATTAAATGGCTCTTGATAAGTAAGAATGGATGAAAGGAATACTTTTGAGACAACTGTGCTTGATGCTTCAATGAATTTCGACTTTATTGAAATCCTAATATTTTGTTTTGAAAAAGAAAGTTCTAAATTTTCTGTGATTGAGTTTCATTGTCAGGGTTATTAATTTTACATTAATTTAATTCGCATTAATTTGGTTTTTTTTATTGAAACTTTATTCCTAAAAGAATAAGTATTTTTAGAGATGAAAGTGGAGGACAAAATAAATGAAAAAATAAAATAAGAAGCAAATAAATTAAATAAAAAGATAGCATAAAAGAACTAAAGTATTTTAGATGATAGCTGGCTACAAATAATGATTATATGAATACTTCCATAAATATTCTTGTGTCTAATCCTCAGTATCCTGCGGTGTGTAATAGCCATCCTATTAGTATCTACTCATGAATGGAGGAAAAGGGACAGCTTCAGTTCTTATGGACCACCCGTAGATGGAAGTTGGACTTTGCTCTATGTCGCTGAAGAAGGAAGACAGTGCCTCCCGGGAAGAATTTTAGAGGGACCGACTACGAAGACAAAAATGGACATTGAACATCATAAAACGCTATCAGTCGGCTCGTTTTTTGAACAGGCAACAACAGTGTCTACAACAAGGCCGCCAGTGGATTGAACCTCAACCCTGAGGGTCACCAGCGGCCCACGTTACCACTGAGTCACGAGGCGTGCCCATACGCCTTCTTACTATCCTTATATTAATAGACTACTTAAAGTGAAACCCTCATAAATAAAAAAAAATAAAATTTTTTTTAAATTTATAATATTAGATTTTTTCTTTTTGTTTCATTGCAGAAAAGTTCAGTAGCAGTTCATTGTTCAATTTGAAATCAAGCAACCAATAAGCGAATATAAATCTCAAAGTTATGTCAGGTCACTTCAAATGAAATATAACATTATTAAATCAATATCCTTCAAATGTTTAGTAAAAGTATTTATATTCATCAATCATGTTAATTTTTTGTGTAAAGATAATCTAATACTACTACTTTCGTTGGATTTCCGACGAGGAGTCCAAAAAAAGAATTAATGCTGTTCGAGGTGACCAAAAAAAAGAACATATAAATTGATTTACGCAAAACAGATCTGAATATAAAACACATAAAAGATAGGTTTGAGCAAATTTGTAAATTACTTTTTTTTGATGCGTTTGTACCTGGTTTGTTTCCTAATGCGTTTGATATGGTAATGCTGCCTGATAAAAACAGAAATTAGTTAAGCTGAATAAGACATTCTGTAACCAACTGCAATCATTAAAGAACTTAAAATAAGTTGATGATGCTCGCGTATAAAGATAAGAATGAATAAATATTACTTGAGAATATTTTCTAACGAAGTTAACGTGAAATATATGTAAATTTAGCACAGTTCTCATTATAATTCTATAAACATCATGTTATACATTATTAATATCATATTTAATTAAGGATAATGATATGGACACAGTTTCACGTTCCTGAGCTGTTAACTTAATGAAATTTAAACTCCTTTGAGCAATTTGAAATTTGATTTAATATAATTATGTTTATTTGAACTCAAATATAAAAGTGATTTTTATAATCATATAGATATAACTTATTTTCTTCAACTTTTATTCATAATTTCTAAGCATTTTACTGAACATCAAATGTTCCTATTTCAGAATACTTTGCAATTTCATTAAAATATCATCAAGAAAGATATTTTTGAAAGGTGACAGCGAAATTACTGAACTAAAAATGAAAAAAAAATTCTTTTTGAAAAATTTTTAAAAAAACCGTAAGAATAAAATGAATGATATGAATTTCGTATATGTTTCTTATTAAAGCAGAAACGGTTTGCTTTAATGTACAATATAAAACATTAAAAAGGTCACCATTTAATTATTTTTGGTTAATAGACTATTACACGCCCTATTAATTTATTATAACAATAAAATACATATAAAATCTATAATATTGAGTATTCAATCGAACAAAAAATTAACAAAATCTAACCGATTCATAAATAACCAATTTTATCGAAAAAGAACTTAATAATAATATATTTGAAATTATTTTCTAAATTATATTCTCCTATTCTACAACAAAAATATGCAAACATTTCTTATTTTTATAATTTAATAGTTTCTTTAAATTTTGCTTGCATTATTAAAACTTGTGTAAACATAAACGAGTATAATTTTTGATATAAAATGGGTTCAAGATATACATTTTTAATTTTTTTTCTAACGTTTAACTATTTAGTGCTAATATGAAACGACTCTTGGGTACTAATAAATTTTCTGCGGCTACATTTAAATTTACACCCATAAAATATGCATGGATATATGATCTTCGGGCAGGCACTATGTTTAGTTATTAGAAAAGGATGTATTTGCAATTGTTACCCAGTATTTCATAAGGTTTCTTCATGAAATTAAAATATAAAATAAAGGATATTTTAATAATAAAACCTATTTCTATTTATTTATAAATACATATGAAAATAATTTTAATTGAGATGTATATAAATATAATTATTTATTGTAATTAATAATAATAATATTATTTATTGTAAAAATAAATAAACTTATATTTATATACAACATTTGCAACAAGAACATGTACTTGAAAAACTAGTTTCTAATTTATCAATTTATCAAGATTATTAAGAAATATTAAAATATATTTATTAAGATTTATTCCGTAACAAGCAATACATTAATTTTTTTTAGTTGTAAATAATTATTTTGAATTAGTTCCGGTTCTTGCTGGTGGAGCAGAATTTTTTTGGATTAATTGTTATTTTATAGTAAATTCCATGCAATTCTTATATTTTAAGTGTGTTTATTTATTTCTGTACTGCACATAATTTTGTTTACATTTTTTTTAGCGGAATTAAAATATTTTTTTATCTTTTATAATAAATTATCAAAAGGAATAATTTAATATACATATCATTTAAAAATTAATATAATATTTGTTTTAAAACAGCTTTATATTGCAGACATAAGTATTATTATTTTAATCCAATAGCAATTGTATAAATAAAAACAAATAAAATCTGTATTTTTTTTTTATAAAAAAGTTTCCTGTATTAAACAATTTCATCTTGAAAAAGCTTTGTAGCATTTCTTACTAATTTATACGTTAATCTTAACTATGTCATCAAGTAAATCATTAATTTCCCGTCATTCGAGATACTAAATAAGAAAAATATTATAAATGTCTGTTTATATTTGCTATTAGTAAGATTAAGTTTAGCGAAATCATTATGTTCATTAATCAAAATGCAAATCGCTAATTATAAAAATGAAATACAAAACTGTTATTAGAAAGAGCGAGAAAATATTGTGTGCTACTCTTTATATTCCTCGTAAATTATTTTCGAGTAAATTGTAAATATCCTAATGAATTTAATAATTACATGAAACAAATTAATCTTAATGAATGATTTGATAGATGTGACATATTTACCATTGTCGATTAGAATAATTATGTAATCCAAAAAACCTACCTTTTATTTATCTAATTTAAAAATATTAGTAACATATCTATCTATACATAAATTATAAGAATAATTATTTCATTTTTATAGCTATATTGTAGTTAATTACTTCGGAACAATTAATTAAATTTTTTAATAATCATATAAATTAACAGAAATGTTTTAACTAAAATAACTTTACTGAAAAATAATGCTAACTATGAATAATAATTTGCATTTCATTCATTAATAAATAACCATTTATTCAAATTTTTAATTATTGATAAAATTACGATTTCATATAAAATTTAAAACCTGCTAATAGATTATTTTTTTATACCTTATCGTAATATTTTTATGGATAATATTAGATCATTTAAAAACTGCAGAATCATTAAAGTTTTCGAATTTCAATATGAAACAAAAGTAATGTCATTAATTAATTAATTAATGAAATGGGGAAAAACGTTTTTCTTAATTAAAATAAAAAATATCATGATACAATTTAACAGTTATTGATTGCTATACAATAAATACTTTAATATTAAATCGCATTAAAATCAAGCATTATATTATAAATTTTGAAAAAGGATAAATTAAAAAGTTATATGTATATTCTGCTGGAAGTTACAGATCATATTTGTTATGGCATGCGAATAATGGGATTTGTGGAACTCTCTTTTAAATTAAATAGGAAACGAGGGCAATATCAAAGTATAGCCCGAAAGTTTACACACACAGACATAAATATATGTACTTTGCAGATATGATTCAAAATTTAAGAATATTTAATAAGTTTTATTTTTGTAGGCATTTAATTAAAAATTTTTTTTTTAAAATATTTATTTATTTTTTTGTTCAAACGGGAGCTTTGTTGCCATTCATATATATCACAAAAGACCCACCGGTAAGGTGGTACTACTTGCACAGGGACGATTTGAAAGGGCACAACCCATCATTTGTTTATGGTATGTGAGTGTACACAAGTCATATTTTACTCTCAGTAAATTAGGAATTGACGTTGGTAAATTGAAATGGTGTCCACTAAAGTAGAAATTTAGAGAATTTATGAGTCAATGCGAATAAACACTGTAATAAATTTGATATTTTTTATCCTATTTATTACAGAATCATTTATTCTGCAAATAAAATAATATAACATAAACAGTTTTTTAATATATACAAACAGAAATTTGTAATGTAAGAATATTTCAAACAGTTTTAATGCCAATAATTAGAAAAAGAATGCAAGTTTTTAATAATAATTCTTCAAGTTTCATATAAATTATGCTTACTATAGTTTTTACTTTAAGGTAAGAGAAAGATTATGATTTAAATAGCAAAAATATATTGGCCAAAGTATTTAATCATACTTTCATTCAGTGCAAAAAGAAATTTGTAAGAAATAAAGAAAAATAATTAAAAATCAACTTAAGTTTATTTCTTTTTCATTATATTTTAGGGCAGTCATTTCTATCAAACAAATTTTTTAAAAAGGTTTAGAAATCAGGAAACTGGAAAATAACGCTTGATGCGAAATCAGCAGAAATATTCCTGATTGGTAAAAATTGAGACAGCAAGCCAAATAATTTATTTTAACAGTCGAATGAGTTCGTTTAATTAACGAAAATGATCGAATGGAAATAAAATTAAAAATAATTAAATTTTGTTTGGATTCATTTCGGAAAATATCACGACTTGAAAACAAAAATTATTGGTCTTTATGAAGAAAAACTTTTTGATGTGAATGATTTCGAATATTTTAGAATGATAAATATATTCTAGAATGCATTATTATTTTATTTTTCTTTATTTAATTTAAGAAATAAGCTGCTTGAAGAAGTATATTTCTGAAAATAAATGACAATGCTTTTGCTTTCTAGTTTCAAAATGGGCAATTTTCCAAAATCAACTAAGAAAAAAAATAAAAAAAAAAAAAAAAACATTAATATATTTCAGATAAATTTCAAAAGTAGGAAGCTAAAAAGAGCATGGGGAATTATGAAAGTCAACAACAAATAAAAAAATTATTATTTCTAATTATTGCATGATGTCCTTGTTTAACTATTAACCATTTTGTTAATGAACTAGTACAAGATGAAAAGCAAAAAATTCTTATCAAGATAAAAATTATTTATATTATTTTGCGAATAAATAAATGGCGCTACTGTCAAAGGCATTTTATTTTTCTGTTTTTGGCCCTTTTGGCACTATTCTAGCTCTCATTATTAGATTTTATATTGATAAAAATATTAAAAATGCCACCTTCTATGTAATTTGATTTATTATTTTACCTTTTGCACACAACATAAGATAAATTATTTGTTCTATGTTTTAATTAAAAGAGTTTATTATTAGTTAGTTATTATTTGTTCTATGTTTTAATTAAGAGACTTATTATTAGTTAGTTAATAATTATTCAATGTTTTAATTAAAAGAGTTATTATTAGTTAGTTATTATTTGTTCTATGTTTTAATTAAGAGACTTATTATTAGTTAGTTAATAATTATTCAATGTTTTTTTAAATGTTTTAATTAAAATTAAAAGTTATTATTAGTTTAATAATTATTTGTTTAGTTTTAATTAAGAGTTATTATTTGTTCTATGTTTTAATTAAGAGACAATGTTTTAATTAAAAGAGTTATTATTAGTTAGTTATTATTTGTTTATGTTTTATTAAGAGACTTATTATTTAGTTAATAATTATTCAATGTTTTAATTAAAAGAGTTATTATTAGTTAGTTATTATTTGTTCTATGTTTTAATTAAGAGACTTATTATTAGTTAGTTAATAATTATTCAATGTTTTAATTAAAAGAGTTATTATTTTAGTTATTATTTGTTCTATGTTTTAATTAAGAGACTTATTATTAGTTAGTTAATAATTATTCAATGTTTTAATTAAAAGAGTTATTATTAGTTAGTTATTATTTGTTCTATGTTTTAATTAAGAGACTTATTATTAGTTAGTTAATAATTATTCAATGTTTTAATTAAAAGAGTTATTATTAGTTAGTTATTATTTGTTCTATGTTTTAATTAAGAGACTTATTATTAGTTAGTTAATAATTATTCAATGTTTTAATTAAAAGAGTTATTATTAGTTAGTTATTATTTGTTCTATGTTTTAATTAAGAGACTTATTATTAGTTAGTTAATAATTATTCAATGTTTTAATAAAAAGAGAAACAGATTAACCAATATATTTATTAAATAGGATCTCACTACTTTAATTAGAATAACTATGTTTTTTTTGTACTGAGAATATAAAAAAATATCTTATATAAATCTTTTTATTGTTACTATTCATAACCATTTATTTCAGGAATCGGAGAAAACTATACATAATTTTTCTGCACTTAAAAACCATTTTATTTTATAGGTTGCTACAATTAGCCATATTGTTTAGAATGCTTAAAGTTACCAAATCAGAGTTTTGTGGTTTGATTACCCTCCTTAATGGAATTATCATTCATCCAGGGACTTCAATAATTTTTTCTTTATAAAAAAATCTGGTTCGCTTTCTAAAGTTATATATTATTATAAAATCATTAACTATATATCTTTTATTATTAAATTCACATTTCAATTTCAAATAAAAATTTGATTTTGATAACTTCGAGTTGACACCTTTATTTAAATAATATTACAATGCAGTCATTATGACCTGTTATTTTAGTTTCTCTCCAGTTTGCCAAAGTCACTTCTAATATATAAACTTGTAATATACGTATTGTAATATATTATGTTTATATATACGTTTATATATATGTATATATATATATCGGTTACTTATTCGTATCTGAGGAATGGGAGTAGAGTGCATTATGATGAACGGACGGATTGAGTTCCAAATTTCTTACGGAAGTACTGCTATTGCAGAGTGCCTTTTATCCATTTGCATCTGTTTTAAGTTTACATCGATGCAGATTTCGTTTTTATGGACGATAAAGCTAGAATGTACTATTGAAAACTTCCAGAAAATAAATTTATAAGTAAAATAGATTGAAGGCTCATGCCCCTGATTTAAATTCCATGGAATATAGATGGGATGCTTTAACAAGACGTCTTTCAATCTTCTAGAATACCTTCATTTTTAAACTCAACAACTGAAACTGATAATGTTTGAGGAATAAATAATATTACCCCAACAATTCTTCGTTAATTAAGGTATTTAGAGAAAATGGGAAGTAACCAATTATATTCAAAGGATTTAATATCATTCTAAGGGGTGTTTCCTCTCTCTTGATTACATGCTGTTCTCTCTCTATTAGTTAGTATGCTTTCTGATAGTGCAAAATATTATCTCTCTATTCTGAATTTTATATCTTCTGGGATTTCTCGGGAAATTTCAGGGAAAAAAAACAGCCATTGCTTAAATTCTGTACTCCAGTTTACCAAACAATTCAATTTAGGAATCCACAATTTTTAAGTTTTTAACGATTTCAACTTACTTGAATACTTCAAAATTAGAAATTGAAATTATTTTGTACTATAAAAACAAAATGAAATTAAAATTAAAAAAAAACACTCTATAATAATGAGGAATTGGTGTATTTGTTACCACTCGTCTTGAAGAGAAGGTGATAGAGAGGGGGTGGCTGGGGAGGTGACAGGTGGCCAATTTGTCTGCACACAATGCCTACATTTGTTTCATTGCTTTCATATCAGTTGAAAACACTAGCAAGACCATTCGCCGATTCCATCGTCATTAAGAAAATCGTTCGCCAGCTGAGCCCAGTTTGTAATTATCGCGCTTTAACATTAATTAATCTCCGATTGCTACAGAGTAAAACACTACAAAAGATTTAAGAATCCTTTTGTGGCTGAGCCATCAGAGGGGCTTTAATCGACATAACTGTTGAAGGAGATACGGACCAGGTCCACCTCTTCCTAATCTGGCATTTTCTTTTAGAATGTGAAATTGCATCGTGTCTCAAGTTCCCTCCAGATTAAAATATGCCTATTATTAGAAATTGACTGCAAAATGGGACTCGCTGGAGAAGAGAACAATGCTCTATTCATTTCTGCTACAGTTTAAACGTATTTCTAATTTTTTTCTGTAACTTTAACAAAAGCGGATTATTCACCCTAGATTTGCGAGCACGCAGAACTACATTCATATTTAGGTTTCTGTTACGCATCGGTGTTAAATATCGATCTATAAAGTATATTGTTGTCTTCAGCGTGTTTTTCTAGTCTCCATCAAATGATTATAGGTCCTAGAATTCGCATTTAGTGATATTCGTGCATCTTCTTATACTAATGTGTGTGCTCTCTCTTGAATAATTCACCAAGCTTCAAATTCATGCAAAGACTTTCGTTTATACATTGCACTCACTGATACAAAGCAATCAACGTATGTCGATAATTTCCTTTCACATTTCTTGATCAAGTAATTTGGAAGATAAATTTTTTTTTGTAATCATTAATCTATGGTTTACTTTACCACAGATAAAACGCGCATATTCATGAGTTTGTGAATAAGTAAAATTCGAAAGTTTATCAATCTACTGAATTTTTTTCTAAATTTCGACTGCATCGCTTTTTTAATGAAACGAACTATATTCTGTAATTAGTTTTAATTGTGTATAAATTTATTTCTCCTCAATCTTGCGTTTCATACAGCATTCTATGTAATATCATTGAAATGTTAAGAGATGGCTATTGCTTTCCAGAAAAACTTATTCGCGAGTAAATTTTGCGTTAAATGGGATACAGCAGATACAATCATTGATGTGAGAAACTCGCGTATATTGTAATAATCACCTCCTTCGTACCTGAAAAGAGTTTGAGAGGCGAACAATAGCTCATTCGTTCACAAGCCTGGAAGTATTTCCCCTTAGTTAAATAATGGATTGAATAATTAAGACAATTTTTGTATATTTTAAGATAACAGTAATTAATACATATTCATTATTAAATCTAAAAAAATGTGTTTAAAGACTTTAGTTATCAACGCGTTATGCAAATTGCATATTTCGACATTGATAAATTATAAAATATTGAATAGAATAAATCGCAAAAAAGTAACAAAAAAAAAAAAAAAAAAAAAAAAATACAGATATAAGCCATCATATTCGCTTTAAAAAGAATTTAATATTTTTTTGAAAGGAGTCGAAATCGTGACAAGCTTGTATTTATAGAAGATTCACAAAATGTAAAACAAATATCGTTTCAGATTACTATGTGATGGAAACACTGAATAAGATATGGGAGAATAAACAGAAATAAATGTAAGTAATCTTCTTTCTTAATATTTAAAAAAATATTCACTAACAATTCTTAGAATATTTGAAAAATATTCTACGAATTTCATTTTATTTGAGTCTTGTTCGAAATAAAAAAAAAGCAAAGCGTAACTCAAACCAGAAAAATAGGACCACGATATACACTCATGTCCATAAATTAAGGATAATGAAGTTCAGGCAAAGAAAGAGACAGAAGCAAAACAAATTTGACTTATTTGTAAAGTCTATTTATTAAACAAAAGGTAAAGAGCAAAAAAGATGCTATATCTTTGACATAATTAAAAAAAATTGTGATTTTTACTCCCTGGAGCAAATTTCAAAAAAGAACCTATTTACAAAAAACAGTATAACATGGTTAGTATGATGGTTAATATGGAGTGTCTCCCGGACGATGCAATGCAGGCCTTACAACGCCTAGGCATGCTGAGTATTAAATTATCAATCTGATCTTGGGGAGTATTACACCACTCATCAAGCAATGCCCTCCGAAGTTCCGGTTGACAGGTGGGAGCTGGTTGACGGGCTGTAATTCGTCGGCCAAGCATACCACACACATGCTCTATTGGATTCAAGTCCGGTGAGTATGCTGACCAATCCATACGGGGGACAACCTCCAATTGAAGGCATTCGTCTACAATGTTTGCACAGTGAGGACCGGCGTTGTCATCCTTAAACAGAAATTCAGCACCCATGGCGCCCCGAAACAAACGTACATGTTGTTCCAGAATGACATCCCGATAGATGTGGCCTGTCATCGTTACAATCTGAACATGCAGGTCAGTTCTGGAACCAAGAATAATTCCTCCAAAAACGAGCCATCCTGCACCATCGTAACGGTGTCGTTCAATGGTGTTCTCTTGGTGGTAACGGGTACCTGGCGCTCTCCATATGAAAGTCCGGCGAGAATCAGACTGCAAACTAAACCTGGACTCGTCGGAAAACATCACACAAGACCACTGTTGTGGTGTCCCCAATACATGCTCTCTACTCCAGGTTAATCGCAGGCGACAGTGAGTTGCGGTAAGTGGAACACATCTGACAGGCCTATGAGCATATAGACCAATGTGCCCTAAGTATCTGTACACGGTCTGCCTTGAAACTGTCATACCGGTAGCTGAAGAGGGCTGACGAGACAGGTCTGATGCTGTGCTCCGTCTGTTTCTTTTGGCAGTAACTACTAAATACCGGTCGTCATTCGGCGTTGTAACTCGGGGGCGACCTGTGCTGTAACATCTACTCACATTACTATCATCTTGGAATCGTTGCCAAAGCCTGGAGATGACACTCTGGGCGATTCCAAGTTCCTCGAATACTTCCAGCTGGGTACGTCCACATTCCAATTGTCCGATAATTCTATCACGTAACAAATCATCCAAATGCTTCCTTTTCGCCATAACTATGCGGTTATTGCACTTAAAGGCTTTTAAAGCGCTTGTGAACAATTTTACTTTTTTGCCACCATTCCTTATATACCCCTCTCTTACACTCTCGTCATTGTGACGTACTATCCGCGCCATCTGGTGGTTTCCTGTAATTTGCTTATTCTTCTTCAAGATGTGTGTGATAATTTTACAGGTGAAATTTTTATTTTAGAGTTCAATTTCTGTGTGATTCTGAATTATCCTTAATTTATGGACATGAGTGTAAAAATCACGCAAATTTAAAACAAAAAAATTATAAATAAATTATTTGAAACCTAAACATTCAAATATTCATTATTCAATTAAAACATTATGTACCAAATTTTAGAAAATATTATTTTAATCTATAAAAATAAAATATAATTTATATTCGTAACATCATATAAAATGCACACTATATATAAAAAAAAGAGTAAATTAATTAAAAAAAATTTTTTTTTACCTGTTTCTTATAGGAATAGGTGTAGGTGCATCTTGTTTTTAAAATGCACATTTTCTTTTAATTGTGACTCAAATTATGTTCATTCATATTTTACTGAAATACAAGAAAAAACACAATAGACGAAATATTGTTTTTTTATTTACTTATAAAAATATCCTTGGAGGCTTACGTTTAGAACATGAAAGAGGATTTGCATATTTTTACCATAATTTACTCTCATTTTAATAGAAGCTTCCTTTTGAAATAATTCACCCTTTGTAGAAATAATTTTTTTTTCATTTTCACATTTCACTATTTTACCGTAAACAATTGAAAAGTTTTGAAAAAGAAAAAAGAAAATAAGAACGATTCATGCCATAAAACTTGCATCTTAAAGAAAATTAATATCATATAAACAATTTACATACTAAACAAAAAGCGAATATAAAGAAAAATATGTTTCATCATTAGACAATAACTTTATATTTTCCTCACCTTTAAATTCTCTTAATCATAATACATATTTGGGAAAGCTGAATCTTTTATGCTTAGAAAGAAGTTATGAATTAGGAGCCAGTTATTCTAGTAATGTTCTCAAAGTTATAGACGAATAACTATGTTTCTCACAACAGACATTGTTATTAGTCTATTAGACATTGTTATTAGTCTATTAGACATTGTTATTAGTCTATTAGACATTGTTATTAGTCTATTAGACATTCCTATTACTCTATTAGACATTGTATTAAATTTCCATCTATTGACAAACAAGCTATTCATGTTTTTTAAAATATATGGATATTGTTGTCGGAAACGGAGTTTTTCATTTCCTTGACCACTTTCAACTATGCTTATTGGTTAAGTTTTTAAAAATTTCTTTCATGATCTACTGGTTTATTTTTTTAATTTCTTTCTTTTCAGAGCATTTTCTAAATTGCATTCACGAGCTAGTAATTATATAATGACACAATTAAATAATGTAAAATTGTCTTAAATATATATATATTAGATGAAAACAAAGGCAATTTCATTTCAAAGTGAAAATAAAATTTTTTAAGAAAAGAAAATCAGTTGGAATTGTAATTTTTTTTTATTTTTTAAGATTGCTGCTATAATTTGTATTATATATATATATACATATATATATATATATGTGTGTGTGTGTGTGTGTGTGTATATGTGTGTATGTGTGTGTAAGTCACATTATGTGTGACTAAACCGTGATTTATCTACTTTTGAAAGTTATGTCTGAAGCAATATCTAATTTCTTCACTTTGAATGAGTAGTGTTGTAATAAGTCTTCCATTCAAGTTAAATAGCATAAAAGTCGTATAGCATAAAAAAACAGATCATATCACCAGTGATCAACTAAGCAATCAACTACAAGTATAGATCAAATAAAAAAATAATTTTCATAATTAAAAAAATATTTAAAATTTCAATAACTTTTATTAAAAATAAAATATTTATATATAATATAAAAATTATAATAAATATAATTTTTTAATATTATATGTAAAATATAATAAAATATTATATATAAATAAATATTTATACATAATAAATAAGCTGTTTATTTTACAAGAAGTGAAAAAAAAACAATATTTTAATCCAATACCTTTAAATAAATGAGTTTATTTTAATCCCATGCTTAAAATAGAGATATTTCATTGCAATAAAGTCAATTTTTGCAAAGTTCCTTTTTATTTGTCTATGCTTGTATAAATTTCTAAATAAAAAATCTTGCTTTCATTTCATTCTCTCTCAGTATTTCATACAATACTATTCGATTTGGATTCGTTAATATAATCTTAAAAACATGAATATTCAGTAAACTGAATTAACTTCGAAATTAAACAAGGAGTTATTTAAAATTATTCTCATGACAGAGTATCAGAACACTTATTCTAAAAGCAACTATTGTATTGAATCAAATTAAAATAACTTCTGTAAATTAAAAGAAAATAATTATAATGAAATGCCATACGATTTTAGTTCCTTTTTGTGGTATTTGGATCAAATGTCTTATGAAGTGTATGATATATTCAAATGAACTCTATTCAAGTTATCATTTAAATGAAAGACGAATGAATTTGCCAGATTTGACCTCTGGGAATCTTTATTCAGCCTTAAAAACACTTTTTTAAAAGATGTCAAGTTGAAAAGGAGAGAATTATTTTCTATGCAATCACTTGAGATTAAAACGCTCCAGATAGTTTTGGTGACTGAAATTTAGTAATTGCTGTGGGGCCTGATATTGTTTGTGCCAAATCTAACCTCTGAATGCCCTAGTGAATCTGCTGATTTTAATCTATGTCTCTGTTGATTTTAATTAAATGGCTCTTGATAAGTAAGAATGGATGAAAGGAATTCTTTTGGGACAAATGTGCCTGATGCTTCAATGAATTTTGACTTTAGAGGGAACTTAAAATTTTGTTTTGAAAAAGAAAGTTATACATTTTCTTTAATTGAATTTGATTGTCGTGATTCTAAATTTTGCAATAATTTAATTCTCATTAATTTTAATTTATTATTGAAGCTTTATTCTCAAATAAATAAATATATTTTGAGAGGAAAGTGGAGAACTAAGTAAATAAAAAAATAAAATTAGAAGCAAATAAATGAAATAAGAATATAACATAAAAGAACTAAAGCGTTTTAGGTGGTAGCTGGCTACAGATAAGGATTATATGAATACTTCCATAAATATTCTTGTGTCTAATTCACAGTGCCATGCAGTCCGGGACGGCCCTCCCATGAGTATTATTCATGAGTGTCTATTCCATCCCATGAGTATCTATTCAAAGGTACAGCTTCAGTTGTTATGGACCACCCGTAGATAGAAGTCTGACTTGGCTCCGTGTCGTTGAAGAAGGACAACAGTGCCTCCCGGGAAGACTTGTAGAGGGATCGACTAAGAAGACAAAAATTAACATTGAATTGAACATTGGACTGAATATTACAAAACGTCACCAGTCTGCTAGTTTTTTGAAACAGTGTCTACAACAAGGCAGCCAGCGGATTGAACCTCAGTCTTACTTACAGTCAACTTACAGCGAAACCCTCATAAAAATATATTTTTTGAATTTTAATAGTAGTTTATTTATTTTTGTTTCAATGTAGTATATATTTATATTTAGTTTTTATTAAGATTAATTATAAAATTACAATCTCCCATTGTTGTTATTCAAGAATTATTCCCATTAGCTATACACGATATCTATCAATTTAAAGATATTTGAAACGAAATCTAAGAATACAAGTCTCAGACTTTTGAGTTAATATGGTAAATGTATTTGTAAATGTAAATGTATTCGCATATTTGTTAATATAGTAAATGTAAATGCATATTAACTTCTTGCATTGATTGATCGCTATCTATGCCATGACCACATGCCATTAGCCAAAGCCAACTAATTTTTTTTTCGGATAGAAAATGTTTGTTGCAGAAAATGTTCGAAATGCAATGTTAGAATTTTGTTTGGGCGGAAAAGTATATTCCAGTGTTCAGTCGCTGTCTTACGGTTAATTTGCAGGTACCATAAATTTAAAAAGTATTTCCTTTTTTTAAAATACAAGTATTGTCTAACTTTTCAGATGTTGAATTTCTTAGTCACGATTAAATAATTTGAAATAAAGGAACCAATAAGCGACTATACATCTCAAAGTTATGTCAGGTCACGTCAAATAAAATATAACATTATTAATTCAATATCCTTCAAATGTTTAGTAGAAGTATTTATATTCATGAAACACGTTAATTTTTTTTGTAAGGATAATCTGATCATAATACTTTCGTTGGATTTCCAACGATGAGTCCAAAAAAAGATTCAGAGGAGTCCAAAAAAAGAACGTATAAATTGATTTAAGCAAAACAGGTCTGAAAATAAAATGCATAAAAGACAGGTTTAAGCGGTTTAAGGTACAGGTTTTCGATGCGTTTGTACCTGGTTTGTGTCCTAATTCTTTTGATATGGTAATGCTGCCTGATAAAAACAGAAATTAGTTAAGCTGAATAAGACATTCTGTAAATAGATGCAATGATTAAAGAACTTAAAATAAGTTGATGATGTTCGCTTACAAAGATAAGAATGAATAAATATTACTTGGGAATATTTTCTAATGGAATTAGTATAAAATATATGTAAATTAACCTCAGATTTTATTACATTTCTATAAACAGCATGTTATACATTAGAAGTATAATATTTAATTAAGGATAATGATATGGACACAGTTTCATGTTTCTGAACTGTTAAGTTAATGTAATTTGAGCTTCTTTGAGCAATTTGAAATTTGATTTAATATAATTATGTTTATTTGATCTCAAGTATAAAAGTGATTTTTATAATCATATAGATCTAACTTTCTACAACTTTTATTCATAATTTCTAAACATTTCACTGAATATCAAATATTCCTATTTCAGGATACTTTGCGATTTCATTAAAATATTATAAAGGAAGATATTTTTTAAAGGTTGACAGCAAAATTACTGAACTAAAAAAGGAAAACAAATTGTTTTTCAGGATGTTTTTGCAATTATTACACAGTATTTTATCAGGTTTCAAAGATTTATTGATGTAATTAAAATATAAAAATTCCTGATGTTATATTAAAACATATTTCTATATATATATTAATAAATACATATCAAAATAATTTCAATTGATATGTATATAAATATATTTTTATTTATTGTAAAAAAACCAAAAACAATATTAACATGGAAAACTAATTTCTGATACCAATATTACTTGGAAATGTCAATTTATCAAAACTATTAAGACATATTAAAAGGTATTTATTAGGATTTATACCGTAACAAGCAATACATTAATTTTTTTAGTTGTAAATAATTATTTTGAATTAGTTTAGGTTCTTACAAGTGGAGAAAAATGTTTTTTGGGTTAATGGTTATTTAATATTAAATGCCATGTAATTTTTATATTTTAAATGTGTTTATTTATTTCTGTACTGCACAAAATTTTGTTTACGTTTTGTTTTAGTGGAATTAAAATTTTTTTTTATCTTTTATAATATCAATCAATAGGAATAATTTAATATGTGTAGCATTCAAAAACTGTTATATTTATTTTAAAACAGCTTTATATTGCAGACGTAAGTATTATTATTTTAAAACAGATTTATATTGCAGACGTAAGTATTATTATTTTAATCCAATGGCAATTGTATAAATAAAAACAAATAAAATCTCTGTTTTTTTTATAAAAAAGTTTCCTGTATCAAACAATTTCAGCTTGAAAAAGCTTTGCAGCATTTTCTTACAATTTACACGTTAATCTTAACAAACAAGTATAACTATGTCATCAAGTAAATCATTAATTTCGCATCATTCGAGATACTAAACGAGAAAACTATGATAAATGTCTGTTTATATTTGTTATTAGTAAGATTAAGTTTAGCGAAATCATTATGTTCATTAATCAAAACTCAAATTACTAATTACAAAAATGAAATACAAATCTGTTGTTGGAAACAGCGAGAAATTTTTGTATGCTACTGTTTATATTCCTCGTAAATTAACTTCGAGTAAATTATAAAAATCATAATGAATTTAGCAATTACACGAAACAATTTAATCTTAATGAATGATTTGACAGATGTTACATATTTGACATTGTTAATTAGAATAAATGTGTAAATTCCTTATTTTCTTGTATTAAAAAAAAAATTTAAAAATAGAATTTATGTATATATATTTATTAATTTCAGTTTTATAGCTTAATTGTAGTTAATTACTTCGGAATAATTAATTAAACTCCTTAATGATCAGTTAAATTAACAGAAAGGTTTTAGCTATCATACCTTTAGTGGAAAAAAGATGTTAACTATATATAATAAATGTTAATTTTATTCATTAATAAATAATCATTTATTCAAATTTTTAATTATTGACATAATTATGATATCATATAAAACTTAAAATAGATCTGCTAATAAGAACTGTAGAGTAATTTTGATAATAACAAAAGTAATTTCATTCATTAATATATTAAGAAAATGGGAAAAAAACTTAATTCTTATCCCACCGTTATAACGTATATTTGAACAGAATCCATTTTTTTCTTAAATAATATATAAACGTAGCATGCTAAAATTACAACAGCTATTGGTTGTTATACATTAAATATTGTAATATTATATTACATTAAAATAAAGCTTTATAGTATTCATTTTGAAAAAGATTAATGACAGAGTTTATAGTTATATTCTTTTGCACTTTGTATCTCACATTTGCTTTAGTATGGGAATACACACAATAAATTCCATGTTCAACCAAACGGGAAATGCGGGTAGTTATAACCATTTTATACTTAACATTCTTACTCTCTCTCTCATATATATATATATATACACTGAAGTGACAAAAGTCATGGGATACCTCTTAATATCGTGTCGGCCCTCCTTTCGCCCGGCGAAGTGCAGCAACTCGACGTGGCATGGACTCAACAAGTCGTTGGAAGTCTTCTGCAGGAATATTGAGCCATGCTGTCTCGATAGACGTCCATAATTGTGAAAGCGTTGATGGTGCAGGATTTTGGGCACGAGCAGACCTCTCGATGATGTCCCATAAATGCTCGATGGGATTCATGTCGGGCGATCTAGGTGGCCAGATCATTCGTTGGAATTGTCCAGAATGTTCTTCAAACCAATCGCGAACAGTTGTGGCCCGGTGACATGGTGCATTGTCATCCATAAAAATCCCATCGTTGTTTGGGTACATGAAGTCCATGAATGGCTGCAAGTGATCTCCAAGTAGCTGAACATAAGCATTTCCAGTCAATGTTCGGTCCAGTCGCACCAGAGGACCAAGTCCATGCCGTGAAAAAACAGCCCATACCATTACGGAGCCACCTCCAGCTTGAACAGTGCCTTGCTTACAGTTTGGGTCCATGGCTTCGTGGGGTCTGCGCCACACCGAACCCTACCATCAGCTCTACGAACTGAAATCGTGACTCATCGAACCAGGCCACGGTTTTCCATTCATCTAGGGACCAACCGATATGCTCACGTGCCCACGAGTCGCTGCAAGCGATGTCGTTCTGTCAGTAAAGGCACTCGAGTCGGTCTTCTGCTGGAATAGCCCAAGAAAGCCAAATTTCTCCGCACAGTTCTAACAGACAAGTCCCTTGTACATCCCACATTGATTTCTGCGGTTATTTGACGCAGTGTTGCTTGTCTGTAAGAATTTACGACTCTTTGCAGACGTCGCCGGTCTCGGTCGTTAAGTGCAGGCGGCCGACCACTGCGCTGTCCATGGTGGGATGTTATGCCTGAAATTTCATACTCTCGGCACACTCTTGACACAGTGGATCTGGGAATGTTGAATTCCCTAACGATTTCCGAAATGGCATGACCCATGCGTCTAGCTCCAACTAACATTCCGTTCAAAGTCTGTTAATTCCCGTCGTGCGGTCATCATCACGTCAAAACCTCTTCACATGAATAAAATGAACAAAAATGAAAGCTCTGCGAAAGCACTGCGCATTTATACCTGTTCTACGCGATGCTACTGCCATCTGAAAATTTGCATATTGCTATCCCATGACTTTTGTCACTTCAGTGTATATATATATTATGTATATATATATATATATATACGCCTGTTTGTTTTCATGTACATGAGTATGCCCGTATGCATGTGCATTTGCATAATTGTGTGCACATCATAAGCATGTGCATGCATGCATTTCATAAGTATATGCATGTATGTATATTCATGTGCATGTCTATGCATGTGCTTGTGCATAAGTATGTCTGTGCATGTACATGCGTTTTACTTTGAAGATGCGTGTTTACTCCACCTAAATAAGCAATAAAATCTACCAAACATGCTACATCTGCCAGCAACCTTTAGCACCTTTAAGTTCTGGCTCAGATTTTGCTTTCGATATAACAAACGATTTGATTAATTTAATTATGCCATTAAATATTTGTAACATTTGACCTCCACTAAACCACCTTAGTATATAAAATAGAGGTTATCATAATACTGAGCATCTACATTTTTCAGAAATTCCTGAATTGGCTATGATTCAATACCGAGCCTTTATAAAATTCACAGTCTTGACACAGTTTACATGTTTTCCACTTTTAAAGTTTTACCGTTTACATTTTCTTGGTGTACTTACCATGTATTGGGTTGGTGCATAATTATCAGGCGTTTTTAAACGATATTATCAGGCGTTCTTATAAATAGTCTTTTTGTGCTGTCATTTCGTCTCCATTACAGTGTGAAGGCGGTCGAGTTGAGACAGATAGACATAGCTGTTGATGTTGAATTGCCGCTTGCCGTTTTTGTTTGGAATCCGCCACTGTTGAAACTCATCGTCGCTATTCCACCAATAACAAATCCCGTTTAATCCCGTAATCCGCGACTCGTGACTCAGTGGTAACGTGCGTCAGTAGTACGCATTAGGGCTGAGGTTCAATCCATTGGCGCCTTTTTTGTAAACACTGTTTCCAAAAAACCTTAAGATTGATGGCGTTTCGTGATGTTCTGCATTTTTACCTTCTTAGTTGGTCCCTCTAAAAATCCTCCCGGAAGGTACTGTCCTCCTTCTTCAGAGACACGGAGCCATGTCAGACTTCTATCTATGGGTGGTCCATAACAACTGAAGCTGTCCCTTTACCTCCATTCATGAGTAGATACTCATGAGATGGCCGTCCCGCACAGCAGGACACAGATGATTAGATACAAGAATATTTATGGAAGTATTCATATAATCGTTATTTGTAGCCAGCTACCACCTAAAACACTTTAGTTCTTTTATGCTATATTCCTATTTCATTTATTTGCTTCTTATTTAAGTTTTTCGTTTACTTAGTTCTCCACTTTTATCTCAAAAAATATTTATTCTCTTGGGAATAAAGTTTGAATGATAAAACCAAATTAATGAAAATTATATTCTGGTAAAATTGATAACGACAATAAAAGTCAAATACAGAAAATTTATAACATTCTTTTTCAAAAGAAAATATTAGAATCCCTCTAATGTTAAAATTCACTGAAGCATCAGAGCCAGAGTTGTTCCAAAAGTATTCCTTTCATACATCCTTACATATCAAGAGCCATTTAATTAAAATCAACAGAGACAATGATTAAAATCAGCAGATTCACTAGAGCATTCAGAAGTTTGATTTGGCACAAACAATATCAGGCCCCATAGCAATTACTAAATTTCAGTCATTAAAACTATCTGGAGCGTTTTAATCTCAAGTGATTGCATAGAAAATAATTCTCTCCGTTTCAACTTGACATCTTTAAAAAAAGTATCTTTAAAGCTGAATAAAGATTCCCAGAGGTCAAATCTGGCAAACTCATTCGTCTTTTATTTAAATGATAACTTGAGCAGAGTTCATTCGAATATTTCAGACACTTCATATGACATTTGATCCCAAATACCGCGAAAAGCAACTAAAATCGTATGTCATTTCATTATAATTATTTTCTTTTAATTCACGAAAGTTATTTTAATTTGATTTAATACAATAGTTGCTTTTAGAATAAGTGTTCTGATACTTTGCCATGACAATAATTTTGAATAACCCCTAGTTGAATTTTGAAGTTCATTCAACTTATTGAATATTCATGTTTTTAAGATTACATTAACGAATTTAAATCAAAAAGTATTGTAAGAAATACTTAAAGGGAACGAAATGAATGCACGATTTTTCAGTTAGAAATTTATACAAGCACAGAAAGGAACTTTACAAACATTGACTCTTTGTCTGTTACTATGAAGGTAAAGACAAAGATTTGACGGGGATTATTAAATATTAGACTTTAAGAAGATTAGAAGGGGATTATTTATCTCATGCTTAAAATAAACTCATTTATATGAATGTATTGCGTTTAAATCTTAATTTTTTTTTCACTTCTTGTAATATAAACTACTTAAGGTAAATGTGTGAATATTTTATTTTTAATAAAAATTATTGAAATTTTAAATATTTTTTTAATTATGAAAAAAATGTTTTTATTTGATTTACACTTGTAGTTGATGGCTTAATATTTATTCACCGGAGATATGACTTATTTTTATGCTATGCTACTTTTATGCTATTTAACTTAAATCGAAAACTTATTATAGCACTGCTCTTTCAAAATGAAGAAATAAAATATTGCTTTAGAAAAAAACTTTCAAAAGTCGACAAATCCCGGTTATGTCACATAATGTGACTTACACACACACACACACACACACATATATATATATATATATAATAAAACTTATAGCAATAATCTTATAAAATAAAAAAATTTAGAATTCCAAACGATTTTTTTTCTTGAAAATTTTTTTTTAATTAAATTAATTTTTAATTAAAATAATTTCATTTTTAATTTTTTTAAAAAAAATCTTCATTTAAAAAAAAAAATCTTCTTTTTTTTAAATTTAATAATAAACATGTATTAATTATTGTTATCTTAAATGATATAAAAAATAATCTTAAATATTCACCCATTATAATGAATTATTCACGATATGGTAATATTTCCAGGCTTGTGAAGGAATGAGCTATTGTTCGTTTCTCAAATCGCGGTAGCTCTTTTCAGTTACGAAGATACTCGATGGTGATTATTACAACATATGCGAGTTTCTCACATGAATAATTAAGCCCGCTGAATGGAGTTTCTTGTGTTTTATCCCATTTTACTCAAAATTTATCAATTAAGATGTTGTGACTAATCCTCAGTGTCCTGCAGTGCGGGAAGGACAACCCATGAGTAATCTACTCATGGATGGAGGGAAAGGGGCAGCTTCTGTTGTGATGGAGCAACCGTAGGTAGAAGTCTGACTTGGCTGCGTGATGCTCTTTACAGTCAAATGAGACCGGGACCTACGGCTTAAAGTGGATTCCGAACCACTACAAACATCCATGGCACCGCCGAGACTCGACACCGAAACCTGTGGCACCGAGCGCCAGAGCGCATATAAACATAAGTTTACAATGTTTACACTATTAAACATAAGTTTACAATATTAAACATAAGTTTACAATATTAAACATAAGTTTACAATGCAAGAATATTTCAAACAGTTTTAATGCAAATTATTAGAAAAACAATGCAATTTTTTTAATAATACTTCTTTAAATTTCATATAAATTATGAGAATATACATAGAAATATTTTTTTTCCTTTAAGAAAAGTGAAAGATTTAAATTTGGATAACAAAAACATATTGATTGATGTATTTAATTATTATAGTTCCATTCCGAGCAAAAATAAGTTTATGCAAAATAAAGGTAAAAAAAATAAAAGCTTAATGTTACTTAAATTTTTCTATTTATCATTATATTTTATGGCAGTCATTTCTGTCAAACAAAATTTTTAAGAAGATTTTGAAATCAGAAAACCGGAAAATACTGCTTGATGCGAAATCAGCAGAAATATTCCTGCTAAGTATGAGTGGTGAAAAGTGAGAAAGCAAAGCCAAATAATTTATTTTATCAGTCGAATGAATTCGTTTAATTAACGAAAATGATCGAATGGAAATGAAATTAAAAATAATTAAATTTTGTTTGGATTCATTTCTGAAAGTATCATGAATTGAAAACAAAAATAATTGGTCTTTGGGAAGAAATTGTTTTGATATTAATGATTTCGAATATTTTAGAATGATAAATATATTCGAGAATGCATTATTATTTTATTTTTCTTTATTTAATTTAAGGAATAAGTTGCTTGAAGAAGTATATTTCTGAAAATAAATGACAATGCTTTTGCTTTCTAATTTCAAAATGGGCAATTTTCCAAAATCAACTAAGAAATAAAATAAACGATAAAAATAAAAACATTAGTGTATTTCAGACTAATATCAAAAGCAGGAAGCTAAAAAGAGCATGGGGAATTATGAAAGTCAACATCAAATAAAAAATTACTATTTCTAATTATTTCATGATGTCCTTGTTTAACTATTAATTACTTCGTTAATGAGCTAATAGAAGATAAAAAGCAAAAACTTTTTTCAAGATAAAAATTATTTATATTATTTTACAAATAAATAAATGTTGCTACTGTCAAAGGCATTTTATTTTTCTGTTTTTGGCCTTTTGGCCCTTTTCTAGCTCGCATTATTAGATTTTATATTGATAGAAATATTAAAAATGCCACCTTCTATGTAATTTGATTTATTATTGTACCTTCTGCATACTACATATGATAAATTATTTGTTCTATGTCTTAATAAAAAGAGAAACAAATTGACTAATATATTTATTAAATAGGAACTCACTAGTTTACTTAGAATAACAATGTGTTCTTTATAATGAGTATATGAAAACTTTGTAGTGTTGTCGATTAAATAGGGCCCCATGTTGGGCGCTAGATTGTAGTGTTGTGGGCTGTGCAGCTGAATTGTAACTGGGTGTGGTTACGTTGAGACTTGAGACACAGATTTCAAAACACACAGTTCTATTTACACACTCACAACAGCACACACATACTATATTTAACACATTTAAAGACATAAACTTACAGATCCCACGAATAAGCCGAAGTCGCGATACTCAGTTTTGTGCGAAATATACTGTCTTTCCGGATGAGAGCCTGTAGGCCAACTAATACACAGGGTTGTGCTAAATATATTTTCTCTCGGGGTGACAGACAGTAAGATAAGCGTCTATCAGCGGGAGCTTCTCTCTCTTCCTCTCGGGTGAAAGTTTTGAGGGTTACTGAAAGCCACAAGGGACGTCCTTGCAGTGCGTAGGAGGTAGCACGCTTACATCTTATAAAACTTTTAGTTGATACTATGACCAATAGTATTACCAACTATACCACAATACTAATTACCAACTATACCACAATAGTATTACCAACTATTTATCTCAGCAATTAGAGAAAACTATACACCATTTCTCTGCACATAAATACTATTTTATTACAAATGGCTCTATTGTCTTCAGAATGACCCCCTTGTCCCAGTAACTTCAACATTTTTTCTTTATCAAAAACCCGGTTTGCTTCGTAGCGTTACATACTATTATGAAACCATTTATTATTTATCTTTTATTAATTAAATTTTCATATAAATTTGATTTTGATAACTTCAATTTGACACCTTCACTGACACAACATAATAATACATAATTATCATCTGCTATTTTAGTCTCTCGCCAGAGTCACTTCTAATATGGTAGCTTGTGATATATATATATATATATGTGTGTGTGTGTGTGTGTCTAGCTTTACAATTTTTACTCAGAGACAAATGGAATTACAAATAATAATTATAAAAAAATAATAATTCAACGAAAAGCAATATCATATAAGTAATTGCATTAACAACAAATTTAATTAACTTGACGTTTTACAAATTCAATTAAAACCAAGTTTAACTATCAAAACTCCATTTCCTTTTTAGATGTTAATTTAATTCCAACAGTTTAAAGAAAGGTTTTATCTCAAAATCCAAACTAGTGGTAAGACTAGACAATTATTTTTTGGTGAAGCAAAATCAATTAGAATCACACATTTCATAATGAATTTTTTTTAAATATGTGCTTGTACTGTTTTTTGATATAGTTCGAAAATCCATTTTTTTAAAATCCAAGTTCGTTTTGTTCTTCTACAGCTATAAGAGTAATAAAAAATAACTTTACTAAAAAGACATATTATTCACAATTATTCAAAAAATAAACAAGAAATCTTAATCGCTTTTGATACGTATAATAACATTTTTATTCATCAAACAGAATGAAACTTAAACGCATATCACACGGGTTTATTTAATCTGCCACTTAAACATTTAGTTAACGATGTGCATGGCCATCAGCTAATTCGTTTTCACGGAAGAAAAATGTTACCATAAACCGTGTTTTCCCCACTGGCTCCCAAGAAATCAGTAATTTGACTACAGAGGATGAATGTTGTATGAGCACGCAGCGATGAAATCATTGTTTAAGTGGCAACGGTGGTTTGTTTCAAGTTGAAAGTAGCGAAACAAGTACATCTGATAAGTCCTTTAGTGCTCTATGAGGATATTCATACCGTACGATGGACGTGGATTTGATGAACACCCGCTGGAAACTGTAGATTTTAGTACTAAATGGAAGAACTTGGAAAATTTCCATCAGTGCAACTATTAATGCATTAGTGCGAAATGGTCAATTTACTATTAGTGCACTAATGCTACGTTGGCACCAATATTTTCTGGATCTTCTCGCTTTTGAAAAAATGAAAACAACGCACGCTACCAGGTGGAATTAATCCTAGACAATTTGTCCTTTTGGCTATACAGTTATGGTTGGAAAATTAGTTCATTTTTTTTAAAAATAAATTATAGAATTTTTTTTTTTTTTTTTTACAAAAAATTGTTGTTTTGTGAAAAATAGTTTTTAATATGATACACTATATAGAAGTAATAAGAAATGTATCGATTAACAATACTGATTATCAATTAACCGATATTTTAAGAATAAAATTTCCTCATTAATAAAAATAGACAATTAAAGTACTTGCAGAGGATAAAAACTAAATAAATACACACACATATTTAAATTACCTGAATACGAATTACAGACTTCGTTTATTAGATTTAAAATTTCTACAAATTAATTTACAGACTTTAAATTAAATCTTCATTAAAATAACTCGCGAATTTTTTTTTAATCAGGATTTAAATAAAATAATTAAATCATTAAGATGCATAGTGGAATTCTATTCTCAATGAAAACAATTATTAAGATACATAAATTACATTTACAAACAAGTAATATATAAAAAAAAAATTAAAGTCAATTCCTACTTTTTTTTCACTATATTGCAGAAAAGTCCTTTATAAATAATTTTGTTCCTTTTTTTTAAATTAGAAAAATTCTCTCTCTCTCTCTCTCACACACACTTTCCATCTCTCTCACCAATTTATTTACTTGTTTCATTTTCCATTTTGTTTCCTCCTTGACACAGACTAGAACCCAGAATGAAAAATGAATCTGAAAAAGAAATTTTTTTCCAGCAATCTACACGCTTCGCCACTGACGGTATTTATTTCTAAATTTATATCCTGCTAAATATCTTACATAAGAGAATTTTTTTTCTCCCATATAAAACTAAAATTAATTAATTTAATTTAATTAATGAATTAATATTTGAAAAAAAAACTGTATTAATATCAAGTGCCATCCACTACAAGTTTAAAAAAAATGTATTCGAACTTGAGTGGATCAATAAAAAGTATTTTATTAACGATTGAAAATTTGAACGAGATATATATAGGAAGAGTGTGAACTAATAGTAGGAATTGAATTAAAGAAAATTTACAAATAATAACAATTTTTTTTGAAACAACAATAATTTTAAATTATTTTTTTTCTATTCACATTGATAAATCAATTTCCGTAGAAGAATTGTATAATAGATAAATATCTAACATTTAGTTTAAGAAAAAATTTATTTTTGCAATTTAAAAAAAAGGGTTTTTTTTTTGAGGTTCAAGAAATAAATTTATACCTCTTATAAGTTAAAATCAAAACGGAAGCCACAGAATAAACATGAAAGTTTCGCATGCCAAAAAAAAATGTTGAAGATGCACTTCAACCTGTACTAGTATTTTCATTGACAAAATTCCGAGACTTCAGTCGATAAAATGGATTTCCGATTTATTCTTTTACATAAAAAATATTTTTAATAAATTTATTTTTTGCATCTCAAGTAAGACTAAACCACTTTTTGCCGAAAACAACAATTTAATAAGTGAATATGCTCAAAATAAATTATAATATTTTATAATAGTATCACATAAAATTTGCAATTGTTTCACAATATTTTACTAAGCATTATAAATGAAAAAGTGAAAATATGTCGGAAAATTTAATAAAAAAAACTCTTTTAGTTTCGAAGTAAATAGAATTTTAAATGACTACGCATACTTTTGTATTTTGTCAAAAGTCAATATTTATATGTCAAAGAAACATGGTTATGTATGGAAAATCAATTTTTCATTCGCAATTTGAAAAAAATATAAACGCATTTTGAAGAATGTATCCGATAAAAATGTAAATTCAAAGTAACATTTTTTCATATAAAATCCTTCTAATATTAAAATCTTATATCGATATTAGTAGTAAAAAATTATGATATTGTAAAAAAATATCTGAAACTTCTTTAACAGATTTTGTTTATTTATATACATACAGAAATCAATACAGTACGACTCCGCTAAAACAGGGCATCGAAAAGTAACTATTATACTCGCATTAAAGGTTTACAGTGGTAATACAACTATGGCCAAAAAGTAAGACCATAAAAATTAATTTTATTTATTAAAAGACCATTTTATTTATTTTATATTTTTCAAAAACTCCTTATTTATTCTTCCAAATTTAATGCATCGCCTTCAAAGAAATCCCCTCCGGACACAATGCACTTATGCCAAATGTGGTTTTTCCAATGGATTTCATTTTTGCAAACTAAAGGATCAATACAGACAGGGATGGCCATTCAAAGCGGCGGCGATTCACGTTGAATTGACCTTTGGCAATTGACCGATCAAAACGGCGTCCCCGGAAGTGATCTTTTTTGAGTTTAGGGAATAGCTAGAAGTCGCACGGTGGGAATGTGGTGGTTGTGTAACGATATGGATTTCATTTTTGGCGAAAAGGTCACGAAGGATCAATACAGTATGAGCTGGCGCATTCAATGTTTTCGGTACCAATCGAGACTTGACGCGTTTGTGGCCCATTGACCTAATATGGAAAGTCACCGAATCTTTTCAAACAAAATTTAATGCAAGATCTTTTGTTCAAATTCAGAAATCGTCGGAATCATTTTTAGCGGTTCTTACAAAGCCAAGTGTATCTCAAACACTAATGAATAGTTTGACATCAAATTTCCCACAGATGTCAAGGATAGTTTCAGCAAAAAAAAAAAAATAAAAATTAAATTGAAATTCCAAAAGCCCTAGGAATTTTAAATTGAAAACTGTTCTTATTTTTTGGACACAGTAGTATTTCGAAATTAAAGTGACGAACAAAAATTGCAAATTGAGTTAATAGTGTAAAGTAACAAAAATTATATTTAATGTCTCCGTTAAAATGGAGGAATAATATTAGATAATGAAGTAAAAAGTAGAAAAACAAATATTTTCTTTACTACGTATTGTACAATCTTTGTCCAAATTTAAACAAATCTGTTTTAAGTATATTCGCGAGCGACGTTAGGAGTTGATGTATTCAAATGACATTTGAAGTTCGTGCTCAACTTAAGACAACAATTTAGTGATGAAGTTAGTACAGCTTATGGTGCGATATGGGTGTATTCGCCATTGAAGACGTAATGGAGTTAGTTAAATTCTGCGCAATCTGCAACTTTGAACTTTCACGAAAGTAGAATTTTAACTTCCTAAAAATGGTGAACATAAGGTGAATATTATGATTGAAATGTTAGAATTGAGAGGAGACGTTGACACAAGCATATCATTTATTTTCTACAACTAGTAACTAACAAACAATCACAAATAATAAAGCAATAAAAGCAGACTATTAATTAACAAAGCAATCACTACAACACGAAGCCTGAACTACAACTAACAACGCCATGACTAAGTGACTAAATTTTTAAAAACCATCGAACACTCTGCTGTTGCCATTCATCTCGAGTAAAATTTAATTAAACATTTTTCCTTTCTGTCCGCAAGTGGTCCGCTATATTGTTCTCGTGCAAATTCATGGTGCATCCAGTTTATTTAAACATTTCTCTCCACGTGCGGTCCTCTATATAGTTTTAATGAGAACGCAAGATGGATTTTTACTAAGTTAATGGCAATCACAATTAAATGGAACTGAAAAAATTATTCATAAAAAATTTTTCAATCACAATAGTAATTGCAAAATAATTTGCTGCATTGAATTTTCAGTTTTTGTAGCTGACATATGTATTTGGTTGTTCTCTTTAGTTTAATGTGGGTAAAAATGTAAGGTAAGATAGCAGAACATGGGCCGTTGTGATTTAGCATCAAAAATTCATTTCGCCAAAGTCAGCCAAGTAACGTGTTGTGATTGTTAGGGAAGTAATTTGAAAACAACACAAGAAACCTGGGTTATCACATGTGGCAACTTATGGCTCCACAAAAAAGTTACCAAATCCTAACGGCCCCTATTTTGCGATTTGATTAAATATAATTTGAAATTATTGCATATATCACAGAAAAATTTAATTAACTTTATTAAGAACAATTGCATTTTAAAAAATAGTACAATTATCATTTTATAAAATTTTCAATATGTTAAGGTTTTTTTGGTATTGAAAAATATTTTACAGTATCATTCTACTGTATTAAATCTACAGCATCATTTATTAAAATGCATTGCTAAAATTAACATATCAAATCTGAAAGTATTTAAGTTAGCATTTATATTGACAACAATTTGCAAAATTTACAAAGTATTTATGTTTTTTTTAAGAATTCATATATTGTTTAGTTATTTACGATTTAATGATGTAGGTGTAATTAAATAAATATCGTATTTATTGCATTCGATTTTAATGTTGTCAAATTAAAAATTGTATTGAAAGTCATAGTTCAATACTGTACGTGCTATATTGAACACCGTAGAAGCATAATTTGAAAAGGAATTACACATAGTGAAAAAGATAAAGTCAGAATAAACTTTTGATATCTTATTTATACGTTTTTATCTATATAGTAAAACTGTGTGTAATTTTTTAAAATTAATTGCAATATTTATTTATTTTGTTCAATTTATTAGTAAATAAACAAACGAAGTTAAAATGCGTTTCTATTTATCAACTAAAAATATAAATTCTTCTTAAATATTTGATGATAGTTGTTTTTTAAAGAACATCCTTAATATTATTTTGAACAACGTTGTACTGCGATTGTAGTGCATTTATAGAGAGAAATGTTTAAATCTTTTGTAACTAATAGATTTATACGTAAGAAAATATTAAAGAGATTTGCTTGAACTTGTCGTATTAGTACCATCTGTGTAAATGAAAACTTTTGAAAGTTATTTCTTCGTAAAATTTCTATTGTTCTGATTGCGGTAAAGCTGCGGCAAATGAGTTTATTCCAGCGACTGACCTACTTTATTATTGATTTTCTGAGAAAACAGCTTTCTTTATTGTATCATTATTGGACATCTAATTGATATACGTTAGTTTTAAGGCGTTAATTCTTTGCAATTGAACATGTTACTAAAATAAATGTATATCGGTTAGCAAAAATGTAATGTATTAACATTTTATAGGTAAATTAATACGTGTTTATAGGAATATAATAAATTAGTTATCTTAAAACAAAAAATAAACATATATTACTTTTTTGGTTCAATTTTTTAATATTTTAAATATTTTGTAAGCAAATTTTGTGACATGCTTTTTCAAGAAAAAATGTTTTTAATTAGAAAATCGTTAATTACAGTTTAAATGGTTTATTACATTGTTTTTTTTTTTACTTCATAAAGAACCTTTTTATTAAAACACATCTTAAGAAAAGTAAATTTTTGAATTAAATTTTCAAACTTATCTTCTTTTACTTCAAATTATAATATAGATGATTATATCTTAATGTTTTTAGAGTGATTTCAAATATTATTCAGACTTGAAAGGATTCATTTATTGTTTTAGACGATAAGTAATTTATATGAAATTAAAAATTACCTAAATTATTTTCAAAATAGTAAAAACCTGTATTTAACAATAACATCTATGAACAGAAAACATAATGTTTCATTTCAATATTTTTATAGATATTTAACTTTTTATTAGTTATAGCTAAAGTCTTTTGTGATTTGTTTGTAAATAAATCACACTTTGTAATTTCAATAAAGTTTTAAGGGCTCATAATATTATTTCAGAAAATTTATAATCATAAGTATCAGCATTTTAAATAAATTTCAGGTTCTATAATTGTAGCAATTTTTCAATCAAACAATAAGAAACACACATCATTTGAAACTCATAGTAAATAAAACGAAATATTTTATGATTATAAAAAAAATTCCACAAAATAAAAGATTTTATAATTTATTATTTTATTACAATTGTGTTTGGTAATTTAATGAAAAACTATTATTTCGCTTTACAGATATGAAAAAAAAAATAATAATGCTTCGCTATTATTTACGGAAGTATTATTGGATTTAAATAACTAGAAAAAACATTTGGAAGCCTAATGGCTGAGTGACTAGCGCTGTGGCACTCGGTGCCACAGGGTTCGACTCCCGGCGGTGATATGGATGTTTGCAGCGGTTCAGAATCCACTTCAAACCGTAGGTCCCGGTCTAATAATCTGAAACTGCCAATAGGCAGAGGCTCATGGTCCAACATGGACTGTAACGCCAGGGAGTTAGTTAATTAGAAGAGACCTTTGTTACACTGATTACCTAAAAATTTCATTATCAGTGCATGGGAAAACAAGAAAATGGACGAGCAATTTAATTAAACTAAGGAAAAAAGTTTAAAAAGAAAGTTGTTCTTAATTTGGAATGATGAACTTCTTATTTAATTAATATTCAAAATTATATTGTACAAATTTTTTTTTTCTAATGTTAGAATACTTTTCTAGACTTTTATATACTAGACTATTTTGCGAGGCACATAAACACCCGAATCTGCTGAATCTTGAACCTTTGTACTGGCGAAAATAGTTATATTGGACTGTATGAAATTCATATATTGACGTTGTACTACTCTCCCTGTATGCCAAATTCTTTTTGGAACTAGGACACGTAACTAGGATAATTATTTCTATGGGGGGACTTAAATTCTAACTATAGTACAGAAATACAGGAAACTAAAACGAATCTGTCCGTCTGTGGATACGAGGATCTGAACTCTTTTCACCAAGTCGACTCAGTCGTTTTCAGCTCGTTGGTGAACTCTTTTCACCAAGTCGTTTGTCAGCTAACTGAATAACTACATACAGCATGTATTCCTAATACTGAGGTCACGAATGTAACATATAACGCAATAATATGTAACATATAATTAAACAGATGACAATGTAACATATAAAGCAATTTAATATTAAAGAAATATCTATATTATTTTTTGAAAATTTTAAATGGTGCAATTTATATTTATAATTGCTGATTTTAAATTAAGTTTAATACTACTTATACGTTATTAAAAAGTGTACTATAATAATAATAAACAAATGCTTTCTGATGCTTAAAAGATTTTTGAATTACTCGCCATTTCAATTATTTTTATATACGCTAAAACAAATTTTAAAATCACTTTCCCTGAAAGGAATAACATAGTTTAGTTAATATAAATATAGCTTATTTTATAACATAGTTTATTTATAATAATATAGTTATTATAAACATAATTTAGTTTGTAATAATGTAACATAATTTAATGGGATGTCTAAAATTCACGGAAAGGAATTAAAAACACAAAAAATACGTTTATTATTATTTTTTTAATTTGAATTTAAATTCTACTCTTTTCAACTTCCGAAACTTGGTCAATAAATGTTTATGAAACGAAAACATTTATTTTTCACTGCAATTTGATGTAAAGCTTGCAGAAAAAAGTAAGCGTGTTTATTTTGAAGATGAAACGTACCATAAAGTTCTTCAGAAGAGAATCTGATACGAAGAAATTGCTTTTTTTACTTCTCCTCTTCATACTGTCCGTCTGATGATTGAAAAGTTGCTAAATATTTCTGTATTTATTTGAAATAAATCGTGATAATAAACCTAAATTATTTAAATTTCAAACCAATCGATAACCCTGAGTGGTTAAATTTCAAATCAATGAAATAATCATTCATTTCAATCAGTAAAATTATTCAATCTCTAATAAACATAGTGATTCAAAAATATGAGAATAAATAATAAAATATGAGAATAAATAATAAAATATGAGAATAAATAAAAATCCATTATTCGAAAGTTATAGGATGTGAACTTCATAGAAATGCAAGGAAAGACACATTATCTAATAACGGAAAATTTTCTATCTGCAAAGTTTCATTTATCTATCTATTGGTAGCGTTGTTATGGGCGGGCTTTCGCAAATATGTATCCTTACAAAATCCATCAGGTACAGATATTAAAATGAACAGATTTCAAGAGGGCTTTTCAACATATGAGCGACAATGCAAATTGATTGTCAAAGATCTCATGAATTGCCGAAGTCAATTTATCATTTAATGGATTCGTAAATGCCCACAACAGCCACATCTGCATACAAGAATATATGTATGTTAATCAATAGAAGGTAAGGCATAGTTTGGAATCACTAATTGATTCCTTTTAAGCTCCTTTGAGAAGTCAACAGTGATACTTTTCCAACTATTTCTGCCACAAGTTGTTGGTATGTTTAGAAAATATTTCTGTCCTCGAACACAAAAGAAATGTCTTACATGATAAATGACTGTGATTAATTATAATAAAGCAACTTGCGTGGATTATGTAATGTCTGAAGTATATAAAAACAGTTTTGTAGGAATCACTCAAGGGAGCTTCTGCAATAGCTTATGAGCGACATCCTGGTGTATCTTTCTGTAAGATAGATAATTTGAGTCCATTTACTCGAATTAGGCGATTTACTTTAAAATAAAAATATTATGCTTATTTAATTATGCTGCTTTTACACAAAGAAACACATGCTAACATTATTCAACGCAAGGGACAGCATAATTCTATCTGTTCAAGTAAGGCAAATGATGCTCTGCTTCACTCAAGGTAGAACACCTCAGCACATTAAAGGTCTTCTTCGGCACTTCCGCATTTCACAGATCATGCTGAGCATCGGTTGCGTGACCGATTCTAGAATTTCCTTTCCCACACGAATGGCCACCTAGGTTACCAGACTTTACTCTCTTGATTATGGAGTTATTAGAAGCCACAGGTGTAAAGAGATCGATGCAGTGATGTGACAACAATTATAGAAGAAAACCATTTTGATGCTGTGTTTCATTTGGTTTCATTTTCAGCGACTCTCATGAAAAATGGTTGGAAACTAAACAGCCCAAATGAATGTAAGTGAATATAAGCATAGAAAAATGAATATAAGCTAAATGAAATAAATTCGGCATTGTTGAAATGATAGATGTTACATCGTGTTTGAAATTCGTCATTAAAGCGGGCTTTAATGACGAATTTCAAACACGATGAACTAAGCTCTGGCTTACACCAATATCTAACGTATATCACACATCCATTTTTTGTCAGGATTTCTTATAAGATTCTAATTTCTATTGATTATCTCCCCTCCAAATAGATATGTATTCCAAAACATTGTTTTATTTCACTAATAATTAAGAAAAATATTAAATAAATATGGCTTAGCACAAAATTCAGGCTAAATTTTAAAATCAATAATGCGAGACGCAAATCAACAAATGAGTAAGGAATTTGTCTACATTTAATCTAATTTTAATATTTGTATTGCGTTACATAATTAGGCGTTTTAAATTGTTTTTACGTATATTTGTAATTCTATACCAAGCGTGCTTTTTTTTTTTCATAGCAAAGAAAATTTTTATAAACATACAATAAAATTTTATTTGTAATTTTATAGTGGATGTGGCCGGTGTGCGATACTTGAGGCCCAAGTTATAGAACTTACAGTTTTAATTCCAAACGCGCAGACACCACATGCATATAATCATATACATATATTATTTAACACAAACTTAAATGATAATTAGAGCTTCACTCCCTTTTGAGCCCGGACCTCGGCTGAGAGCAGGGTTGAGAAAATTTACAGCCTCTCGGGTGAGAGTCCGCAGGTCAACTATCAATTTCGCTTGAACGCCACATGGAAGGGGGGCTCTTGTTAGTGTGCGGAGGAACAATGATTACAATATTTCAAAGTTCACATTATGGCACTCTGATTTTCCGTATAAATTTAAATTAAATAAAAGTATTTGTAATTCATATATTTCATTCAATAAGAAAAATGTACTTGCTTAAAGCAAAATGATGCAAAAACAGGCACTGCTCAAATAGGGCATAAAATGGGCATTGCCCATTATCATCTTCAGAAATTGGAGAATTAATGCAAATTTCCCGCATCGATTAAAAGTCATATCACTACCATGTTACTTCTTCTTAAAATCAAATATATTCATTTGCAACATAATAAAACATTACGGTAAACAATATGATATCAGCAATAATAGTAATAACTGTGAAAAATAATAAACTTAACCAATTTTGCCTTTTTTTTTTTATCTATTTTGAAACGCTTGATTCAAAAATTAAAATATTGATTTTAAATAATAATTAAAATATTGATAAAAATTGATTCAAATAAGTAAAAGAGCAATACATAGAAAACTGAATTCTATGTATTGCTCTTTTACTTATACTTTCGATAACACCATCTAAATATGAATAAAAGAAATACACAACACCATCTACTACTGATATTTTGAAGTAAAAATATAAGTAATTTTAATTATTGTTTTAAAATTAAATTTATAGAAGCTGCTGTACAGCTTTTTCCATTGATAAAACAAATCTAAACGCAACAACATCTAAACACATTTTTAAACAGATAGCAGGAAAATCATTTAGTAAACAGAAAGAAGCCGATACTTTTAAAATTTCTGTCACATCGATCATTATGCACCCCGAATGCATTGTTCGCTTTCTATTAGAATTTTGAGCTATACAAAGATAATCAATAAATGTTTAGTACGTGACTTCTTAAGTTCATTTTAACAAATATTTAACTTAAGGAAATGTTGCTCATATTTAAAATTCCAAAAATAAGGTTGATTGTCATTCATCAAACTTATTTAACAATAATTTACGAAGTTCATGCGTCTAAACACTATTAACAAAATTTTTATCAGATTGAACTGCCTGAATTAATTCTGTCAGTAATTTTGTTTATTTAATATATATGTTTTTATTTGAATTGTTAATATTTTCAGTAATGTGAATTTGTAAAATGATGAACTTTTTAACGTTCTATCTATTTGTAAATGAGCTTAAATGTGCAACCATGACTTTATGTGTGTGTGTTAATTAAGTGAATTGACACACACACAAATAAAAATGGGTATGATTGGATTACCAGTGATATAATGGATGGATTTATGCATTAAATTAACACCTTTGCACAGCTATAGAAATATTATATAGTTTTGGCGAAAAAGTCATGAAAAATCAATGTAGTGTGAGCTGGAGCACACGACAATAAAATACGACAATATGCTTTCTATTAGGAAAAATTTCTAAAGGAATATCTCTTCAATATTAGGCAATATAAAGTTGTTACTTCCTTCAAATTAGCGTTTACTTTTAAAATTATATTGAGATACTATCTATTTTTAAAATTATAATTATATGATATATCTATGTATAAAGAATTTAATAAAAATTAATTTTATTCAAAAACGTAATAATTTATTATATTCATTTCAGTGAACAAATTCGTTGATTTGCTTAATGATTTTTAAAATAATTCTAAATAAAAGATGCCCAAGATTTTTATGTTATTACATTTTTGCCTAATTGAAAATTGCATTATTAACTTCCCATCTTAATAACTGTTATTCAAGTTAGTTTATATTATATACTAGCCTGGATAATTTAATAAATTACTATAACTTTGTATAACTTCTTTACCTCAATAATCGAAAAAAATTAAAAGATGAAACACTATTGAGCTAAGCCACTAAGGTATTCATAAAAACAAGTAATTCTCATTTAATAAAGTAGAAAAAATAATTTAAAATGTGGAAAACGACTTACTTATTTATAAAAACCTTATTTACTCTTACGTATTTATACGAGTAAAAACCATTATTTACAATTTAAGTGCATGTTATTACAAACACATTATTCGAAAACTTATTTTCTTAAAATGTGTATCTTTTAGAAGTTGGCGTTTGGGTAAACGCAAAGGAAAACAAATTATTAGTTTCGAAGAATCGATCCAATAATAAGAGCTTTCAAGGGTTTGAAGCAGCGAAACTTTTTAAGAGAGGGAAAGGGCAGAAGTATTTTTCGCTCTTTGATATTTACTTTGAACTCCAGAAAAATCCATTTTTTGCTTAGAATGAAATCTGAAAGAAGCGTACCTATAATGTTAGTTTGGATAGATTTTTGTGCAAACGAATGAGAATTTAATCCATCGTCTACGAATCATATTATAACAAAATTTTATTTCAATTATTTTTATTCAATAATAAAGTTGCACATTTTCTATAATACACACACATACACATATATTAAAGTAATAAAAAGTTTCCCTGTGATACCTCACATGTAAACTTTTTATACAAAAAATTCTACTTCAAAGGTTTTGTGTAGAGAATATTATGATTTTCTTTGTTATACAATATGATTGTGTTTCTATGAAGCACATCATAATTTACGTGTAACAAAACAATTGCTGTTGCTGTTTATGAAAACTGATCGTGTTTCTATTTCATATTGTATCAGATATCTTTTTGTTTGGTATTGATATTTTTATAATGTCATAGATGGACAGATAGGTTTTACCCGTCCGAATAACTTTTTTACACAAAATTCCTCTTTTTGCATTTCAAATTCATCCTCTAAAAATTAGGGTTTTATTTACATGCGAGGCCAGGTACAAATGTATTTACATGCATATGCATGTAAAAATACCTATGCCAACATGAATAATCATGTACTGGTAGGAGTACGGATCGATGTTCAAATATGCATGTGGGTATACATACATTAAGGTGTATCTGTTTTAGTAAAAGTATGTGCATATATATATATATACGTGTGTGTGTGTGTTTCTATGTAAGATATGCGTGTATGCAGTGTAAGTAAAGTATCCTGTCTATGCGCATATACGCAGGATTGTATTCGTATGTGTATATGCAATTACGCATTATTGAATTTATATGTATAAGAATGCACACATGTATGCATAGGAATAACTACATTTACAAAACCGTAATCCACGACTGTAAAAGAGTAACAGTAATGAATATATGTTTTTTCTATGTATATTTTTGATATACAAATATACAATGTAATGTATGTGTGTAAAAATTTCTATATCTACATTTATATGTATGTCTGTTTTATCTGTTGTTTATATGTAATTCTACATTTACACACATAAACATATATCAATGCAAATATATACATACACATACATTCAGACATATATACACACACACATTCAAACACACATACATACAGACATATATACACACATATAATTCAAACACACATACAACCTAGATACAGACATACGTACACGCTTGCATACAGAAATTTATATACACATGCATATGGATATAGATATACATAAAGTACACATATGTACATACAAATATATACATAAAAATACGATGTATATGCATTTATAGTTATTTTTTTACCTATGCATACATATTAGCATTCTTATAGATATAAATCCAATGATACATAAATATTTATGCACGTAAATACACATATAAACATACATACATATATATTTCGTATATGGACACTTATGAATACAAATATAGAAACGAACATACATACAAATATACGTACTCCCATACATTATATACTTGCATATATATATAATTCGAATATAATTTGCATACAGACAGACGTACATACCAACGTACAAACACTTTAAATTACATACTTGTATACATTGCACTGTTTTTCATATAAACACTGCACATATATCCAAATATACGTACTTACTGACATTTATATACACCCTCTTGAGTATTTATACATTTATCCATACTCATTATAGTGTAAGAGTACTAATGTAGATATACATAATCAGACCTACACCATGCATGTACGTCTTCATAAACATACATATGCTCACGTTCTTCCATATAAATCTCTAATTTTCAGAGAGATAATTTTCAGTGCTAAAAATTGAATTTAATTTGAAAATGTTGAATTTGAAATACAAAAAAGGGCAATTTGATATATTGATAGATGAATTTGATATCCAAATAGATGAATTCGGTTTTCAAAGGATGAACTTGGTTTGGCAAGATGAATGCAACCAATATACGTAACACCTGAGATTCAATGTATGATCAGCTTCAATATGAAGTGGGATGACATCTGACAACTATATAGGCAGGCATGATAGCATGTCCCATCCCGTAAATGATGGTGTTTACTAATTAAGTTGAGGACAAATCCCGTTGCTATGCATAATATCTGAGATATAATAGTATCTGAATAATTTCTGAGATAAGTTGGTGTAGTGGCTATGCTCCGTTTTGTAATTAGCTGCAAACAGTGGTCTATAAGCCGATTTCGTTCTTAGTAATGTATTTCATTGTGTATAAATTCCGCATTTTCTCATCTAAATACATAGGATTGGCCCAGATTGTCTCTAATTGCCCAATGATTTGTCATCGTAATTCTTCAGGTCAATCAAATTTAGTATTCATAGGTACTCGAAAGCTAAAAGCTAGTTATTCGAAATTTCAGCTTCGGATGCAAAACTTTGAATTCGCAATTTCACTTTTAGTTTTAATACGCAGTTTTTATTAGCAGGAATATCAGATGCTTCTAAAGCCTGTTTTTAGCCGGATGTCCAATAACGTTAAAACATAACAATTCCACTAATTTCACATCTTATTCTGATATGATGTTACTTTATACGTTTGCTGCTTAATTTTATGAAAATTTCTTTTAATTTTGGGTGTTTAAGCACAATTTTACTGATTTTTCCTTAATTTTTGGAAAGTGTTTTTGTCATAAAACCCATTTTTAGAATGGTAAAACGAATTTAATAATGCAATCTACTAAATATTTAATAAAAACAATGTGGAATTTTAACTTAAGAATAGTAAAAAAAATATTTCATTAAAATGGTAAAAGATTTTAGAATGAGAAAATATATTTATTAATGCAATGTACTAAAAATACTTATTGCAAACAATGAGTAATTTTAACTTTGCAAAAGTAAAAACAATATTTCTTTAAAATGATAAAGCATTTATTAATGCAATATACTAAAGATATTTAATACAAACAATGAGTAATTTTAATTTTACAAAAGTAAAAACTCTATTTTGTTATGCACGCTAGTAATAAGTTATTATAGGTTATTTATATATAATAGGTTATTTTATTTTTATTTTTTATTTTGATAATAATTAATTCTGACGCTTTGGCATTTTCTGTAATACAAAGGCACTAAAAATACAATTGTTTTAAAATTTTTTAATTGCTAAGCATTAGGACGTTTATCACTGAGATGTCAGGTATGTAACAGATTTAGACATACCAATATGTAATATTTTTAGTAAAACAGTTATTTCCAAATTTTTTCTCTGTTCTTGAATTATGGATACTCAATGCTTAAATAACAGGAAAGTAGGCTAATTCCTTTGTCTTTTGAAATCCAAATTTTATTCCTTTGCATTTTATAAATGGAATTTAAGTATATCAGGGAACATAATCATTGCAGAAATTCCAGAATTAGTATGCACTTACAAATGTAACATATATAAAATATACCGAAATATCAATAATCTTAAAATTTAAGAAATTTATAAACATTTTAAAACAATTAATGTAATTTCCTGCTTTTAAACTGTACTAATTTATAACTCGCAGTGTAATATTTGATCTCCTTTTTAAAAAAAAAAAATTTTGTAGAATCTGCTGGCTTTTCTTGTCTGACATACTGTGTATGAATGAATTTCGGGTTTACTAACCATGGCATAAAACTAACAAAGCATTTTTTATTTTAAAGAATGTTTATGATGCCACAATTACATAAAAATTTTGTTGTAAATTTAAGATAAATAAAACATTAGAGATTTTATTGTTTAAAATACTATGATGAGAACAAGAGAAGACATTTTTCCAATTATTTTCTATCTCAATATTTCCTACATATTAGAAAATGTGATCATTATTATAATTAATTATAAATTTTGCTGTTTGCAAAGCACTTTTAATTTTTATTTATAGCTTCAATCTATGTCTTCATCTTCTATGACATATGTTCTTCATATTTTGTTTAATTTTGTAAAAGTTCATATCCTTTCCATGGTTCACGATTGTTACGTTTCTTTATGTTTAAGCTATTTTTATCCATTTTTCTCTCATACAAAATTTTATCATTATTTCTTAGAAAAAAACCTTTTTATTAATGGAACTCGGTGATCTGGCGCCCGTGAATTCAACGAGTTATCAGGATTTTTTTTAATTAAAACAATATTATTAAAATTTTATAGATATATTAAATGACTTTAATAATATACAAAAAAATTATGATTAAAAAAAAAAAACTTTTAAGTACGTAGTTAAGGAGTGGCGCTGAAGTTGCCCTCCTCATAAATATAGACCTGGGTGATGGTGTGTCAAGTTTTAACTCTTTCACTTATCTTTAAACAAAAAAACGAAAAAAAATTTTTTTGATTAGTATGAGTGTAGTTATCGCAGGAACTAGAATAAAAAAAATATATAAAAATTGACAAAATGGGGCGTTGTTGAAATTTACATACAGAAAACAGACTGTTTTTTCATTACTTTTTGTATGTAAAAAATAAGAAGTATTCAAGGTAAAAACTTTTTTTAGTACCAGTGATAGGTACTGATGTACTGATGTACTGAATAATAATAATAGGTACTGATGTACTGAATAACATAATAAAATTTGAGACGAATCGGCCGAGTAGTTATTGTTTTTTTTTTGCCTCACACCGTACGGAAAAAAGTAGTTTCGAAATAAATGAGTTTGAAGTTTAAGGTAAGCATATTCTCGATATGGGGTAAGTAAGCATATTCTCAGCTAAAGGGGCTGTAGAACTTAAAATATCGTCAGTATCATCACAAAAATCTAACAGTGTATTCTTAAAGGATTATACTTTCGAAATATCGAAAAAAAAATTGATTTTTTGAAAATTCTAGACCACCAGTTCCATTTAATAGAATTGATGTTTATGAAACTTTGGGGGAAAATATCTACAGATTGTTCGTAGTGGTTTTTAATTCACACCCTAACTCTTCAGGTTTTAAGCTTATAAGCCTTATAATCCTAATCATAAGCTTATAATCCACAAGATTATAAGCAGAAAATTACGGTATGTAAATTTCTTTTTTGTTCTATAATTGTATACTCTTTTCTATAGTTACATTGTTTTATAATTTGGTTTTAGTGATACCTGTCTTAAAAATGAATATATATTCGTGTAAAATCTTTTTTGAATCTTAAGCAAAATTGTAAATTTTGTGAAAAAATTAAAAACATTTTATATTAGGCATTTGTGCTTTTTCGTAATGTTTAATACTCTATTAATAATTCCATGATAATAAATCATGGTTTATAATAATAACAATACAAACGAATACTATTTGTATTGTTATTATTATTAACAATATATAATAAAAATATTTCTGAAATAAAAGCAACATAAAAAAGTAATAGGCTGATGCAATTCTAAAAATACTTTGTTTGCAACCTCTTTGAAGCATGAAGGCGATTTATAAAAAAATACATTATTTTAAACTAAATAAATCCCAGACATTCACCAAAAATATTTCTGAAATAAAAGTAACATTTACAAGTAATAGGTGGATGCAATTTTAAAAGGAACTTGTTTACATCCTCTTTGAAGAAGGCTATTTATAAAATTTACATTCTATTAGACTAAATGAATCTCAGACAATCTGCATATTAAATTTCTTAGGCATAATATAGTTTTTATGGGACATTAGCCAATTTATAAGGAAGTTTTTTTGTCTTAAACACAACATGCTTCAAGTTCGTACTGCATTACAGGTATATTTTGTTGCTCTTGAGACAGTAGTCTCAGTATTGCAAATAACAACTGCAGTTTTTGAAGAAGGTTCTTCTCAGAAGAGATGTTGTGTATATAGCAATCTATGTCAATGTAGGTATGTATCTTTAAATTGACATGTCTGCAAAGTTCAATCAGAAGGAAAGTTTGTATACAAAATCAGGATTTAGAAATAGAAGAAAATATATAAATTCACACATTTTAGTAATTTAGAATTTTGGAACTGTATCACTAAATTTAGATATAATGTTTAAACTAGACTAAAACATTTTATCTGATTTTCAGTAGGAAAATGTAGGAAGTATGAGGAATTGCAAAAATGTATTTCATCTACAAAAAAAAGCAGCTAAATGCTGATATAGCATGTAGCTGATAGTTATAATATATCTTAATATTTATAGCTATTGAACTTTTCGTGTTTTTATGATTTATAACTTATTCGATTGAACTAAAAGTTTGTTAGAAGTGGTATAGTTTTAAATTTAAATCAATCGTTATGAAATTTTAATGCAAATTAATGATATAAAATATTATATGAAAATCTCAAAATCTCAAAATAAAAAAATAAATAAATAAATAAAAAAATAATTCAAAAGTTTTTATGATTCAGTCTTTTGAAATTTAATTGTTTCAATAAAGCGTGTTTCTAAAAATTATTTTACTAAAAATGGATTTAAAAGAATTAAAATTAAATATCATATTTAATAAATTCATTAAAAAATTATTTTTTCTAAATTATACAGGGAATTATTTGTAAACAACTGCGTGTAGATAAATAATAAATTTTATTGTATTTTTAAATTTTAATTTGAATTGCTATGCGAGGATAATATAAACCCAAGCCAGTTCTTTTTTAATTATTTTATTTTATAATAACAAATTAAAACATTATTAGTTATTTAATATTGCTTTATTTAAAATTAAAAAAAAATCATACCATAAATAGTAGAAAAGTGCTAATATAGTATGAAGCTAATATTTATAATATTTACTATTATTGAACTTTTTATGATTTAGTGCTTATTTGATAAAATTAAAAATTTTTAAAAGTGGTATATTTTTAAATTTAAATTAACAGTTATGCAATATTTAAAGGAATTTCTTTGCTTAATTTTTAGAAAATGATCTTTACATTTTTATTACAATACATATACCTATTGTAAAGCTTTTTTTAAATTTGTTTAAAATTGGTATGAAATTAATATATAAACCATTTAAAAATATAATATAAAATAAGAATAAAATGCTAAGAAAATTTAATATTATTTAGTTTAATTTATTATTATTTGTTGTTAATTTTATTTGATTTTTTATTAATATACCCATTTAATAATATACATATTTCTTATTATTAATATACCATTTCACATTACTTATTTTCCACTATATTATTCTCCTGCCATTGAATCCTAACATAAAATTGTGTACTTTAAAACAATAAAAGATTCGTTAATTAATTAATAAAAACTCGGTTATTCATCATTTTCGATATTATATATTTGGTAATAGAGTCAACTTCTTTATTGTAAATTATACACTGTATATCATGCTAGACATTAAAATTATTTAATAACAATTTTGTCAGTCTCCTTTCATATGCAATCTATATATAATGCTACCTAATTTACACAAGATAACACTATTTTGAGTCTTATTATATGTAGGATGAATTTTATTAAGATGCATGTAATGGGTGTTAAATATAATTAAAATGACCGCTATGTGTAAGTTTAATTACGAAATTAGTGACCATTTTGACCTGAATTGAGTTAATTTTAAATGCAAGGTTACGAAGTTGACGTTACGAATATTAACATGTTTTTAATTAACCTCTTCTTTTAAATATTGTTTTAATTTGTGTAAAAGTATATTTAATATTTATAGTAATCATTTCAGAGTTTGGATTTGAGGATAGTGATCTATAAACAGTCAGTGAATTAGCTAAATTTCCATTGTATGAATTAGTCACTATCTAGAACAAGTTGACCCGGTGACAGTGTGACATTTCGAAATGCATAGATTTTGTATTTCCTGAGGGTTTTTTAATACCATGCACAGATATTGGATGATTACCTGTGAAAATTCTGCTTAAATATATTAATATACATCCTTTGGGACATAACAAAGATCAAATTTGTGAATAAAAAAATACAAAAATTGCATTAAAATTATTATTACTTAAACATCGATGATTATTTTGTAATAGTATTTGTGGGGAAATTATGATAGGAGGTTTAGTTTGGTTTGTTGCTCTACGTTCATTTTTCATGCTTTCGGCTAATTAGACAGAGGCCTACAGTTAAATTGGGAACCACTAACAAACATTCATGCCAGAATACGAATATAAAGCCTTTGGTATCGAATACCAGAGCACTAGCCAATTGGTCACCAGGGTAATAGGAGCAGAGTGCTCTTCAGGATTAAATGTTTGAATTTACAGACGAAAATCTGGAAAATTTCTGGCAGACAAAGTGATTGGGGGCCTGATGGCCGAGTGACTAGCTCTCTGGCACTCGGTACACAGGCTTGGGGTTCGAATCCCGGCGGTCTCATGGATATTTGTAGTGGTCCGAAATCCACTTTAAGCAGTAGGTCTTGGTCCCATATGACCGTAGAGAGTCGCAGAGCCCAATCAGACTTCTTCTCACCCACAACATTCCCAAACTTTAAAGGGGCAACTCAGCTCTAGGCACAGTGGTGTGGAATGGTGTAGTAGTAATGGCGTAGTAGTGATTTTGGAAGACGTGCTGTTATAATAATAATAAGTGTTACGTCGAAACCCAGGTTCCCCTGCTTAGGGGAGGTCAACGCCCTATGTCCAGAAAAACATCCTGTTTGTGGGGGTGTCTGGCAGGGGGTGAGGGCCAGGGAGAGAAAGAAGGAATGTAAGTAAAATGAGTTGAAACTCAGCGACCAAAGAGAATGGTTGTGTGGCAGTGGATCCTCGAGCGCGATGGCTGCATAAACAAAGGAGTTTAACTTCTGTAACCAACGAGGAAGGTTGCGTGTAGCAGTGCATCTTCGAGTCTGATGGCTGCATAATTAAAAGAGTTGAACTTCTGTAACCAACGAGAAAGGTTGCGTGTGGCAGTCCATCCATGAGTGCGATGGCTGCATAATTAAATGAGTTCAATAAGTGTAACCCCAGAGAGAGGTTGTGTGGTCAGTTCATCTCCGAGTTTGATGACTACCAAAATAAAGGAGATTAATTAATTACAGTCCACTATCATTATTATCATTATCTGTGTATGTGTCATTATTGGAGTTTGTTTCTTGTGTGAGCTATCGAACAATAAGTATCGACATTTTCTGTTCCGAAATAAATAAAAAAAAAAAGGCGGGGATTGCAATGCACACCTGCAGAAGATTTGAACCTGGGCTCTTTTACATACTGCAGCAGTCTGATGGCCAATTGGCTAGCTCTCTGACCTTTGGTACCACAGGCTACAGGTTTGAATCCTGGCGGTAGCATGGATGTTTCTGAGTGGTTTGGAATCCACGTTAAAATGTAGGTCCCAGTCTGTTTAGCCCCCGTGTATACAAGATGACCGCAGAGCGACAAACCAAATCAAACCGTAACCTACATACTGCGCATCTGTTATCATTAATTGATGAGTCAGGTATAATTTTTTTATTTTGTGAACTAGCGGATCTCTTCTATTCATGTGTGTCATGAATGCCTACATGAATTAATTGATTAATTAAAAAATTCCCTCAAGTATTCTGTTTCCAAGCACATATGCAAAGGTCAAACCAATCTATGCAAACACCTATCTAATTATATTTAATTAAGATTGTCATTTTTTGAAATTGTCTGTTAATAATTTTTTTAACGTGACTCTTGATATGTGAAAATTTAAAAAAAAACCATTATTGATCATCTTCAGGTAACAGATTATTAATCTAGGAAAGATGAGACATTTTTGACATGTTAATTACAGACGCAGAAATTAAATACAGAATTGAATTTGGGGGGATATTATATCTAAGAAAATTGCAACTTAAATGTTGAAAAATAAATTTGTACTTGTTCAACTGGCATATAAAAAATAGTTTTTCAGAAACTAAAAAAATGGTGAGAAATAATATAGAAATATGTTTGAATAACAAATCTGATAAAAAATTATATCTGAAACGATATATTTCAAAACGGCCCAAATGTCTATTGGATAAACGTGGTTAACAGTTTAAAAGGATTTTATTCGGGAAATACGGTTGAAAGGTGGTGGGCAGGTTAAGGGATTTTATTTCGAAATCGAATAAGCATTCCGGATTCAAATTTTAGATTTCTATGTAAAAGGCCCTTTAAATCTGTAGGATGAAAGTTCTACCATTAAAGTACAGAGCATGGAGAGAAAGTGCAACACATCTTTCTCAGTGATTCATTCGTTCCAAATTGCTGTGGCAATATGTAAATACAAAATAGCAGGACTCCAGTAATCCACCCTGTGTTGTGATTGATGATACCTCACTCTGATGTTACAGTAGCTTATAAACTTATAGGAAACAAACAAGATTAAATACAAGACAGAATTGTACTTTAAAATGTTACATTTTGAATAACTTGCTTTACAGTTAATATAAGATAGAGATCAGCTGGAATAATCTACAAATTTGTTCTTTACTACAGGGTATTCATAAAAAGTACAGATGTTTAGAGTTCAATTATGAAATACACGTACTGCGACAAAATTTCGTATATATACTATTTAAACCACAGGCAATAGATTTTATGCTTTTCTTACCAAGGCTGTAACAAATACACTCATGTCCATAAATTAAGGATAATTCAGAATCACACAGAAATTGAACTCTAAAATAAAAATTTCACCTGTAGAATTATCACACACATCTTGAAGAAGAATATGCAAATTACAGGAAACCAACAGATGGCGCGGATAGTACGTCACAATGACGAGAGTGTAAGAGAGGGGTATATAAGAAATGGTGTCAAAGAAGTAAAATTGTTCACAATTGGAGGATATCACCCGTATGGATTGGCCAGCATACTCACCGGACTTGAATCCAATAGAGCATGTGTGGGATATATTGCAGCCCGTCAACCCCCTCCCACCTGTCAACCGGAACTTCGGAGGGCATTGCTTGATGAGTGGTGTAATATTCCCCAAGATCAGATTAATAATTTGATACTCAGCATGCCTCGGCGTTGTAAGGCCTGTATTGCATCGTCCGGGAGATATACTCCATATTAACCATCATACTAACCATGTTATACTGCTTTTTGTAAATAGGTTCTTTTTTGAAATTTGCTCCAGGGAGTAAAAATCGCAATTTTTATTAATTATGTCAAACATATAGCATTTTTTTTGCTCTTTACCTTTTGTTTAATAAATAGACTCTACAAATAAGTCAAATTTGTTTTGCTTCTGTCTCTTTCTTTGCCTGAACTTCATTATCCTTAATTTATGGACATGAGTGTATACAAATCAATCACATATCTGAATAAGAATAGAAACTTTATTTGATAAAATTTCTCATTGACTTTATATTTTTTTTGAATATTATCAAATTTTTATATTCACAATATTAATAGTTATCAAGTAATTTGATACACGGGTGATAAATAGATATTTATAGATAATACGCCCTACATTAATAAGCATTTATTAATAACATAATTCACAAAAATTTAACGAAAATAAATTCATGTTCATATAAATATTTCTATGAAAGTATTTTGATATATTTTCTTCTGATTAATGCTCATGATGATCATTACAAAATAAATTACAAATTAATGAATTAATTAAATAATATTTACATAAAATTCCTATTTATTCCTTTTGTACAGCTAAGATAAAGCGATATAGTAACACTCCCTTATCTCGTGGCTTTATAACGATTAACTAAGAAAGTTTTCTGAAAACTATTTCCTCAGAACGAAAGGCTCTATTATGTATATTGCGTCTATCCTAAATATCTCCTCCCATTTACTGCTTTCTAATAGTTTATGACAAATTCTATTAGTATAACACATTTGTAACATACAAAATAAGGCAAAGGTTGCAAAACTACTGATGAAATATTTATCCTTTAAATTGAAAATATGGAGTATGATTAGAGAAATGATCCTTTCAACATTATGCAACTGTTTCAATTACTTCGAGTTGCAAATTACCAAAAGGAAACACTAATTTCCATTAGAAGTTATACGTTGCCCATTCAAAAAGTCTCAGAAATTTCTAAACATTTTAAAATGTTATTTAACAGTATTTGTTTGAACTCAACTCATGTTTATTCAAATGGTTTTATAAGCCGAATTTAAAAGCTAAGCCGGAAAATAGTTAAAAGTTGGCAATATAAATTATTTAAAAATTTATATACACATAATCATAGATGCAGTTAGTATTTTCGCTTTAATTTTAACCATTAAAGAATAGTTAATAACCATTAAATGGTCAATCATAAAAATAATCTATTTTAAAATATATTATCTAATTCACTAAAATCAATTGCAGGACTCCAAATAAGGGAATACGAAGAAAAAATATTTACACGGAATGAACGAATTTTATATTTTTTAACGAAGATAAAATAACTGAAAAGTTGTAAAATATAATAATATATATAATAATACTTTCAATGTATAATTTTAAAATGTCTTTTAATTAAAGACGACGACATTAAAGCTCGCATCATCATCTTCCTTGGAAAAAATTGATCCACCAGTTACCAAAAATCCTTTTAGTTAATCAAATTATTAGTTAGTACACTATTAATTCAATTTTACATTATTTTTTAGATAAAAAATAATGATCACAATTTTATAAGAAATAAAATACAGATAAAAAAATTTAATAATACGGTAGTTCATTTGGATTAAGTTAATGCATTTTTCACGATGTAGTCTTTCTTCTCGATGTGCAAAGTTATTTCTTCGATATATTATATAAAAAATATCTAAAATATAATTCTTTTGTAACTCATTATTTTAAATTCATTTTCAAGCAGCAAACTTTTCTTATTAACCGGTACAGAGTTCTTTTCAGATTATTTTTTTTAAATCATTGCGCTTTGTTTATACTACAAATACTCAGCTTGACATAACTATACGTAGATTTTAATAGACTTATTACAACTACATTTATAGATCATTGAAGCATTGAATTATACTTACAAAATTTTTATGTAGATCTTATTTTAAAAAAATGACAATATGAATAAAAAAATTTAATTATTTTTCTTTTATATTCCACATCTTCTTCATTGGCCCAACAGCCCCATGGTGGGCCAAGGCCGTCTGCCTACTGGCCTATTTCTTAACAGGAGATGTTTTCCTTTTTACGGGGTAGGGTTGTCAGCCCTAGGCCCAAAGCTCTACAGTCATATTAGACCTATGGGGTCCTGAAGCCCAAGTGGCTAGCGTTCTGGCGCTCGGTACCATAAGATTCGGGTTCGAATCCCGGCGGTGCAATGAATGTTTGTAGTGGTTCAGAATCCAATTTCAGCTGTAGGTCCCGGTCTCATATGACCGTAGAGCGTCACAGAGTCTAATCAGACTTCTCACCCACATCATTCCCAAACTGTAAAGGGGCAACTCAGCTCTAGGCACAGTAGTGTGGTGTGGTGTTGTAATAGTAGTAGTCATATTAGACCCGGACCTACTGTTTAAAGTGGATTCCGAACCACTACAAACCACCATGGCACCACCGGGACTCGAACCCGAAACCTGTGGCACCAACACCTAGTCACTCGGCCATCAGGTCCTATATTCTATATACTGTGGTAAAAAAAATTTCGTCCATAAATCTTTGATGATTATATTTTTCTTTATTGTTAAAATCAATCTATATAAAAAGGAATATCTCAATATTTCATATTTATTTTTTAATTTAATTTATTTTTCGAGTAAATTAGTAAAACCAATTTGAGTGAAAGCAATTTATCAGAGAAATTGTATAAAAATAATTGACTTTACATTTAATGGGCTACATAAAGTTGAATATAAAAATGTTCTTTCATAATAACTAATAAAATATATTTTAGATATTTTGAACATAATACATCGAAGAAATAACTTTGCAATATACATCACTACATCTTAAAAAATGCATTAGCTTAATCTAAATGAACTATCGTATTATTAAAGCTGTGTTAAGCTACTTAATACTTATGCTTTTAAAACATATTCAAATATAAAATTAAAATGTGATTTATTATTAATATGCATGATGGCTGATTAATATTTTTAAGATATATCATAAATATAAAGTTAAAATATTTGAAAGGGAATTCAATTTAACTGAAGTCGTATATGGTATTAAAAATTTTTTTAAACATTGCAATCTCTGATTGCTTTAATAGGATTTCAAGTCGGTAGAGTAGGGATTAAAATGAATTCGACACTGATGAATAATAAAAGCAATAAATTAAAAATTTACAATATAAGGGAGGTAGGGTGTATTAAGGGTGTAGGGTTGTGTCAGCTCTCTTCAGCTACCGGTACGACAGTTTCAAGGCAGACCGTGTACAGACGCTTAGGGTACATTGGTCTATATGCTCGTAGGCCTGTCAGATGTGTTCCACTTACCGCAACTCACTGTCGTCTGCGATTAACCTGGAGTAGAGAGCATGCATTGTGGACACCGCAACAGTGGTCTTGTGTGATGTTTTCTGACGAGTCCAGGTTTAGTTTGCAGTTTGATTCTCGCCGGACTTTCGTATGGAGAGCGCCAGGTACCCGTTACCACCAAGAGAACACCATTGAACGACACTGTTACGGTGGTGCAGGATGGCTCGTTTGGGGAGGAATTATTCTTGGTTCCAGAACTGACCTGCATCTTCAGAGTGTAACGATGACAGGCCACATCTATCAGGATGTCATTCTGGAACAACATGTACGTTTGTTATTTAACTTTTGTGTCTACATAGGCCATTAAATCTTATTCACTTTGCTGACGTCTAGTGCTGGAAAGTTTACTAAGCTTTATTTTTTTGTTGTCTCTGAATTCATGGACCACACTTTAAGGTAAGGTAAAATACACATAACAAAAATTTTTGTATAGCAATGTGGAGCTTAAAAATGAAAGGTGTTAACGCAAAAACATGAAATCCCGAGGAAATGAAAAAAGCATTATATTTATATATTAATTACAGCAAGTGTTCAAATGTGCAACAGCGTCTATCAAATGATTATTGTACCCTTCGAAGATACAATTGCAATTAACAAAAATTTGCATAATCCACATTTATGCAGTTTTGTGTCAAAATATAAATGAACGTACAACACAAACATAACTATTAATATAGAATTTTGTGTTAAAATTATCTTTAATATTATTCACTCATGTAAAATTTTCTTTTTATCAGAATTTTCGCCAAAGATATTGGCAAAACTAGCTTACAATGCCACTTTTGCTTGTGGTGAAAAAAATATATAAACTACTTATTTTCTTTAAAAAACAATTATTCACAGTTAAAATAATAAGTACACGAAATGGTGTTGATTATGCAGCGTTCTGAACGCCTTCACTTTAATTAGGGCCACCATACACATAAAGGAGAACCATTTTCAAATTATTGTTTAACCAAAATAAGTAATTAATTTCCGTTGTAGTAATTCATTAAATAAAAAAAGCAAGTCGAAAATTTCGATTCTATAAAATGAAAAAAAAAATACTAAGACAAATGTAAAACTGTTATTTACTTTTATTGTTTATATAGGTCGTTAACGCTTATTCACTTTGGTAACGTGCAGTGCTTGAAAGCTTATTAAGCTTTAACTTTCTGTTAATTAGTGATATACAGATTGTCCTTGAATTTAAGGGGCAAACTTTAAGGGAAGGTTAAATACACATAACGAAAAAGGTTTCTGTATAACAATGTAGGGTTAAAAAAATGAAAGGTGTTAGAGCGAAAAACAAGTAAGAAATGAAGAGAAATGCTGAGAAAATGAAAAAAGCATTTTATTTACTATGAGCTTTTATTAAGCATTTTATTAATTTTTATTTTATTTTATTTACTTACAGCAAGAGTTAAAATGTGGCCCTTACCAACAGCGTCCATCAAATGATTATTGTACCCTTTCGTAGACACCAGGTGTTTCATGAACAGCTGCAGTAGCGACTGGAAGTTTTGCAATGAAATCCGCATCAGACTCTCGTAGATGAGTGCCTTCAGGTGTCCTCATAAGAAAAATCAATCCTTTATATATCGAGTAAACGTGCTTTACAAAGGTGGTCGAACATTGAGGGTCAAACATGGGATTGAGGTAATTGCATACGTTAGTGCAGAAATAAGCTGCAGTCCTTTTATTGCTGAAACCACATGATACTTTGAACGACAACTGGAATCTGATCAATCATTATCATAATAATGATTCTGCTAATACTTCTTCTCGGGTAACATGCCTGCCTTCTTGGCTGCTAGTGATAGGGGGCCGTTGAGATCCAGCACGACGTTCTGTGTTACCGTCCTGTACCCATCGACTCCATATTCTGCTAACAATCATTGGATCTCGACCGACGCGAACTGCAATACTGCAATACGATAAACCTCAATCCCGGTACGCTATATGTTATATTTGCACGTGTAGCGTTAAATTATATTTACATGTGTAGCGCGTGTCAATGTCTTAAGTTATCTTAAGTTAATGTTTTGTTAAGTTATATTCATTGCACGTGTAGCATTAAATTATATTTACACGTGTAGAGTGTGTTAATGTTTAGTTAAGCAAAATTGGCAACTTTATTATTGTTCTCTGAAAAATAAAGATGTCTGTTGTTGCGTTTTAACTTACAAGTGTAATTGTGTTGTAATTTACTTTATTGTGGCGAATCTGGGATTCCAGTAAAGTAAGTTATTAGTTATTCGAAAGCAGATTATCGAAAGCATAAACTTTATTTTGAAAGAGAGAGAGAACGTAAAATTTTATGACTATTAGTGAATTTCGTTTTTACGTTAAATTATAAGTCTTTATCCAAGTCAGAAACGTGCTGGTACATATTTCTGCTTCTCACACGCAGAACACATCCACTTTTAACCAGGCAACAACGATCAAATGCAATTTATGTATGAGAAACCAATTTCCTCATTTAAACACATTGTAGGTATCGCTACCGGCGCATGCTTTGTCTGAATGTGCTGAAATGCTAACCATTTGCGTATCACAGCACCTTCTTTCTGTTGTTTAAATTTCACGTCTGTAGCATGTCACCTTCTTGTGTATTTTAATGGCCACATGTAGTGTATTTTTACTTACAGTAATCAATTTGTACTTAAGTAGTAATATTAAATTTAAATATAATAAATTTATTAAAGTCACAATTTTGTTTTAATTAGCTTATAAAATATTTTGTAATCTAGTATTTTAAAAGGGTTTAGAAATTTGTTAACATATTAAGTTGAACGAATTTTTCGAGAATATGTAAACATAAATATATATTTCAAATGTTAATGAAAAGTTAAAAAGAAATGTAACAAAGAATTCTAAATATTTATTTGGTGTTTAAATTTTTCCCCATCTATTTTATTTACACTTAAACAAGTTTTGCAAAGCAAAATTTGCCGAAAGTCTATGTCCCAAGAGATTCATAATCAATAAATAACAAGGGTGAAAAATTATTTTTCAAACTGAGAGTTACTTAAAAATGGCTCAGTCTATTAGAAAATAATTGCTTAATTTTTATTCATGCAATTTTAATTAGAAACTCGCTAAACCCTGTTGCTAAACATTTTTTTCATACATAAATTAAGCTCTAGATTGGTTAGATAAAGTACTTCAGATAAATTAAGCTGGGCTTTAGACTGAAAGAAAAATTTATTTTCAATTTGACGTAAATGAATATATTAACTGTAAAAATCTTAAATATTACAAAATGTTTAAAGAAAGAAACTAGAATAAAATAAAAAAAAAAATCGAAAACAATTTTAAATGAATTTAGAAGTCACTAAGGACTATCAGCCAAAATGTCAACAATATGTCTCATTAAGTTAATTACAATTTGTGTCAAAAGGTTCTGATCTTTCACGAAATGCCATACGTTTAAAATGTCTAATTAAATTGTGTTGAAAATTTTCTAAATTCGTGGCAAGTAACTAGTTTTCATACATAAGTGAGACTCTTGTAATAAGGGGTTGTAAATTTAATCATTGAATTTCTGTGTTGTTTCTCAAAAATAAATTGCTAAGTTTTTCTCTTTCGTAATTCAATTGTTTTCATAATTAATATATAATTTTACCACAAAATATTTGAAATTGAAGAGACGTTTATTGATCTTCAGTCATCATTTAAAGTCAATACAATAAATAAGCCCTTAAAATTGTATATTACTTTTTATCAACATCGAAAATTATTAATTTTTAGATAATGATTAATGAATAGATGATTTACTTTGATGATTGAGGAAGAAAAATGGTTACAAATGTTTATTGCTACTGTCATAATAAGATTCTTTAGGCTTACATTTAATTAGCCCCGCTTAAATTTTGACATTTGGCGTGTTTTTGACGTTAGCCATGTTTAAATTTTGATATGACATTTTGTAACAATTTTATCTCTAAAAATAATCTTTAAAGCTTCTTATCTCTTATCTAACAACATATTATCTCCAAAAATTAATCTTTAGAACTACTTATCTCTTATATAACAACATCTTATATCTTTTATCTGTAAAAAATTCGACTAATGAAAGCAAAATTAGATCAAATGACTCATTTAAATAATTAAATATCATCTAAAACTCTAATAATAGGCTTATAAATAAGAAATGATGATTTATTTTCATATATCAGGTATAGCTGAAGGAACATTGTAATCATTATACGCATTTTATAGAATAAATGAATAGGAATGCGTTAACGTTATACAGCTCTTATGTGATGCATTCACAAATCCATTAGTACACCTATTAAATATGTACATAATGTGCTGAACAAGCCAGAATATAAATGGATAAGGTATCTGCTCAGTGTGTGTGATTCTATAACTCTCTATCCGTATACATTCAGATAATACAGATATAGAAATTTCTAAAAAAGATACATGCTGGTGTAATTATAAAATAAAAAAAGCATGTAAATATTACAAAATTAGGTAGCGAGACCAATAAAAAGAATAAAGAACTAGATTATTTAAAAAGAGAACGAGACCAATCTAAAAAGAAGGATGGATAATTTATTGTTTTATGTATTCTACACAATAACTATGCAACAAATATGCAATAGACATGCAAGTTTTACGTATTCTGTAAGATATTTTTAAATCCATTTTGATAGTTAAAAGTATTAATATTAATTACCTTATTGTCAATAAAATCAATTAAATTCTATTGCATTGTCAAACAGTTATTACTGTAACAAAACTCAACGTTTTATGATGTCAAAGGGAATGTTGATAAGAAAGCATTTAAAATATTCAGAAAAATATAAATTATGAGAAATAAAAATAAAAATTATAGAAAATATAAATTATATTAATTAAAGAGAAAGAAAAAATAAATCTATATAAGTGATAAAAAAATTTGTTATTTAGTTAGTTTTCAAATTCATTTAGCAAAACAATAAAGATTTAATATATAATTGTGGTAAACGTCTACAGACCTGAAAAATTAAGCTATTCTTAATTATTATATAAGCCATTTTATATAAAAAAAATTCAGGTAAAGATTAAAAAATTAAGTAGCTAGACCAATTAAAAGAAGAATTAACGAGATTAATTAAAAAGTGAACGAGACTAATTTAAAAAGGAGGACAGATAAATTACTGTTTTATGTATTCTGCACAATAACTATGCAAAGAATATGAAAGTTTAACGTGTTCTGTAAGATATATTTAAATATATTTTGAAATAGCTAGAAGTTTCAATATTATAAATATTAATTACCTTATTTCAATAAAATCAATTAAATTCTATTGCATTGTCAAACAGTTATTGCTATAACAAAACTCAACATTTTATGATGCCAAGGGGGATGTTGATAAGAAAACATCCAAAAGATTCAGAGAAAATTAAATCAAAAAGAAAGAATAAATAAAGTAAATACATATAAGATATGAACATTTTTGTTATTTAGTTTAATTGTTTTTTGATTAATTTAGCATTACCATAAGAATTCAATATATAATTATGGTAAAGATATACAGACATGATTAATTAACTTTTTCTTAAGGAAGCAGCACGAGATATATCTTTAAATGTCTAATTAAAATCGTCAAACAGAATCCTATTGTTGTTGTTCTAATGCAGCTGGCACTACACAGACATAAAATTAAGAAACAAAATTATACCATAAGCAGGCTTGCACCTCTGTTACACATTTAGCACTACCCAAGGGGGCACGTGTAGCTATAGTGTGCTTATGCATTTTACATTTTGTCAAAAAAAGTGTAGGTAAAAAGAAGCATTAAATATACTAAAGGAAGATTAAACCGCAATAAAATAAAGGCAAGGTATAAAAATGAAGAAATTTATTGCTTTTTAATTAATTTTTTAATTAAATTAGCAAAGAACAACGATTTAGTGATGTAAAAATGTAACAAACATCTTAAGATACTAAATGTCATTTCTCCTTTAAAGAAATAATAAAAAAAAAAAAAAAAAAAAAAAACACGACATAAGATATTTCTTTAAATGCTCTTTTAAACTTTTACTAAAATACTTTTATACACCTGGTACCGACTTTAAGTATCTATCTCAAAAAAACTTTTAGTTTTTATTAATAAAAACCTTTTTACTAAAATTATACAAAACATTGAACACAGAAGAAACTTTTACTTTATTACTTCCGAGAACATAAAACCTGAGAATCTATATTTATCATCGCTAAACTTCAAATTACATTCACTTGACATAGCAAAACAAATATTTACTTCTCAAACTTCCATAAAAAATGTAATAAGTTTTCCTGCGCCTAATCAATTAACTAAATGATAATTCAAACGGAAAGTTGAACTTCTTCTACAAGAGAAAGTTAACTTCCATAAATATAAACAAGCTGCAAGCGTTCTTGAAGAATCTTGCTTTAGCTCTAATTAAGAAAAGGAAGTTTTAAAGAACGTTAGAAGATAAAATCTTCAGCATTTCTCGATTACAAATTGAGCGGAAGTGAAATGAAAATGGTAAATTAATAAAAGAGAAAGTAACTTGAAGAGCAAAGTTATATTTGGCAAGGAAAAAATAATATAAGATACAAACCTTTATGAGATGCTGTTTTAAAGTAAACTGTATAAAATATTGATGAACTATGGAAAATATATTAATTTTCATAAGAACTGTTATACAATTTTTGATAGTGTGAAAAATAATATACAAGGAGCAAAATTGTGTGGGATCCTATATTAAATGAAAAATAATAAAGTAACACAAATATTGTGAAATATTTATAATATTGTATATAAAATTCATTCGAATTCTGATTCTGCAGAAAAGGAAGGCTAACTAGGTACAAAAAGCTGCCAATAGGTTCTCAAAGCTTATTAATAATTTTTATGATGGAATACTTTTTTTAAATTTCGACTTTAAACAGAAATGTCGACAATGCAATGCAAAAGGCAAATAATGACTTTAATTATAATGTAACTTAAAAATATTCATCACTATTTTATTAATTAAATTTTTATTTATGTCATTAAAAACTACTGAACCAAAATAAAGAAACTGAAGGTTAATTACACTGTGTGAAAAAAGTAGAAGGACAGTCATTTTTTTGTACAATATGCTTTTATTTTACTGCTTTTGATCTGATTTTTATAGAGAGTTGTTTTGTTAGAGTTTTAATTTACGTTAAGTGAAAGTTAAATGAGATTTTTTTATTTACCATCATTTTAACTTAGGAATGCAATACTTAATAACTTTGGGTGTGTGAAAAAAGTCGAAGGACACTTCCAAAAAATCTATTTAGAAGCTGTTGGAAAGTTTATAGGTAAGTGTTTTTTTCTCTTTTAATTCCTTTTTAACAAGAATAAAATATTTAGCTAGAAATTCATAGTTTTTATTGGTTTTAGGATGCCCAGAGGAATACTCTTAAGTAAGTTTCAGAAGGGCCAAATAGTTGCCTATAAAAATGAAGGCAAAGGTGTGAGAGAGATTGCACGGCAGCTACGAATCAGTCCTAATACTGTTTCGAACTTCATAAGAAACCCTGAAAGTGACAGAAGAAAAAAGAAGACAGGAAGACCAAAAAAACTCACCCAACGTGATCAACGAAAAATCATTCGTGAACTCAAAAGACTGGTGGAAGTGTCGGCAAGGCGCAATTTCAATCAAGAATTACACATGTAACCAAAAGAACTGTCTATAACTACATAAAACGCTCAAAAAAGTTCGTCTTCAAAAACTGATGCACCATCCGAAGTGGAATGAAGGACACATGAAGAACCGACTGCAGTGGGCTAAAGACCATATGTCCTGAGCTCAGAATGGACCTCAGTTATATTTTCCGATGAGAAAAAATTCAATTTGGATGGTCCAGATGGTTATCAGTACTATTGGCACTGTCTTGGTATTGAAGAAGAAACTTATTCTACTCGACAGATGGGAGGAGGTGGTTTACTGGTATGGTTAGCAGTTGGCTATGGAGGCAGGACAAGTTTAGTCTTTCTAAATGGTAGACAGAACCATACAGACTACATCCAGACTCTAAACTCAAATCTTCTCCCGTATGGCACTGAGTTAGGAGGAGATGACTGGATTTTTCAGCAAGATGGAGCCTCATTTCACACTGCAAATGGTGTTAAAGATTGGTTTGCAGCAAACAATGTTCGATTTTTACATTGGCCTGCTAAAAGTCCTTATCTCGACATTGTAGAGGACATATGGGCAATGATTGTATTTCGTGTTTACAAGAGTGGAAAGCAGTTTAAATCTGTAGCTGAGCTGCAGAAATCATTAAACTTTGTATGGGACAATTTTTGCCACACAAAAATTCAATCTTTATACAATTCGATGCCAAATAGGATCTTCGAAGTAATTCGACCCAACAGGAAAAGAATTCCATATTAATTTATATAGTACACCTCTTTTTTAGAAGTGTCCTTCTACTTTTTTCACTGATCATGAGATCGTCAAAACCAATTTTTTTATTAAGTATACATTTTTTTTAATTGTATACTTTTTTGTTTTGTCTAGATACAGGTATCTGCATGTAAAAACGTTGTGAATAAATTAATTGTTTAAAAAATGCGTCATTATTCATTTATCAAAAATAATCTAATGTCCTTCTACTTTTTTCCCGCAGTGTACCTATCTTTTGAATCTATTCCGATTCTTTCAAATAACCAGCTTTCATTTTCTATGAAGAAAAGGAGAATTCACACAGTGAATACATATCATTTTGCTTTAAAGATAACTTATTAAGAAATACACATTTTTTTATCAATGAACACTTAGTACATATGCCACATGCTCCAATAAGTTTTAATACGTATTTCATACAGTATTTGGTAACTTTCATTTCTAGCACAGGTAGAATCTTTAGTTTATCTTCGGTGTAGGCATCGTATAATCTGTCTTCGATTTAACCTATTATCATTGGTGTTCTGTCCCAACTGCCACTTTGAACTAGCTCATGCACTTTTGTGTTATAACTGATTTTCATTCAGGATACCAAATGTAAGGGTAGTTTCTTCCATATTTTCGCCTTGAGAAGTTTCTGTTTGTTTTCAATATTATTTCATCTGTATGTATCTCTGAATATCTGGTATGGTTTTTGTGGCACCATTGCGTTGTAAATGTGAATTTGATATTAGTATAGTTGTTTATTTCTCCTGTGATTGCTGTTGTTGTTTAATCCATGTTTAACTTTAGGTTTTCATAGTTTTCTAGCGTTTCTATTGTAATTATGAATATGAACGCAACTTTTTTTTAAGAATTTGTGTTTTTAGGGGGAGAACGTATTGCTACAGTATACGTTGCCGCAGTGAGTCTGTATAGTACTTGGTGGTGAATTGCCCCATATATATGTTGTATCTCTTGAAGAAGAAGAATTTATTAATTTTAATTATCAATAAAAATTAAACAATTTATACGTAAATCATCAAACAAAATAAAGAATCAAGTCAGGGATAATTTGGAGAGATTCTCATTTAAATTGTAAGAAATATAAATTTAAATTAAATTTTATAACATTGCTAAATATACCCCTTTTAGAAACAACATACAAATCCTGAATGAAAAAGGGAAACAGGTTAAAATAAATAATTAGGTAATTCGACAGCATAAAGGTTTAATCATTTTAAAGATCTGTTGAGAACTATACGTGGCCTCTTGTTATTTAATTATTTTATATAACATTTCTTTTTAAACTGTTAGAATTTTTCTAATTATTACACTATGTAGAGACATGTAATAATAAAATAGGAAAATAAAAAAAAAGCATTGTTATTTAGTTCATTTAGAGATATTCCCATGTTGGGAACCATGTAATGATTAGAAAATTAATTAACCAAAAATAAAAAGTAATAAATAATGTTCATGAATAATGAATAATCTTAATGTGTGTGTTTTTAGTATTAAAAGAGCATAAAAATTGATTAAAATATTAATTAGGTTTTTAATTTATTAATTTTTTTTTAATTCTGATTTCTTATAAAGATAAATAAAGCTCCTGAAAGGTAAACAAACTTAATAAGAAAGCAATTAATATACATGCATTTATTAATATATTATTATCTATAATTATAAATATAATATATAATTATATAATTATAATTATAATTACGCAGTTAATATAAAGTTTTTAGTTATTTTCAAAATTTTTAAATGTATGCTTGTTTATTTCTTTTAGCTTTTAAAATCTATTTTTTATCAATTCACTTCTTTAGGTATCATATACAATAATTATATATATTTTATTTATATATTAAAAAAATTATATTATATTATTTATACACTGAAGTGACAAAAGTCATGGGATAGCAATATGCAAATTTTCAGATGGCAGTAGCATCGCGTAGAACAGGTATAAAGGCGCAGTGCTTTCGCAGAGCTTTCATTTCTGTTCAAGTTACTCATGTGAAGAGATTTTAACGTGATGATGACCGCACGACGGGAATTAACAGACTTTGAACGCGGAATGTTAGTTGGAGCTAGACGCATGGGTCATGCCATTTCGGAAATCGTTAGGGAATTCAACATTCCCAGATCCACTGTGTCAAGAGTGTGCCGAGAGTATGAAATTTCAGGCATAACATCCCACCATGGACAGCGCAGTGGTCGACCGCCTGCACTTAACGACCGAGACCGGCGACGTCTGCAAAGAGTCGTAAATTCTAACAGACAAGCAACACTGCGTCAAATAACCGCAGAAATCAATGTGGGACGTACAAGGACTTGTTTGTTAGAACTGTGCGGAGAAATTTGGCTTTCTTGGGCTATTCCAGCAGAAGACCGACTCGAGTGCCTTTACTGACAGAACGACATCGCTTGCAGCGACTCGTGGGCACGTGAGCATATCGGTTGGTCCCTAGATGAATGGAAAACCGTGGCCTGGTCCGATGAGTCACGATTTCAGTTGGTAAGAGCTGATGGTAGGGTTCGAGTGTGGCGCAGACCCCACGAAGCCATGGACCCAAACTGTCAGCAAGGCACGGTTCAAGCTGGTGGTGGCTCCGTAATGGTGTGGGCTGTTTTTTCATGGCATGGACTTGGTCCTCTGGTGCGACTGGACCGAACATTGACTGGAAATGCTTATGTTCAGCTACTTGGAGATCACTTGCAGCCATTCATGGACTTCATGTACCCAAACAACGATGGGATTTTTATGGATGACAATGCGCCATGTCACCGGGCCACAACTGTTTGCGATTGGTTTGAAGAACATTCTGGACAATTCCAACGAATGATCTGGTCACCTAGATCGCCCGACATGAATCCCATCGAGCATTTATGGGACATCATCGAGAGGTCTGTTCGTGCCCAAAATCCTGCACCATCAACACTTTCACAATTATGGACGTCTATCGAGACAGCATGGCTCAATATTCCTGCAGAAAACTTCCAACGACTTGTTGAGTCCTTGCCACGTCGAGTTGCTGCACTTCGCCGGGCGAAAGGAGGGCCGACACGATATTAAGAGGTATCCCATGACTTTTGTCACTTCAGTGTATATAATAAAAATGTGTAAACTGGTTAAAAAAATTGTTTTAAATTAATTGAATAAATATTGATTTTCATCTCCCTTAAGTGTGATGTCAGAGCAATTTTAAAATAAATATATTGAAAGAATTAATTAAATATATTCACTATGATATTATGTACTATCTTTGACTTTTAGATAGTACATAATAGATGATAGTAAATTTTTATTTTCTTAAATTAAATAATTTAACAAATCTTTGTAAAGGCCCATAAAAGTTTTGAGAATATTACATTTTAATTATATGGTTTATGAGAATACCTTAAATCATTTATTTTCTATCTATAAAAATGAGATTTTCTAAATATTTTTTTTTGTTCACCAGCAAAAGTAATAAAATATTATACATAATCTATATAAGATTATATTTATCAATGTTGTCCCATTATATTTGAAAACTATTTCTTTACTTAGTAAACCCTTATACGTTTACCTTAAGATAGATTCAAAATAATTATTTTTTATTGATTTGACTGAAATTTATCCGTGTATTTATAAAAATACACCTCTACTGTATCCTTAAAAAATATTCACAGTTCAATTGTCATTTTTCAGAAAAAAATCTTAATATAAATAAACAGCAAAATATTTTTCTATTTTAATTTTTATTAAGAAATTCTATGTGTTTCTTAATTGAATTCATTTAAACTTATCATTAGAAATAGAACATAAATATTTTTATCTCACTTTAGACTTCATTCAGGATTTCGTTCTGTGAAAATATTGCTTTACTTTTTATAATAATCATTTATTGATGATTTAATTAATTTTCATTTGAAGATGATTTAATTACATTTTCCATAGAAAAAAATCACGATTATAATCAATTTTAATAAAATTTGAAATCCTTTCCTGAAGGAATTTAAAAAATTTATTACCATAGCACATAATTTGAGCATTTAAATTAGCGATATTTTACACAATAAAATATTAATTGCATTCTTTTTTTAAAGAATTTTTTTTTTAAATGTTATAATTTCTTAATTAAAAAAAATTTCTGTTAGAAGTGTAGAATATATTTCATTCCTTTCTGGTTAAATTATAAATAATGAATTATAATTTATATCTTTGTATGAATAAATTTAATTAAATGAAAATATCCCTTAAAAGAATGGCAGTCGAATATTTAAATAATATTTCAATGTCCTTTGTTATGTTATTACAGTTCATTTAACAATGAATTATAATAATAATTAAAAATTTTTTTATGGAAGTAATTAATATTTAAATGCAGAATATAATTTAAAATTATTTTTTTCTTATAATTCTATTAATTTTCTACTTTTTTGTAAACAACCAAATAAATTTAAACTAAAAGTGGTTTTACATTCCTTAAAATAAGATTACTCGTATATCTATGAATAACTGGAATTCCTTAAAAGAAAGCCACTCAATTATTTAAATAATATTGGAATGTCTTTTGATATGTTATTGCAATTCGTTTAAGAATGAATTATAATTGTAATAATAATTATAAAATTTTTTATGAAAGTAATTAATCTTTAAATGCAGAATATAATTTATCATTCTTATTTTTTGTAATTATTTTGATTTGCTTCTTTTGTTAATAAGGAAATAAATTTAAACTAAGAGCAGCTTTAAATTCCTTAAAATAAAACCACTCGAATATATATGAATAACTCGAATGATTCATGAACTATGAACCACTAGAATATATTTGAATAAAGTAGGACATAATCGTGATTTTCATTCCAAATAAGTTAGCAATAAAACTTTTATTATTATTCCTTTAAGTTTAAAAGCATATATAACATTTATATTCAGCAAAAGCTAAAATAGAGTAAAACCAGTAGAAACGAAGTTATGCCAAAACATTTTTCCAAAATTTAGCGAATATATTTTATTGCTTTATTCTTTAGAATATCTGTTCATTGTTTGCTGTTGCTTACGATTCCTTATACAAATGATGACCAATTTTTGAAATATTAAGTATTTATAAGTCATTTTTAAATTTAAGAAGATTTTACCCAAATTATATCCAAAAACTATTCATAAGTGTGAAATGAAAGGAAATGGAAATTAGTAATTGAATCCACTTTAAAAGATTTTAAAGTCAAGAACGCATTACACAAGAGATTTAATCTCATTGAAGCGAAGTAATGGATAAATAGCCTTTCTCATTGATAAAACAGAAAAGAAATTTTTGCTTTTTGTAAACAGTATTATGCAATTGCAAAATTGATGCATTGAATATTTATGCAGTACATAACACTCAACGTTCTTAAACTTCTTCCCTAATGTAGTATAAGAATAATCATTTCAAGCTTGATCTTTATATCCAACTTAAAAATAAAGGATTTTAATAACTTTTATTACTTAAAAATTTTTTTTTGCTTTCAAATAGAAAGATTAGATTTTTAATATTACAATAGGACAAATAACCATCAAGCTTTATGAGTTACAAATATGTAATTAATTCCAATTTTATAAAATTACTTCATCTGATTTTAAATGTCATTATAAAAGTTAAAAACTTTAATTATTCAGTATTTAAACAAAATACATTTAATAAGGTGATTTTAATTTTGATTCCGTAAAAAATATACATTATATTTGATCTTGTAGACCAGGGGTCTTCAAACTTTTCAGCCTTAGGGCCATACTGTTTACTCCAGTAAGTACCAAGGGCCAAAACCGTTTTAATTTTTCTGCTATTATTTACAATTTCTAAACTAGTCGCCGAGTATGCACTCTGAGCGAGCATACGCTTGCTAAATTCGCTGGTTCAATTACTACAATTACTATTGTGTGTATCGATACGAAAAGTGACTTGACGACATCTAGTGGTCAAAAGCGGAAATAGGTAGGTATAACTGCCGAGGGTAATCGCGGGATGTTCACTAGTTTATAATGTTAGTGGGATTCATTTCAATTATTTGTTAGTTGTTATGCTTAAGTTAAATTTTCTGCTTGTTATGCTTGTCATTAAGTTTTACCTAGCAAGTAAATAAAACCGAGTTATTATGATTCTGTGTTTTTTTAATCCAACTTATTAAAGGAACAGTAAGCTGTTCGCGTCGCGGGCCAGATTTGGCCCGCGGGCCCGTAGTTTGGAGACCCCTGTTGTAGACGATAATTAACAGGAAACATGAGAATCTGTTGTCTAAAAATTGTTTCTTGAACTATATACGTAATTCTGTAATTAAAAGTTTTCGTAGTTATTAATAATTCCAGACAATATTCGATCAAATTTTGCTTTCAAAATTAAAGTTTTGAACTATAAAATATATTTAATTTTTGAACTATAAAAAAATATTATTAAAATTTTTTAAAAATATTTACAGTTTAATAACTATATAAAATTGATGAAATTTAATATACTTATACTTTATATATCTATAAAGTGATCATTCTTAAATTCTGATTCACTTCACTGCTGCATGTCGTTAATGTATTTTCCAATAAACGCATTATTGATTTAAAGTGTCTCATCAGACACTATTTGAAAGGATTCGCATTGAAAAGTTCAAATCCTTTTTTTTACAACGCTTTAAATCCTTTTTAACAAATGACTTAATTTATTAAAGAACAATAGTATCGGTGAAAAACTGTTCTGCTACAAATTTTTTATGCATTGTTTTAAGTACCTTAAAATTAATTTGAGTTGTTTTACAACTGGGAATCAATTAAATTAAGGGAATGTAAATGTATCTTATTGCAGAAATTTATTTAATTAGAATGGATTTCTTAAGTGCAATCTTTAAAATTGGAATATATATTAATAGCAAATATACGAATATTCCTAAATTATATAAATGTAGGCAAAACAAAAATTTATTTAAACTTAATATAATTTTTTAGTTAAATGAATAAGCAGTGTGAGGATGACCAACTTTTCCTACGAAATGCGAAAAACTTTTAACTGGAAATAATATATGAAGGTCATAAAATTATATCATTTTCAAAATATTTTTAGTTTAAAAACCAATACAGGAAATTTTCAGCGAAAATATATTTTAACAAAAATTTTTTTTAATTCCTTGATATAACATTTGCTTGCAGAGAAATTCGCTTTCCATGAATCGGGAAAAATAACATTTTGGCAGATTGAAAATAAAGTAAAAACTTGCAATTCGTCAAGTCAATTCATTCTATACAATATTCAGTGTCTTAAAGAAATATAAATTTATGTTTATCTACATAGCTTTAGACAATCTTCCAACAGAATGTTGATTTACTTTCATTCTATATAAAGAATCTTTTATATTGTTCAATAATAGCATTCTCATCCACAGATGTATTTTCTAACTATTCTAAAAACTACATTACTTTTTGAAATAAGATAATTAAAGCTATTGTTGGATGACTTAAAATGAAGAACGTATTAATTAAATAGACTTTAAATTCTGTTGTTATTTTATTACATGTGTAATAAATTTTTTATAGTTTTTTTCATTAGATTTAATTTATATACATACATACTATATGATTCTTATTCATATACCGATAACAAAAAAGTAATATAATTTGACCATTAAAAAATCTGAAGATAGGAGGTATTTAATGCCACAAAGACAAATTCCGATATTGTTGTCCTAAATGGTTGATGTCCAGGTAAAAAAATATTAATTAAAATTTAAGTCAAAGAAAAGGTGAATGTTTAATAAACCAATCTTGAGAAAATGAATTAGATCTATTGAAAAGATGGAACTTTATTGCTAAAATAGATTTATCAGTTTTAGAAAATCAAGAAAAGAAAATTTTTATCAAGAAAATTTAAAAATAAAATTGTGGCCATGGTGCGAAAGTATTAAGAAGCCCTCTTTTTTATAGCACGCACAAAAGGCCGGTGCTTTAATTATGGAGAAAAGAACTATAGAAAGCATATTCAGGAGCTGCAACGTAAGATTTATTGCACATTGTCCTTGAATTAATTTTAGATATTGCAAAAAAAGAAAATCCTTAAGGAATTAAGCATTATTGTGCATTATTGTTGCATTATCCTTAAGGAATTATAATATTGTTCTAATAGAATCTTTTGCATTACCGTTTTTGTTCTGTAATACAGATGGATATTGATTCACTGCTGTGCAGAAGGATTAAGCCTCTTTTAAGTTTAATGGGGTTTTTGGCATACATTCCATTGTTGAACAACAGAAAATCCTATTGTTTGTTAAATTTGCATTGAATTCAGACAAAGTGAGTGTTTGTTGTGGTTTTAATGACAAATGCATCATAACTTCTTTTGAAAGCAACAACAACAATTCCCTACAGAAATCATTTATTATGAATGCATATTAAGGAATTTCATATACCCGATCTCCAATATCGGGGCATCGTATGCAGAGTTTTTTTTTCTTTGCGTGTCGAGACTCTTTTTATTAGGATATATACCAAATATTATTTGCAACTAGATTTTTCTGGTGTTAATCCTTTCAATATCTCGATCCCTAGAACTCAACACAAGAGCAGTATTCGTGGTTTCAGAAAATAGTGGACAGCAGCATATCAAACATGGACATAATGTGCAACATTAGAGCAAACATTTATAATAAGCATGTTTGCTATTACTTCATGTTGATGATATTTAGAAATATGCTTCGTTTTCATTTTTCAACATATGGTTGCACAATATTTTTGTATTTCTTAGTTCTAAGAAATTTAATCCAGTATTTTTCATTTCAAAAGTATTTAAAGTGAGACTAATTATGAGAATTACTTTTACATAGATAGATAGAATACAGAAATACGCTCAGATCGATAGATTATAGAAATGCGCATAGATAGATAGATAGATAAATTATAGAATATAATAATTTCTACAAAATTTATATTAAAATTTACAACATGGAGTTTAGAAATTAATTTTAGATCATTGAGTCAAAATATATGCATAATATTTTGCAAATAAAAGATAACAAATTTATCTAATCCTAACTCATTGAATGCTAATAATTTAAATTTCGGATTATATATTTAATTTTCAAGTCTAATTTATTTTTAAGGCATTTCTATTTTAAATATGAAATGAAGTATTCAAACCTTATAGATTTAAGTTTTTAAATTGTAATCCAAATATATAAAAAAATTGAATTTGTAAAAATTTCTCAAAAAGTCTATAATTTTAACTAAAATTAATATCTGACGTCAATATAGCTATATTAAATTTTTTTTTGTTCTTTACAAATATTATAAGAATTTTTAACTTTGTAGTTTTTTATATCTAACAACAAAAATTTCAAACAGTTTCTATAAAAATATATGAAAATTAATAATCCAAAAATGTAGCAATGGATAACAAGTTTTCAAAATTTAATTCTGTACTTTATGCTATATTGTTCTAAAAACATAAACATAATATCTCCTGGGAATTTGACTTCAATATAATGTCTATTCAAATTAATGCCACGAAAGTTTGAAATAATAAAACAAAAACATAATGAAGGATGTAAGTTATAAATCATTTACATATAAATTTAATTAATTTTCTGGAAGTGTAATCTGGAACAACATTCATACATAGTTGACATATTGATGATAAACAAAAGTAAAAAACGAGATCTGAAAATCTAATTAACTAAAAAACTTTCTTTATCAATAGGGAATTTGAATAAAAATAAAATATATATATTGGTAAGATGAGAGTACTTCAAAACAAAGCAGAAGGAATACTTTTGAATTTGCTGAGGAATATAAATTGAAAAAAAAAAAGCTTCTTCGATAGAATATTTGATGAAACATTGGGTTTACATTATGTGTCAGCGTTTTAAAAGCCTTTTTAGAGAAAAAACAATAATGACAATAAGTCCAACAATAATAATAATGACAATAAGTCCATTAAAAATTACTCTTATTAAGTGCTGAAGATTTCGAAGACTGCTGATGAATAATGCGGTACTTTTTTTTCTTATTCTTTATTCCAAATTCATATAATTCATTATCAAATAGAAGGATTTAGTACATTGTTACTTTAATGTAAATTTTTGCTTATTGCTTGACATTTGCATGAATATTGTTACAATGTTGAATTTATGCTAGACATGATTAACTCTTTAGTATTGATATTTGACTAGAGGGCAAATAATTATATTTAACAATAAAAATAAATGGATTAGTGCTTAATTGAATGTAAACAATCTGATTTTTGTAGGAATTTTAATAATTGAATGATATAGCACACAAAGTTAAGAAAACTTTGAACAAATGATGTTAATTATTTGTTAATGCTCTTTTGCAACATTATGATATTTTAATAATACTGATTAATAGAGATTTACTAAGTGGTAAATAATTGTTAGTTATATGATACGAAGAAATAAGAAAAAAAAGTTAACACGGTATCCTTTTGAAATACTAATTAATATGTTTAATAATTTACATAACTAATGCTGGGATTCAATTTCGTCCATTGTTAACTATTGTTTACAAAGGACAAATGGAATTCCATGGAATTTTGCCGCACAAATTGACTGGGAAGGTGATGATGATGAATATCCAATGTTACATAGTAAGCAGTAGACGTCCATTCGACTGTCGGGTTGCGTATATGCAACTTATCATGTTCACACATGATGATAAGGTGAAATTTTCCAAGCAGATGTTTTGGTTAAAATCTAGGATACTGTACCCCTGAGGAAGTCGCCAATCTGGCAACCCTCAATATTTCGCCAATTTTCCGCCAATTTCTTTAGGGTTGCAATACTATAATTAGAGGAATTCGTAGCTTCATTTTCCAAACAATATAATGATTATTTATTGTTATTGTGATTATATTATTATTTGCAGACTACTTATTTGCAGTAAATAAGAACAGAAATATATATTCTTTTAAATTAGTATTCCAATAAATTACTGATTATTCCGAACTTATTCTTACAACGTACGTCGGTCACCGATTCAGAACATAAACAATATTTATGAAGTTGCCACTCAGGAAAGTAAGAAATAAACAAGAAAAACGTTTTTTTTTTATTAATAACTTATATTTTATTCTTAAATAATTAATTTCCTTTTTAAAGATGTTCGTTTAGTTAGGATTTTGTGACAACAGTAATTAGAATTCGCTCGGAATATTTGAAGCTTTAGCTTTTTAGAACGTTAGTTAACGTTACAATTTAAATTTTTAATAATTAAAATAAATCAATATTAATAAAATAATGTGTCCGGAACATTTGATAATTATCTGGCAGAGTGCATGTGGCGACGCCAGCACAAATGTGACATCCGCAAAATAATTTATGATTTCACCGATGGAATAAAATATTTGTTTCCACCACAGAGGAAGGACATACCACAATAAAAGGTAAGTTATTCTGTAGTTTTTTCTTCTCTTTTACCTTTTGTTAATATTAATTTATCATTCGAATTCGGCTTCGTAAAGAACATGACTTATTTTATGACATTACAAAAAAAAAAAAAAAAAAAAAAAAAAGAATTGGCGAATAACTTTGGTGAAATTTTATCGTATCGAAATTTTATCAATTAACAGCGATTATTATCTTTGTTTAAACGATACTTTTTAGTGACTTAGCAAAATAAAATTCCACATAATAATTTGGCGATAAAGCGATTTAATTTGGTGTGAAAGCAATATAGGAATAAAATGTTGACAAAGTAATGATATATTTTGGCGTTAAAGCGGCAATATGTGGCGTAAAAAGAAAACATTAAAAAGTTGACATAATAGTGGTAAAAATTTGGCGATAAAGCGATATCAATTGGCGTAAAGGCATTTTAGATGTAATTTTCTTGGCATAATAGCGCCAAATTTCGGCGTAAAAGCGGTTTCATTTGGCGGAAAAGTATTCCAGAGATAAAAAATTTTAGTGATAAAAATTTGGCGATAAAGCATAAACTTTTGGCGTAAAAGCGCCTCAAAAAACAAGATTCACTTAGCGAAAAAATTTGGCTATAAAGCGATAAATATTGGCGATAAAGCATTTTTTGGCTTAAAAGAAGTTATATAACAACATTTGCTTAGTTAAAAATGGCTATAAAGCGATAAATGTTGGCGATAAAGGATAGTGATAATATTTGGCGTTAAAGCGATAAACTTCGGCTTCAAAGCCTTTTCAGGAATAAACTTTGACGTAATAGCTATTTGGCTGCTAATGTTGGCGTAAAAGCACTCTTTGTCTATAAATTTTGGCGAAATAGCACTTTACAATGACACCGAACTTAGGCAATCTTTTTGTCTGTTTACTTGGCGATTTGGCAACACAGTAAAGGATTTTGGGATAATATCATTTTACCGCGCAAACTACCTGGTCCATTCATTTCTATGCTTACTTACCGACTTGGCAACTTGGCGATATGTTTGGCACAAAGGGTACAGGATCCTAGATTTTAACCGATTTTTTTTCAATTTCTTCTATTAGCTTACTCTCCCTTTATATATCTTGGGTACTTATGTATTAACGGTACCTTGGTGACAGACTTGGCGGTTTTTAACCGTCGCCAATCTAACAGCTACTAAGTTTACCAAACCCATAGAATAGATTGGTGCCACTTAAAAAACGCCAAATCTGTAGCTGCAGTTGGCGCTTGTGCTCTTTATTGGCGCAACTAACGCCAAGGTACCGTTAATACGTAAGTACCTATATCTTGTTCAAATTGTCAATCGTTCATAAAATATTTTTTATTCATCCACTCAAGTTCAAATACATTTTTTTGAACTTGTAGTGGTCATGTTATGACACGTTATGTTAATACAGCTTTTTCAAATATTAATTGATTAATTAAATTTAATTAATCAATTTAATTTTTTTAGATTTAAGTTGCTTATATATATCAATAGATGGCGCCAGATAAACTTAAAAAACTGAATGAAAATTATTTATAAAGGACTTTCTGCAATATGGTGGAAAAAAAGTAGGAATTGACTTCAAAAAAATATTTTTTATATTACTTGTTTATATATATATTTGTTCTGACGTTGGGTCAATTCCTCTATGCGCCTGGCACAGATGTCAGTTGGTTACCAGACTTTGTTCTGAGAAGACGCTTCTCTCTTGGTCGCTATAGAGGAAGTATGATGTGGGAAATTCCCCTAAATATTTGCAACCTTTGCAATAAAAATAGTCGAAATATTGATTTATATGAGCTATATATTATAAAGATTTAAGATAACAAATGTAAACTGGCACGTGAAGAACTGATGCTTACGCGTATGCTAGACAATGAGCTTTCTTGGACAAGCTAGAAATGTTAAAACATTTATAAAATTCTGTTACAAATAAAATAAAAGCATGTGTTAGAACAAGGCTAATGTCGAGCATTAAATTGCTTGTTTCTTCAAGAATAAAATATGAGTTTTGAATGTGCGGTCTGATAAGACTTCTGTTGGACAAATGGGAAAGTAGCACCAACTTTGAAATATTTTGGGAATAAACATGACGCATCATCACTTATATATATATTTATATATGAAAAGTTATCTATGCATAAAGCAAAAATCAATATATGTGTAAATGCGAATGGTTCGTATATCTCATAACTGATTTAGAAAAACTGCATTTTTTATAGTATTATTGGAAATCCAATTAAAACATTTAATTCGTCACTTTTTAGTGAATTAAAAACGTAATATATATATATATATATATATAAGGTTTGGAACTATTTTCTTTACACTGTCCACCTTTAATTGCTTATACCACTTTAATTTTGTTGTTCAAAAATTGTATAACAAACTTATTTTTCTTGCACTCTTTCTGAATTACCGGCTTTCTGGCTAACAGGGATAACTTTTTCAACAAAATTTATCTAAATAAAATTTATTATGTTGTTGTTGTTGTTGCTTATCCCCTTGATTTAGAATCCTAAACCAAGTCCAGTAGATCATGCTGCATCAATAGATCGTAAACTGTCCTCCCCTCATTCAACAGTTGCCTCACAGAGGCACCAATACAATCTATGAGATGAGAGGGAGATGCGATGGTCGAACAATGACAAAGGGCATATGTCTTCGCGTCTCCATTGAAGGTCAAACTCTTAATGTGGCCAGTCCTTAGTCTAGCTAAAACCGTTTGAGCAGGTCTAGGACAGGAGCACTGTATGGACATACCAGAATATTTAGCGGCGTACCATGCATGAATTGGTGGCGACCTCCAAGAGGTATTCACTCTGGCTTATTATGTTACTTACTGAAACCGAAAAATTAAGATCATACATCAATACTCAAAATTAAGGAAGAACAGAAAAAATAAAGAATATACAGCGGAACAAAGGAAAGAACCATTTTTTTCCATTCTAAAAAATTGAATAGGATTTAATGGTAGAGCATGTATATATATATATACCAATTATGAGCAGACGAAAAGAGATAACTTTCGTTTTTCATTTTCTTCGTGATAGTTTTTAACTTATAAAGGTTATTTTGAAGAGGATTCGGTTTAATTAGAGTGGAATGTAAACTGAATATACAATGAGTAAAAAAAGTATTGGCAATTGCCTTAATTTATACATATTGACAAATAAATAAAATGTTTTGCAATTTTAGGTGTCGTAATTGAATACAAGACATCTTAGATATATAAAAATAGTAAAAATTTTATTTTAATTTGCATTTTCTACGATTTTTTTCTTTCAAAAACGAAAATTTGCATGTCAAAAAGGTATTGGCAAAGTTTTAACTGCTATGCAAATTTTTTTACATTGAAGTCACGTGTTTCGACTGATAAGAAACTCTACCGGTATAAAGTCTGCAAAACTACTCCAAAAGTGTCCAGGCATTATTTTGCGATTACTGCAGTAAAATGACTTCGAAATCGAAGGACTTGGACGTTAGTGTTAAAAACACGATTATTAGACACAGAAATGAAAGTTTAACTTATCGTGCTATATGAGTGCAGTTCAGTTTAAGTTTATTTACTGTCAGAAGTGTTGTAAAAAAGGTTCAAGGAAACAGGATCAACCGAAAATAAGACTAGAAGTGGACGACCTCGAATATTTTCTACAAGAGAAGAAAGTGTCATTATTAACAAGGTTAAGAAAACCCCTAAAATAAGTGCACCCCAGATAGCTAGAGATGTTGCTTTCACTTCGCAAAAGACTTTCAGCGTACAAACTGTACGGAATGTTTTACACGAGAGAAGTTATTATGGAAGGGCAGCTAGAAAGAAACCATTCATCTCGGAAATAAATAAGAGAAAGAGGTTGGATTTCGCAAAATCCCACGTTGATTTATCTGAAGAGTTTTGGAACACAGTTATTTTTTCCGACGAATCAAAGTTTAACATTTTCGGCAGTGATGGACGACGATATGTGTGGAGGAGGCCAAATACTGAATTGGAAAAGCAACATTTAACTGCTACTGTAAAACATGGTGGAGGCAGCGTCTTAGTTTGGGGCTGTATGGCAGCTAATGGAATTGGCAACCTGCATTTTATTGATGGTATTATGACAGCACGTACATACATTGACATTTTGCGCCCTAACTTAAAAATCAGTGCCCAAAATCTTTGTTTGGGAACATCATTCGTTTTTCAACAAGACAATGACCCCAAGCATACAGCGAATCTCACCCGTCAATGGCTACTCTACAATGCTCCTCGCCAATTAAAAACCCCACCTCAATCGCCTGACATCATTCCAATTGAAAATTTATGGCACCTGCTGGATCTAGAAATCAAGAAACATAAAATTTCAAGTAAAGACGACCTCAAACGTGTACTCTTGCAAGAGTGGCACAAAATTCCCAACAGTACAACAAAGACCTTAGTTTCCTCTATGAGAAATAGATTACAAGCTGTTATAGATGCAGAAAGTATGCATACAAAGTACTAAACATATACTGATTTTGTTTTCGCTCATAATTTTGTCAATTTCATAATTTTGCCAATACTTTTTTTATCATGTAAATTTTGGTGTATCTCGTAGATTTTGACTAAAAAAATATTTAAATGAAAATTTCGTTATATTTGTTTGTCTTTTCTCCTTCTGTAATCGCTATGTTAAAATAAAATTTGTAAACTTACTTTGTTAACAAATATGATCATTTATAGGCAATTGGCAATACTTTTTTTATCCACTGTAAGTGGGGTAAGTACCTGGGACGTAAATCGAATGTATATACTAGGGATATCTTACACATTATACTCACAAGAAAAACAGAAGATGAATATGTACCAGAATAACATTTATGGATGAATGCAGATTTTAGTTAGACGCTATGATTCAGATATGTGATAATTTTAGAAAATACTGATTATTCATAATAGACACTTTACTACAGATCAAGATACATTGCCGAAATATCCCATATGAACATTAAAAACAGGTCCAGTTTACACAACAATGGAATCAAATATTCGATACTAGATGGTACTATATCTACTTACGTATGTTATTGATCCATGAATACAACAACAATGTTCTGCAAGTTGGAAAACTGCTGTGACTTGTGATATTAAAAGATTGAAAATGTTTCTTAAGATTTTTCTATGCAGTTCCATTAAAATAGATTTATAAACTTAGTTATAAATAAGTTAATATTAGTTAGTTATAAATTATTATTACTAACGGAGTTATTTTTTATTATTTAAAAAAGTAAATTCTTTCTATACAATATCGATGTCTTAAAGAAATAAAACTTTTCTATTTCTCTATATAGTTTTAAACAGTCTTTCAAAAGAATGAGCACATTGATGAATACTTCCCTTCTGTATAAAACTCTTTTATATTGTTCAACAATAGCATTCTCTTCCCCAGATTTTGTTCCTAACTATTCTAAAAACTATATTACTTTTTGAAATAAGATAGTTAAAGCAATTGTTTGAATACTTAAAATGAAAAAAGGTATTTCTTACATAGATTATATATTAGATTTTTAATTCTGTTTTACTATTTTATTTTAGACGTAATAACTTGTTTATAGTTTTTTAAGATATAATTTATATATATACTATATGATTGTCATTCATATATCGATAACAAAAAATATGTTTATTAAAAAATAGAAATTAGTTTACATATATTATGTTCTCTCATGAGCTTAAAATAAATATGTATATATATTTTTTTATTTTCAGTCAGTTATCATGGCCTTTATTTCTTAAACTAAAGAAAATTGATTCACTATTTCACTTATTATATCAGTTGAATTTCAAATCCTTACTTCCATTCATAATTTTTAAGTGTTAATAAAAAAAAATCGTTTTCTACAAAGAGGCATTAAACAACTAAAACATCCAAAAGACGAAAGTTGTAAAAGGTAAAAGAAACATATAAGAGGTATATGTTGCAATAAATATCATTAAAAAAACTTATTATTTTGATTTTCTATTGTCTAGTCTCAGGGAAGCTTCTTACTTTAAGCTTCTTCAGCAGACAGCTTCTTTAAACTTTTCTGAAGCTAAAAAATATTAAATGTGTTTTCAGTTCAAATCTTTTACATATCTCAGCATGAAACTTTTCTATCGAAGTTTATCTGCAGTTTATAAGCAATTGTATTCTGTTGAGTATTTACAGATTTGTTTGAATATACTTATTTTACAAGAGTGACTTGAAATATTTCTTCCAACCAAAGTTAATTTAATGAAATTATTAAGTTAATCAAAATAATTGGAAAAGTGTTTTATATGTTATATATGAGTCCAGAATAATTTATTTGGAAAAATATGTTTGCCATTTTCCTTTTAATTCAGTGAAAATTTTGCATACATAATTATTCAATAACTACAATAGCTTAGCTTTAACGAGAAGATTTAAATGGTCTATTATTTTGCTTAGTAAAAGCATGAAATCAATTTAAGTAGTAAACCGAACATATATTTAATATGAATAAAAGAGAGAACTATTTTATTCAAAAGTATTGGAATATAATTTAATTTTAGTAAAAATTAAAAGAGAAAAAATATTGAACAAGAACGTATTGAACAAGAAATATAAAAATTTAAATAAATTAAACATAATTAATAGCTAACGTGCATATAATCAAGAACTATATAATATATATATATATATATATATATATAACTGTTTACAGGCATTGGTAAACTATTAAGGGAGTTAAAAGAAGCAGTCAAAAGCTACAATGCAGAAATGGTTTAGTACTGTGACATTAAAGGCACAAAGGTATCGATTCGATCAATGCACTGAAACCATTTCGTTTAAACTGAAAACGTTCTTCAATTTTCGGTAATATATCTCATAACAATATGTATTTCAATAAGTAATGTTTATAAATTTCTAATGCTCACTTGACAGTTAACAATACAATTAAATTTCTAAAATGTACTAATAAATTTTAACCATTTCAAATTGAAAAGCCTACATAAAAAGAAGTTAAAAAAATAATTAATTTATACATTTATTTGCATAAAAATTTTCTGCATTGAGAAGATTCATAGACGATCTGATATAGAAAATAAAACCATTTTTCAATGAAATGATGTATAATTTTGCAATGTAATATCTAAAACACGATTGTGCACTATAATGAATTATAAATGGATACTTCATTATTATTTTTTCATGTTAAGAGTAAGGATCCACCATGTCTTCCCGAAACAAAATATAGTTAATGGGAAAGAGTTCAAGGTTGACTCCTTTCAAGATCGAGTTGACCCTTACGTTAGACTTTGGACTTTGCGTGTTTTTATTTCGCCCATTACACTTCGGAACCGATAATGAGAGAGGGAGAAAGAGAAAAGGGAGTGTGCGGAGTCGAGTGAAGAGATCCAGGCAGTACGGAGGATACAAAGACCCTTAACGAATATGTTTTTAAGATGATTTTGTAAATATTCGTTATACAATTTTGTTTTGTATGCTATGTGTTGCAGTTGGGCAGTGCTGTCTTAGCAAATTTTAGTTATGATAGTGAAAAGATTTGAATTATATTTTAAAGAAATCCTACTGAATCAAGATTACACTCAGATTTGGCCCTAACTTTTACTTTAAAAATGTTGTATCAAAATATAAAATAAAAACAAATTCTGCATTGTGGGGGTTAATAACATTATTAAGACTTATGAAATTAAATTATAAAAAATCAAATGTCCTCTGTCAAATTTCTTTATGATTTAAAGCTATATTTCTTAATGATTTGAGACAGGTATTCTTATTTCTTGAAGTCTGTTGAGTTAATATCAATAAATATACAATATTTACTTTCTTGGAAAATAATTTTAAATTTAATATCATATACATTACAGAAATGTTTACAGATTAGACGATTTATTTTAACTTATAAAATCGTTAAAATAAAAGTTTATATTTACTGCTAGTACAATTTTATTTTGTGAAACATTCTGATACCTGAGTACATAAATTTCATAGAATTTATAAGCATTTATTAATACTAATAATGGCATCTTCATAAATTTATTATTATTAAAAAATAACAAAATTTAATAAATGCATATTGAATTTGAGAATAAAAAAATAATATTTCAAGAGTTTAAATAAAAAATAAAACATAACTTGGATATATTCCAATCAATGGAGGGCAGTTTAATATTTTGTTCTTTTCATATGATTGATATTAGTTTTTAAAATTGTGTTATGCGAGAAATAGTTACAACGAGGTTAAACTGAAAATATATGAATGACCTTGAAATCTTAAAATAATAATATTCCAATTTTAATAATAATAATATTCCAATTTTAATAATAATAATATTCCAATTTTAATAATAATCATATTCCAATTTTAATAATAATCAGATTCCCATTTTAATAATAATATTCCAATTTTAATAATAATCATATTCCCATTCTAATAATAATCATATTCCAATTTTAATAATAATCATATTCTAATTCTAATAATAATATTCCAGTTTTAAAAATAATAATATACCAATTTTAATAATAATAATATTCCTATTTTAATAATAAAAAAACCAATTTTAATAATAATAATATTCCAATTTTTATAATAATCATTATACAGCATTAATTAAAAATACATAATTGATTTAATATCATTAATACATTAATACATTTTGATTATAAAGATTTTAATCATCGTAAGCAGAAAAAACTTTTGTTTTTGCAATAATCTCTAATAATGTAATACAATATTATTTTTAGTTAGAAAGATGGAGTACTATTCTAAATATCTTTTTTTAATACGAATTTTTAATCATGGATTATTTTGGAAAAATTGGGTACAGGAAAGAAAATAACTAATTTCTTTGTGGAAAAAGAAAAATTATTAAATTAAAAGGGATTGGATTTTTCCGCAAAAAACTATCAATC
>BPLQ01008543.1:0-13258 GCA_021605075.1 Caerostris darwini
TATATTTTAAGTGTATTAAGACTAAATTATTAATTAAATATGCCTTAGCATATGCGTTGAATGTATTATAATTTATTATTTTATGTTTAATAACTAGAAAGTGTTTAATTATTAATTTTCTGAAACTGGACTTTCATTATATCTGTATGTAGAGGGGAAAAAAAGCAAAATTCATTGGTACGTTTAATAAACACATTCAGGAAGAATTGCTATTTCGTGACATTTTGCTATTTCTTGTTGCTGGTTTCTTACAAAAGAAGAAGAAAATTGTTAAAATAAATCATGTAAATCCTTCTTAATAAAAATAGTTTGTATTTATTAAAATAATCTATTTTTATTTGTGTAAGAATAGTTATCTGGTAATAATTCGGGGATTTACTATTACATACATCCTGGTCACGGCACTTGCTTTTTATGCAGCCTGATGGCCGAGTGGCTAGCGCTCTGGCGCTTGGGTACCACAGTTATCGGGTTCGAGTCCCGGCATTGCCGTGGATGTTTGTAGGGGTTCGGAATCCACTTTAAACCGTAGGTCCCGGTCCTAATAAGAACTTACTGGTCTAATAGGATCGTAGAGCGTTGCGGGGGTAGTGTTACTCCGCGTCCGCGGCTTATCTTCAAGTTGCACGCGCCCCCTGGGTAATGCAAAATGAGTAACGTCGGTGCAGCCCTTATGGTATAAAAAGATCACGGTATATTTGCCCAGCTGCATTAGAAAAAAAAACCTGTTACATAAAATTTTAATAGGTTTTTTTAGGATGTTCATTCGATTATTTTAAACTTTTTTTTACTAATGCAGCTGGAAAATACTTAGGCAGTTGTCTTTTATGCCATAAGCAAGGGCTACACCGATGCTACTCACTGAGCACTTCCAAGGGGGTGCGTGTAGCTTGAAGATAAGCCACAGTCGCGGAGTAACATTACCCCCGCAACGCTCTACGATCCTATTAGACCATTACCTACGGTTTAAAGTGGATTCCGAATCACTACACACATCCATGGCACCGCCGGGACTCGAACCCGAAACCTGTGGTATCGAGCGCTAGCCACTCGGCCCCAATATTATTTTAAAACTAATTTTCATAAAAATATATTATTCTTTTTTTATTAAATGACAGGTAAAAATGTTTTTAATAATTTATATCGTACACATACAGTGATTCAGATTAAGGATAATATTTTCTTTTCAATATGTTCGTGCACCCTCTCTAGTGTTATCACTCCTTCTCCACAAGTTAAGAATCGTTGTGATACATATATATATATTATTTGATCTAAAATTTCAAATGCACTATTGGCTTAAAAATTAATCATCTAAATGTAAGTAATCTACCGAATATATTTCGTAATCTCCATTGTAATCCAGTAACACTCTTTAGTAAAATTCGTGACATTCAAATTTCAACTGATAAGAGTCAGAAATTAATGCAGTAGGCTTACGGCATGCTGATACAGAAGCGGTACTTGAAGTTATCGTAATACTGATGATGGATGAGAAGTACGTCAAACTCTCGTGATCAGTATCTGAATAAAATTATGATCTATGCCTCTAATAGTAATTCAGACATCTGGCAGAAAATTCATTCCAATGATTCTCTGAGGTTAAGGTGATAATAATGTAATCATTTTTTGGACGAATGTCACTAACAATATTCTAAGCTTTTTCTATTTTTCTATTTATATAAAGAACAAGTATTTATTTAGTGCCTAGGTAAACCAAATTATTAATTTTGAGGAAAAAATATTCCTTTGCACATCAACAATGGAAAGCATTTTTAAAATCAAAGATTGAATGACTACTGAAATGGGGCCCGAATGGTCGAGTGGTTAGCGCTCGGTACCACAGGTTTCGGATTAGAGTCCCGGAGGTGCCGTGGATGTTTGTAGTGGTTCGTAATTCACCCGGTCCCGGTCTAATAGGATCGTAGAGCGTTGCAGGGGCATTGTTACTCCGAGTCCGTGGCTTATCTTCAAGTTGTACGCGCCCCCTGGGTAATGCAAAGTGAGTAACTTTGGCGCAGAGCGCTTGCCTTAAGGCATCCAAGACAACTGTCTAAGTGTTTTCCATCTGCTATAGAACAAAAAAATAATTATTGAAATTTGTTTTATACAAGAAACTCCGCTTCTATCACCAACCACCATGGTAGGCCCGAATGGTCGAGTGTCTAGAGCTCTGGCGCACTTTATTTGATACATTTTTTATTATTTTTTGACATCATGCTTAAGATGGTTTTCAAGCATTTATTATATGAAGAAAAGGAGCCTGATGGCTCTGGATGCCCCAGGTTTTGGGTTCGAGTCCTGTCGGTGCCATGCAGTCGGTGTCATGTAGAGGTTCGGAATCCACTTTAAACCGTAGTCCTGGTCTCATATGATTGTAGAGCGTCACGCAGCCAAGTCAGACTTCTACTTACGAAGGCTCCGTCACAACAGAAGATACCGCCTTTCCCTTCAACCATGACCCCATACGGGTTCTCTTATTGTAGATTAATACGTAGATCCTAGGCCACGTAGCGGCCACTAGCTCCTTCATTAGAGAGTTTTTGCATACCGCACGTTAGTTACCGTAGGACGTCCGTTAGCTTTTTCTCCCTAGCGCGCATGCTCATAGGAAATTGAGCATGCGCACTAGGGAGAAAAAGCTAACGGACGTCCTACGGTAACTAACGTACGGTATGCAAAAACTCTCTATTGTAAAATGTTGAAACGTAGCCGTGGTCTCATGCCCTTTGAGTTAATAAGAAAGATAGATAGTTAAATGCCCCCTTTTTTTAAAGAATTATTTATTTAATAAAATTATAAAATGAAAAATATCAAAAATTTCAAAAGTGTAGATGTTGATGAAATCAGTTGCATGTAATAAAACATCCATACTGGTTCGGGGGCTTCGTCTAGATGTCTACAAAGTGGAATTAGGAACAACAACCACCGCCATGGTTTTTTCATTATAATCAATTGCTTTAATAGATTACGTATTAATGGACACAATGTTGCTTTATTTTAGAAAATGTTTTCACTCATAGAAAGTAAGCTGAGGGTAAGTATTTCAGGTTTGAAATACTTCCATAATTGCTGCTATTTTCGATTGCCATGCACTTTGACCTAAATCATTCACGATTAGAACTCTTCAGTATTACCCAGTATGCATCACGCCAAGCCTGCTGTTGCATAGAATTAACTACCGCTAAGATCACAATTGTGAACAAACATCTCCTCAAAGAGTGCACGACCTAATAGTCATTTGGCTAACACTCTGACCTTTGGTACCATAGGCTTCAGGTTCGAATCCTGACGGTGGCATGGATTTTGTGAGTGGTTCGGAATTCACATTAAACTGTGGGTCCCGGACTAATTAACCCAAAGTGTGCAAAAAATGACCGTAAAGCGACGAACCAAACCTCAGAGAGTGCGTCTGGTGGTTATCATATTCTTTCCTCTTTGCTCGATCCCAACTGAAGAACATTTCCACCAACAGATTTTACGTCCTATTCCCGGAATAGAAATGAAAGCTTTCGATTCGACATCGCTTGACGAGCTTTGAGCCAAAAAACATTGATCGAAAGTCTACTGTCCTCCAGGCTGTTTTTGGCACCAAACTTCCAATATCAAATATTCCATTTGCTAGTTCAACAAATATATTTGCACATTTCCAACCTGATCTACTTGCATATTTCAAGTTAATTTAGCTCGTTAAAATAGAGAGTACAATTGCGTCCTTTTTAGAGGCCTGATGGCCGAGTGACTAGCGCTCTGGCATTCGGTGCTAATGTTATGTATGATAGTTTTTAATTCTGAATTACATCACATGAGACAGGGCCTGATGGCCGAGGGGCTCAGGCGCTCGGTACCACAGGTTTCGGGTTTAAGTCCCGGCTGTGTTAGTGGTTCGGAATCCACTTTAAACCATTGGTCCCGGTCTAATAGGATTGTAGAGCGTTGTGGGGGTAGTGTTACTCGCGTCCGTAGCATGTCTTGTCATATCTACGCGTTCCCCCTGGGTAGTGCTAAATGAGTAACAGCGGTGCACCCTTTGCTTATGGCATAAAGATTAACTGTCTTTATATTGCCAGCTGCATTAGAATAATAGCATCACAAGAGATGAAAAAAGGAAATCAATAATATGAACTTTATTTTAGATGCAAGAAATACCATTTTATCAGATTGGGGTGGTAAAATTTGTTCAATTTTAATTCCAAAAACAAAATTTATCAAAAGGAAGTACAATGTTGGGCTTGATGTCTGGCTGACTAGCACTCGATGCCTAAAATTTCGGATTCAAGTCCCTGTTCCATGGATGATTCGGACTCCACTTTAAGCAGTAGATCACCGTCTAATATGATTGTTGGACATAAGGTTGATAATCCTACATCGTAAAATGACGGTAGTCCTGGTCCACAGCGGCCTGATGGTCATTTGGCTAGCACTCTGGCCTTTGGTACCACAGGCTTCAGGTTCGAATCCTGACGGTGGCATGGATGTTTGTGAGTGGTTCAAATTCCACGTTAAACTGTAGGTCCCGGTCTAATTAGCCCAAAGTGTGCACAAATTTACGGTAGAGCGTCGAACCAAACCAAACCTGTTCCAGATATTTGCCGGTAAGCAGACTACCATGTTTCAACATGGACTATAGTGCCAAGGAGTTAATTAACTACTTATATCACATGTGTCGTAACATTTTACTTTGATTTGATTTGATAAAGAAATGAGCCGATTTGTATTGAAATTATTCGACGTAAAGTTGCAAAAGTAAGGTGAAACAATTTCGTTAGCTAAATTTCAAACGCTATAAGTTACTGCAAACGTTACCTCAGTTTGCAGCAAACGCTAGAGATGTGAGCTGCAGAGGTTACTAGCTAGTAACTAAAAATAAATAAAATTTAAAACTTTGAATGACAACTAATTATTTCTTATCGCTATTTTAAAAACTAAATAACTATTAAAATATAACCATGTTTAATAAAATCGTTTACGGCGGTGCTCAGTTTTTTATTAACTTTTCACTTTCTTTTTTACTACAGTATACTTTCATTTTGTAATTTTAATTCCTTTCCTTCTGTAATTTTTTTATCTCTCTTAATATTTTTAACTAGTTTATTTATTTGTAATTTTTATTCAATTAATTATCTACTTTGTCTATAAATTTAAAATTTTTTCACACAGGCAATGTGCTCAGACCAATCGACAAGAACCCTATTTTTTCCAGGACGGAGGTTTATGGTCACTGCGCGACCAATGCACTCCGAAAATCTACAACGAATACGAATATAAAATCGTTTGCACTTTTAAAATAAAAACTTTTATGCATTAAACCTTTTCTTTTTCCAATTTAGAATGTTTTTATGATCACTGCGCGACCAATGCACTCCGAAAATCTACAACGAATACGAATATAAAATCGTTTGCACTTTTAAAATAAAAACTTTTATGCATTAAACCTTTTCTTTTCCAATTTAGAATGTTTTTATGATCACTGCGCGACCAATGCACTCCGAAAATCTACAACGAATACGAATATAAAATCGTTTGCACTTTTAAAATAAAAACTTTTATGCATTAAACCTTTTCTTTTTCCAATTTAGAATGTTTTTATGATCACTGCGCGACCAATGCACTCCGAAAATCTACAACGAATACGAATATAAAAATCGTTTGCACTTTTAAAATAAAAACTTTTATGCATTAAACCTTTTCTTTTTCCAATTTAGAATGTTTTTATGATCACTGCGCGACCAATGCACTCCGAAAATCTACAACGAATACGAATATAAAATCGTTTGCACTTTTAAAATAAAAACTTTTATGCATTAAACCTTTTCTTTTTCCAATTTAGAATGTTTTTATGGTCACTGCGCGACCAATGCACTCCGAAAATCTACAACGAATACGAATATAAAATCGTTTGCACTTTTAAAATAAAAACTTTTATGCATTAAACCTTTTCTTTTTCCAATTTAGAATGTTTTTATGATCACTGCGCAACCAATGCACTCCGAAAATCTACAACGAATACGAATATAAAATCGTTTGCACTTTTAAAATAAAAACTTTTATGCATTAAACCTTTTCTTTTTCCAATTTAGAATGTTTTTATGATCACTGCGCGACCAATGCACTCCGAAAATCTACAACGAATACGAATATAAAATCGTTTGCACTTTTAAAATAAAAACTTTTATGCATTAAACCTTTTCTTTTCCAATTTAGAATGTTTTTATGATCACTGCGCGACCAATGCACTCCGAAAATCTACAACGAATACGAATATAAAATCGTTTGCACTTTTAAAATAAAAACTTTTATGCATTAAACCTTTTCTTTTTCCAATTTAGAATGTTTTTATGATCACTGCGCGACCAATGCACTCCGAAAATCTACAACGAATACGAATATAAAATCGTTTGCACTTTTAAAATAAAAACTTTTATGCATTAAACCTTTTCTTTTTCCAATTTAGAATGTTTTTATGGTCACTGCGCGACCAATGCACTCCGTAAATCTACAACGAATACGAATATAAAATCGTTTGCACTTTTAAAATAAAAACTTTTATGCATTAAACCTTTTCTTTTTCCAATTTAGAATGTTTTTATGGTCACTGCGCGACCAATGCACTCCGAAAATCTACAACGAATACGAATATAAAATCGTTTTCACTTTTAAAAATAAAAACTTTTATGCATTAAACCTTTTCTTTTTCCAATTTAGAATGTTTTTATGATCACTGCGCGACCAATGCACTCCGAAAATCTACAACGAATACGAATATAAAATCGTTTGCACTTTTAAAATAAAAACTTTTATGCATTAAACCTTTTCTTTTCCAATTTAGAATGTTTTTATGATCACTGCGCGACCAATGCACTCCGAAAATCTACAACGAATACGAATATAAAATCGTTTGCACTTTTAAAATAAAAACTTTTATGCATTAAACCTTTTCTTTTTCCAATTTAGAATGTTTTTATGATCACTGCGCGACCAATGCACTCGAAAATCTACAACGAATACGAATATAAAATCGTTTGCACTTTTAAAATAAAAACTTTTATGCATTAAACCTTTTCTTTTCCAATTTAGAATGTTTTTATGATCACTGCGCAACCAATGCACTCCGAAAATCTACAACGAATACGAATATAAAATCGTTTGCACTTTTAAAATAAAAACTTTTATGTATTAAACCTTTTCTTTTTCCAATTTAGAATGTTTTTATGGTCACTGCGCGACCAATGCACTCCGAAAATCTACAACGAATACGAATATAAAATCGTTTGCACTTTTAAAATAAAAACTTTTATGCATTAAACCTTTCTTTTTTCCAATTTAGAATGTTTTTATGGTCACTGCGCGACCAATGCACTCGAAAATCTACAACGAATACGAATATAAAATCGTTTGCACTTTTAAAATAAAAACTTTTATGCATTAAACCTTTTCTTTTTCCAATTTAGAATGTTTTTATGATCACTGCGCGACCAATGCACTCGAAAATCTACAACGAATACGAATATAAAATCGTTTGCACTTTTAAAATAAAAACTTTTATGCATTAAACCTTTTCTTTTTCCAATTTAGAATGTTTTTATGATCACTGCGCGACCAATGCACTCCGAAAATCTACAACGAATACGAATATAAAATCGTTTGCACTTTTAAAATAAAAACTTTTATGCATTAAACCTTTTCTTTTTCCAATTTAGAATGTTTTTATGATCACTGCGCGACCAATGCACTCCGAAAATCTACAACGAATACGAATATAAAATCGTTTGCACTTTTAAAATAAAAACTTTTATGCATTAAACCTTTTCTTTTTCCAATTTAGAATGTTTTTATGATCACTGCGCAACCAATGCACTCCGAAAATCTACAACGAATACGAATATAAAATCGTTTGCACTTTTAAAATAAAAACTTTTATGTATTAAACCTTTTCTTTTTCCAATTTAGAATGTTTTTATGGTCACTGCGCGACCAATGCACTCCGAAAATCTACAACGAATACGAATATAAAATCGTTTGCACTTTTAAAATAAAAACTTTTATGCATTAAACCTTTTCTTTTTCCAATTTAGAATGTTTTTATGGTCACTGCGCGACCAATGCACTCCGAAAATCTACAACGAATACGAATATAAAAATCGTTTGCACTTTTAAAATAAAAACTTTTATGCATTAAACCTTTTCTTTCCAATTTAGAATGTTTTTATGATCACTGCGCGACCAATGCACTCGAAAATCTACAACGAATACGAATATAAAATCGTTTGCACTTTTAAAATAAAAACTTTTATGCATTAAACCTTTTTTTTTTCCAATTTAGAATGTTTTTATGATCACTGCGCGACCAATGCACTCCGAAAATCTACAACGAATACGAATATAAAATCGTTTGCACTTTTAAAATAAAAACTTTTATGCATTAAACCTTTTCTTTTTCAATTTAGAATGTTTTTATGATCACTGCGCGACCAATGCACTCGAAAATCTACAACGAATACGAATATAAAATCGTTTGCACTTTTAAAATAAAAACTTTTATGCATTAAACCTTTTCTTTTTCCAATTTAGAATGTTTTTATGATCACTGCGCGACCAATGCACTCCGAAAATCTACAACGAATACGAATATAAAATCGTTTGCACTTTTAAAATAAAAACTTTTTATGCATTAAACCTTTTCTTTTTCCAATTTAGAATGTTTTTATGATCACTGCGCGACCAATGCACTCCGAAAATCTACAACGAATACGAATATAAAATCGTTTGCACTTTTAAAATAAAAACTTTTATGCATTAAACCTTTTCTTTTTCCAATTTAGAATGTTTTTATGATCACTGCGCAACCAATGCACTCGAAAATCTACAACGAATACGAATATAAAATCGTTTGCACTTTTAAAATAAAAACTTTTTATGTATTAAACCTTTTCTTTTTCAATTTAGAATGTTTTTATGGTCACTGCGCGACCAATGCACTCCGAAAATCTACAACGAATACGAATATAAAATCGTTTGCACTTTTAAAATAAAAAACTTTTATGCATTAAACCTTTTCTTTTTCCATTTTAGAATGTTTTTATGGTCACTGCGCGACCAATGCACTCCGAAAATCTACAACGAATACGAATATAAAATCGTTTGCACTTTTAAAATAAAAACTTTTATGCATTAAACCTTTTCTTTTTCCATTTTAGAATGTTTTGAACGGAAATCATTTCGAAATTTTTTTAAGTAATTATTATTAATTAATTTGGAAATTATTCCAAATTAATTTTTAAAATTAATTATTATTATGTAATTATATTGTTTAGTAAATATTAATTATTAAGAGTTAATTGATTATTAAAATTAATTATATTATTTTTTTTTCGTGAACAATTTCTTAGTTGAAATTTTTCCTCTGTTTGAAGCTTCTCATTATCGTTTGCTCTGTAACAAATTTCAAACAACAACATTTAGGCGAAGAATTTTAACAAATGAACTAAACGTTTAGCATTCTTAAACCAGACTTTTTAAAAGTAATCGACTAAAGTGACAAGGAAATCTCCCTAAACTCGCAAGAAAAGAAAACAGTTGTTTTCTTTTACAAGAACCATAATGATACTCATAAATCCAAAGCTCACTGACACTTTTTCCTTTTGAATTTCTTTTTTATTTTTGAGAACGAAATAAATTGTCAAGTTTTTTTTCAAGTGAGAAAAGAAAGACTCTTTGTAAAAAAAATTTCAGTTGCTTTAGTGTTACTTTAAGAAGTAAAATGGAATTCTATTTGGGTTTTTGAGCGTGCAGAAATAAATTGTAAAATTGTCAAGTTTGATAAATTCGTCATTCGATTTTATGAGGTTTGTCATTTAGTTAATTTAGTTGCATTGGTTCATTTATTTATTTGGTTGTTTATTTATTATTTAATTAGCTTTTGTTTACATTTATTATTTAATTAAATTTTATTTACATTTATTATTTAATTAAATTTTTTTTACATTATTTATTTACACTAACACTCATGTATATATTCAGCTTTTTTTAAATTAAAATTATTGTAATTGGAAAAAAAACAAAATCATTAGAGAATCGTTTATTATAACAGCCAAAAAACAATGATACAAAGTGTGTCTTTAAAATATTGCGGGTTAATGTTACTATACTAGTTTTAATATGGAAATTATTATATGAAAGCATGTAAATGCATTATATGTATGCATGTAAATGCATTATATGTATGCATGTAAATGTTTACCTTACAGAACTGCTATGGATAAAATAAATAACAAATTTAATTATTCTTATATTAGTTAAATAAAAAAATTTGTTATTGTCTACGAAAAACCGTAAAGTGCCAAAATTAAAATCTAATTAGTTAAAACTTTAATTAATCTTGTTGTGCACTCAAATATTGTTTCTTCAAGATTAACATTAATTCCCTACTTGATTTCCCTCGTATGTTTTTAGTATTCTTTGTGAAACACATGATATTAACAAATATATCTGACTTAAAGTTATTATAGATTCTATATTCTATCGTGGCCACTACCGAACCTCCTTGAAAACTGCTCATATTATTTCTATCCTAAAGCCTGGAAAAGATCTCCCTAAACCCATTAACTACAGACCCATCTCTCTCCTTTCCTCTATCAGTAAAATAGCAGAAAAAATTATACCGACTCATCTCAAACTACACATGAAAAGGAAAAAAAATTATGATCCCTCAACAATTAGACTTTACTGAAAAACCTTCAACTACTCATCAGCTACTAAACCTGACTGAAACTATTTTTGAAGGCTTTAATAAAATATCTAATTATCTTCCTTGGTCGCTAAGGCTTTTATGGATAAAAGGGCTTCGTAAAATTCAAATTCCTTCCCATGATCACCAACTCAATTTGGTACTTCAGGAATTAGGATATTGGATAATCATTTAACTTCCTAATTATTCGCCAATTTATACTTAAAGTTTCTACAATAATCTTCCTCCCACTTGCAATTCGGTTTTAAAATCTCTTCCTAGGTATGATACACTGAAGTGACAAAAGTCATGGGATACCTCTTAATATCGTGTCAACCCTCCTTTCGCCCGGCGAAGTGCAGCAACTCGACGTGGCATGGACTCAACAAGTCGTTGGAAGTCTTCTGCAGGAATATTGAGCCATGCTGTCTCGATAGACGTCTCCGGTCTCGGTCGTTAAGTGCAGGCGGTCGACCACTGCGCTGTCCATGGTGGGATGTTATGCCTGAAATTTCATACTCTCGGCACACTCTTGACGCAATGGATCTGGGAATGTTGAATTCCCTAACGATTTCCGAAATGGCATGACCCATGCGTCTAGCTCCAACTAACATTCCGCGTTCAAAGTCTGTTAATTTCCGTCGTACGGTCATCATCACGTCAAAACCTCTTCACGTGAATAGCTTGAACAGAAATGAAAGCTGTGCGAAAGCACTGCGCATTTATACCTGTTCTACGCGATGCTACTGCCATCTGAAAATTTGCATATTGCTATCCCATGACTTTTGTCACTTCAGTGTATTTCTTTGTTTAAAAATAGAAAAAGACCGAGTTCTGTTCGTAACATACAATCCATAATTTTGTTTCGCCTCATTCCTTCATCTGAAGTGCCATTACTGTAAGACCCACCGGACGGTGGACCTTCTTCTAATGTTACAGTTTCTTCTCATTTTATTACCTTTCTCTTTTTATTTTTTATTAATTATATATTTCTACATATAAAATATGTGGCATAAGGTTTCAATGGGCATTGACCTAAAGCAACGCTTCTCCAACATGTTTAAACCACCCAAAATCACTTAAAATTACTTTCATCTTATTCGATTTCATCAGATTATGAATCAGTGAAATGATGCATAAAAATAAAATTTGAATTTGTTATATCTTATGTATAAATTAGCAACTGACTAAATTTGTTGTTGATGGTGAATTTAGTTTGTTCTTTTGTTGCACGAAGCTTTTCCGAATAGGAAACTCGAATTCAAAACTGTAAGCTTTGAAATCCCTCTCTAAAGATTTTAGCCCATTTGCCCAATAAGGCTTTAGCACATTACTTTTCAGTCATTCTATAGTGAGACTATATATGTTAGATGTATATATAGTGTCAATATAGTACATATATATTGTACTGTAGAACTATAGTGTATATATAGTATAACTAGGTGCACCTATATACGTGTACCTATGCACTATATTACGTATATAGCCTATATACATAGCTCATGTTAATAATTAATATTTAATATTAAAATAATCAAAAATAAAGAATTCATAGATCAAAGCGAAGAGATGGGCATGAATATATATACCGCAGGAAAAATTTTATTAACGTAATAAGGTATCCTGCTCTCGACTATGGCTCAGTGGCAACATGCACCACTGGTAAGCATGAGGGCGTTGGTTCAATCCATTGGTGGCTTTGTTGTAGACACTGTTTCAAAAAATGAAAAGACTCGAGGGCGTTTGTCATGTTCAGCATCTTGCCGGACTACCTGGTGGAAGTTTTCCGGATTTTCTAACATACGATACGCCAATGAGGTGTAATCCCCCCCCAAAAGTCCTCCCGGAAGGCACTTTCCTTCTTTAGCGACTCGGAGTCAAGTCAGACTTCTGCCTACGGGTGTTCGATGACAATAGAAGATTCCCCCTTTCCCTCCTTGCATTTACCTCCTTCCATGAGGCCACACGGGTTCTTGTACTTAGCCTAAAAGTTGCTGGCTACCAAGTGGAATAAGAAACAATAGATATCCTACATCGTTATATACATTTAATCTGAATTCAAAATACTATTCAGGAAAAATAATTCATTATAAAACTATCCTCATAATACTAAAATTGCCCTTCTCTTGTTAATTTCTTGGATGTATAGTTTGTTGCTTTTTTCGGCACTTGGCTTCTGTATTTTTTAACGCATAAAAATATTCCGCTTATAAAAATTTTGCGCATAATCTCAATAATATACCATTACTACAAGTAAGTGCTACAAATAAATAATTTGTAGCCTTTCTTAGCAGGTATGCTTATATACTTACACATACAAGAAAAATATTTAAAATTTGATACATTTTCATACAGTGCCAAAGTTTTTTTTTTTTTTTAAATGAAAATTTTATCTGAAGTTCGCGATAAATTTTACATCGAAAATCCTTTAAATCCTTTAATTCCCGAAAATACTTTATATTAATAAATAAAGGATTTTCATTACTGGACGCATTTAATACACGCAACTTTATGGAAATTCATTACCATACG
>BPLQ01008550.1:0-26565 GCA_021605075.1 Caerostris darwini
GCGCCACATGTATTGCTCAATTATTAACTCGAATTCATAATTGCCTGTTAATAATTATATGGTTAAATAGATAACAGCATTGTAGCATTTTTTCTCATGAGAAGAGTTTTATGCTTCAGTCCCAGGACAGAGTGTATAGCCTTTAAGTGCTATTGGCACAACAACCTATCACTCAAATTTGGCAGCAGACAAGCAGTATTGGGGGTAGTTATATTACATGCAATTAGTGTTTTGTACTAATGAGAACACCCTGTCACTCAAATCTGATAACAGATATTTAGTATCATGTATAATGAGACTCAGGAAATTAACAAATGTCTGTGGTTCCATCGTGATTAGTGATAGACCATGATCTGAGAAATGTCTACTCCAACGAGAAGTGAGGAAGCTGGACCCCACTTAACGGATTTTCTTAAAAGGAGTTTTTTTTGGAGAAGAAAGAGAGTACTATGACGAGTCGACTAGAAGTGTGGTGCTTCTTTTTTTTTTCTCTGTAGTGACTGAATAGGCCGGAGATTCCACCTGTTTCCAAAGGGAGCCCCTTAAAGCTGCATATCACGCCGTGTGATAGTTAAGGTCTGCCGCAGACCATGTATTTTGAGATTCGAGAACTCTTAAAATCTCTGATCTTTGAACTGTACTGTGTTTTTAATCGTGCCCTTGCGAATCAAATTTAAATCTTTAATTTTCATATTTTGTAAATAATGAATTATAATAATCCAGAATTCTGTATTTGTATGTGTATAATGCTTGTAAATAAAAATTAAAGTGTTCCTATGATCTTTAAAGTGACCCTCTTCTTGAAGCTGTTATAGGTCCAGTATAGGCCGAGACTTAACAGCATCATTAATAATTTATCAATTTAAGCCACCTGTTTCAAATACTTATACTTTCCAATGGAAATAAAAGTTATAAACTTTTCACTAATTACTGTTATATTTATTTTTACGTATGTGTTGTGTTTTTTTATTTACAAAGATCTGTATTACCTAAAAGATTAAAATGAATTTTTATTAGTTAGTAAAAGATTAAATTAAGAAAAAAAATAAATTTCACATAATCTTGTATATTTATTCTGGCACAAAATTCTTCCAGTATTTGATAACGAATATCTAAATTAATTTGCAAAATGATATAAAGTTTTGTAAGTTTTTGATTATATTGCCATTGTCTTACTCTTATTTACTCATGTGCTATTATTAAAAACTAAATTGTTAATTATGTTGATTATAAAATCTGTTTATAATTAGATAAACATGAATTTGATTAATCCTTGTAAGTAATCCTTTATAAAAAATATGTTGCAATAATTGTCATTGATAATTATTAACCCCTTATAACTGCCTGTTAATAATTATATTGTTAAATAGGTAACAACACCATTAATAATTTATCTAATTAAATTACCTATTTCAAACACTTATATTTTCTAATGGAAATATCAGTTATAGACTTTTGGCTAATTATTGTTACATTTATTTTTATGTTTGTGTTGTGTTTTTATCTATAAAAGAATCTGTGTTGCCTAAAAGATTAAAATGAAGTTTTATTAATTAATAAATATTAATTAAAAATAAATTTTAATAATCTTGTATATTTATTCTGACACAAAATACTTCCAGTATTTGATATTATCTAAATTAATTTGCAAAATGATAAAATTGTCATTGCCCTACTCTTACTTACTTATGAGCTATTATTAAAAACTAAATTGTTAATTATGTTGATTATAAAATCTGTTTATTAATTCGATAAACATTAATTTGATTTTTGTAATCCTTTATAAGAATATGTTACAATGGTTGTCATTGATAATTATTAACCACTTAACGATAGCCTGTTAATAATTATGTGGTTAAATAGATAAGAAAATCATTAATAATTTATCAATTTAAACCACCCATTTCAAATACTTAAACTTTTCAATAGAAATATCACTTATACACTTTTCGCTAATTATGGTTATATTTATTTTTGCATGTGTTGTGTTTTTATCTCTTAAAATCTGTATTGTCTAAAACAGGGGTCTCCAAACTTTCCAGCCTTAGGGCCATATTGTTTACTCCGGTAAGTACAAAGGGCCAAAATGGTTTTAATTTTCTGCCATTATCTATAATTTCTAGTGTTTTAATGTGTTTTTTTATCCAAATTATTACAGCAACAATAAGCTATTCGCTGTCTCGGGCCGGATTGACGACACTGGCTGGCCGTAGTTTGGAGACCCCTGGTCTAAAAGATTAAAATGAAATTTTATTAATTAATAAATATTAATTAAAAATAAATAAATAAATAAATTTTTAATAATCTTGTATATTTATTCTGACACAAAATACTTCCAATATTTGATATTATCTAAATTAATTTGCAAAATAATAAAACTACCAATTATTTTTGAATCTAATGCTGCATTTTAAAATAATTGCTGATTATCTATTGATTTTTCTTTAAGGTACTGTGTGGAGAAAGCCCGATTCTTTTCAAGGAAGAAGTAAATATGTGCCTTCAAATCAAGCAGGCGACATGCCAACAATGAAAATGCCGAACCAGTGTCAATTCTGTCCGAGATATTTTTACACCAAGTTCGATTTAGTTCGACACACGTACATGCATACTGGAGAAAAACCTTTTCGCTGTGACCAGTGCACCAAGTCCTTCAAGAGCAATCAAACTTTGAAATATCACAAACTGAAAGCTCATCATACTCTGTAAAATTCGACCATTACCAGTTGAATATAGCTACTGGAACCGTTGCCACACCGAGGTGCTTTATACATGGAAATACCACAAAGCAAATATTCATAAAAATTTAGAATTTACCTACAGTGATATAGCAACTTGTTGAATATCGTTACTTTGAAATGTAGCTATACTAAACTAGTTTTGACCATTAAAATATCAAACTAATCTATTGAAATCCCGTCCCAGCCCGTTGTGGGCCTTGGCCTTCTTTAAAAGATCCAGCCAGGCTGTTCTCCTCTTGGCCGTGGACCTCCAGTTTTTGATGTTAATAACATTAAAATCAGAGTCTAAACAGTCGACCCATCTCTTTTTCGGTCTTCCCCTTGGTCGTTGTCCAAAAGGGGTTGCATTGAAAACCTTCAAAGCAGCTCTATTACTTTCCATTCTCATGAGATGACCGGCCCATCTCATTCTGTTCAGTTTAAAAAATTTTAGAATGTTAGTGTCTCTAAAAATTTATAAGGTTCAAGATTGTATCTTCTTCACCAATTTCCATTGTCATTGATACCACCAAAAATAAATCTATTGAAATACCACATAGAAATGATTATAGCATCTGAAATACAACATTTGAATTTCGATATTTGATTATACCTAATTAGGACTGGAACTCACTGGATTATATTCTTGATTCTTCAGAAGTATTCGGCAATTGAGTATCACTTAAGCAAATGCTCATAATCTCGGAAATACAGAATTAACTAGAGTGATATGGCAACTTGTCGAATATCGTTACTTTGAAATGTAGCCATACTAAACTACTTTTGGCCATTTAAAGTATTGAAATACCACGTAGAAAATTATTCTAATCTCTGAACTACAGCATTTGCATTGTAACATTTGATTATACCTATTTATTACTGAACTCACTGGATTGTTCTAGGTTCTTCAAAAGTATTCGGCAGTTGAGTATCGCAAAGCCAAATGCCCATGATCTTGGAAATACAGAATTTAACTACAGTGATATGGCAACTTGTCGAATATCGTTACTTTGAAATGTAGCCATACTAAACTACTCTTGGCCATTTAAAGTATTGAAATACCACGTAGAAAATTATTCTAATCTCTGAACTACAGCATTTGCATTGTAACATTTGATTATACCTATTTATTACTGGAACTCACTGGATTGTTCTAGGTTCTTCAAAAGTATTCGGCAGTTGAGTATCGCAAAGCCAAATGCCCATGATCTTGGAAATACAGAATTTAACTACAGTGATATGGCAACTTGTCGAATATCGTTACTTTGAAATGTAGCCATACTGGATAACTCTGGTATCTCTTTGGCCATTACGAATAATCAAGTATTAAAATACCACAAAGTAAATGTTCATGATCAATAAATATATATTAAACAAAAAAAATATTGCAATAATATTCAGCCAATTGAACAATTGATAACAATCTTAACTGTAAAAAATCATTTATTTTAAAAATGATTGGAAATTGCATAATATTAATGTCAGAATTGCTTAATGCTTAATAAAGAATGCTTTTGATTTTATTTTATTTTAAAAGGAAATAAATACTTTCGATTATCGTATTACTATAAGTTCAACAATTGAAGATATTATCAGTTAAAAAATGTCTTTTTTCGTTACATGTTATGAATCTCCTTTCTTATGATTTATGTTTTTTAAATCCATTTCTACATTGTATTTTATTATGAACAAATATGTTCTAATAATATTTGCCTTTGACAAATATGGTAAGTTTTCTTTTAGTTAAAATTCAAATGATTGTGTAAATTCGGAAAAAATTCTAAGCATAAAATGTTTAATATATATTATATAATCTAACCGCACTCTATCATTTCATGTTTAAGAAATTTTAAATTGATATTGGCCAATAAAAATTTAATATCTTTGTGAAGCGTTATAACATGAGGCATTTATGTTTTATTATGTTTATTAAAAAAAAGTAGTCTTATGTAAATTTTTCATTTTTAGATTATTTTTGTTTTTTACGTGATGGGTTGCAAAAATGAAATATTTATTTATTTTTAATTCCAAATTTTCGTAAGAACTTAAAAAAGCGAAAAATATTATAAGTAAATAAAAATATTCCATCCGAATTTCGAATGTAAAGAAAACTTGTTTTGGCAAAGTTATAAAAATTCACTTTTATATATTTTCTAAACAGACGATTAATTTCATTCCGAGCAGACGATTAATTTCATTCCGAGCAGACGATTTTATATTCATGTTATAAAAATAAAGTAAGGAATTAAATATTCGAGGTTAGAAATTGGAAAACTGTATGGTAAAACGAATCGGATATTATCTACTACATTTCTTGTACTATTAATATTTTTTTATTTAATAATCCTTCCCAAATATGATTTCATGTATTGAAATGTTAGCTTTAAAATTACTTTTTGATCAAAATAAATATCTGAGTAAAATTGGAATAAAATCGTTATAATTTTTTAGATTTTTTAAAACGCCAAATAAATAGAATTTTAGTTTTATAGTTATAACTGAAAGATAGCAATTTTAATGAAAACCAAATATTGTATAAAATCTCTATTCTCCTTTAAAAGAAAGCTGTTTAAGTTGAAAAAATTATTGTTTTTTTAAAAAATAATTATTGCTAGAGTAATTCTATTTTTTTTTTTCCCCGTGCTATTTTTAATAATGGATTTTCTAAACAGAAGATTGTTTTCATTCCGAGCAAATGATTTTATATACATTTTAAAAATATAAAGTAAGGAATTAAATATTCTAGATTAGAAATTGGAAAGCTGTTTGGTAAAAAGAATCAGGTATTATTGTAATATATTTCTTGTGCTATTAAAATTTTTATTTTAATAATCCAGCCCAAAAATGGTTTCATGTAATGAATTATTAACCTTTTTATTTTATTTTTGTATTGAAATATTAGGCATAATTTTTTGTTCTTTGATTAAAATATCCGTGCAAAATTCGAATAAAATCGATATAATTATGTATATTTTTATAAAAAACCAAATAAATAGAATTTTAGTTTATAATTTTAATCGAAAGATAACAATTTTACTTTTTTAATGAAAACCAAACATAATATAAAGTCATTATTCTTCTCAAAAAGAAAAAGTTATTGTTAAAAAATTGTTGTTGTTTTTTATTAATTATTGTTTGAGTAATTCCAGGCCATATAACCGATTAATATATTTTTTGTGCTATTTTTAACGTCAATTCGTTAAAACTAAATGTGATAATCTTATTTTTCTGTGTTTTGTGTATAAGAATAAATCATTATTTAGAAAATATATATCAAAATAAAATGAAATTCCTTATTTTTAATTGGGAATGTTTGTATTTGAAGGCATATTTTTCACTGGGTTAAGTGTTGCAATTTCTATTTTAATAATTATTGCATTATCTTATTATAATAAAAAATATTGATGTTTATTTTGTATTCCACTTACAGTCGATGGCCTCATTCAGCTTGGTTCAAATAATGCTTTGGGTTCGTTCCCATCTCGGAAGATTTATCAGTGCTCCTACTGCTCCAAAATGTTTCCATTTAAATCGACATTCGACAAACATATTCGAAAGCACACCGGAGAAAAGCCTTTCGCGTGTGATGTTTGCCCGCAGAGTTTCAAACGAAAGGACAGTTTGAGGAATCATAAAATTAGATGTAATCATTATCAAAAGTGAGAACTGTTTGTATTTTATTTCATTTAACTGTCTAAAAGGAGGTCAGAAATATCTCTCATCTTTGACATGACTTTATATTGTAAAAAGGAAATTTATTTTGTTTCTTAACTGTTATTGTGAATAATTAAGCATGCATGTTATAACTGTAGATTTCTGCTAATAAATGCAATTAACTGGCGGGACCTGATGGCCGAGTGACTAGCGCTCGGTACCACAGGTTTCGGATTCGAGTCCTGGCGGTGCCGTGGATGTTTGTAGTGGTTCGGAAGCCACTTTAAACAGTAGGTCCCGATCTAATAGGATCGTAGAGCGTTGTAGGGGTAGTGTTACTCGCGTCCTTCATAAATCTTCAAGCCCCTGGGTAGTGCCAAATGAGTAACAGCAGTGCAGCCTTTGCTTAGGACATAAAGATTAATTGTCTGTATTGCCAGCTGCATTAGAATCATAACATGTTGTACTGATGTACTACACTCTCGGAATTTGAGAAAATATAAGACAGAATGGGCTTTTTTTTAAAGGTTTAATGTTTAACTGTTAGGTTTCCATCAAATTCTAAAATCTCACGTCTTAGAACCCATCGCTTGAGACCGTAACAGCGGTCTGTTGATAAATAAGGACATTTTTCTTGCAATAAAAAAATATATATTTAAATAAAAATTCTTGAAAAAAACCCATGATTAGTCTTATTACTTAAAATCATATTAAAATTTTATTATATTATTATTTTTTGTTTAATCGTTTGTAACTGGGTGTGGTTGTGTCGAGACACTTGGGGGCACAGGTTGGAGAACTCACATCTTTTTTTAGACAGGCATAAACGCCACACACATACAATTAAAGACGTACACTATTTAACGCATTTAAAGACAATTATTGATTTGTGGAAGGGCTCCACTTCTAAGCTGAAAACCCGAGACTCGGTTACGCGATGGATGCGCGAAATATAGTTGCTCACCATTGAAAATATTTGCTATTGAGTGTTTGTATACCAACTAAAACACAGAGTTATGTTAAATATATTTCATGTCGGGACTGTATATTTATAATTTTTTTTTTTGTTCCAATGCAGCTGGCTTTTCTGCCATTATGTATAATTTCTAGACTAGTCGCCCAGTACGCACTCCGAGCGAGCAGGTTTATGTTTGATTCAGGATATATACATTACAAACATCGATATACATACATATGCGATGCTCTTTAACCCAACATAACTACCGAGGGTAACCGCGGGATGTTCACTAGTTTATAATCTTAGTGGGATTCATTTCAATTACTTATTATGCTTAAGTTAAATTTTCTGCTTATTATATTTGTCATTAAGCTTTACCTAGCAAATAAATAAAACCAAGTTTGTCATTATTTGTTAAAAAAAACAATAAGCTATTCGCCGTCGCGGGCAGTAGTTTGGAGACCCCTGCTTTAAGACAAACGCTGCACCGACGTTACTCACTTAGCACTACCCAGGAGGTGCGTGTAGCTTGAAGATAAGCTATGGACGCGGAGTTCAATGTTCATTAGTTTATAATCTTAGTGGGATTCATTTCAATTACTTGTTAGTTGTTATGCTTAAGACCAACTGAACATTTTTCAGCGGGAGCACATAGTTTCGCTCTACTTCTTCTCGGGTGAGAATCTCGAAGCCTACTAACCATTTCTTCCGAACACCACATGGAGGCGCTCTTTGCCAGTGTGTCGGAATCGGTTACAACTTTATTTTTCAAAATTCTTACATCACGAATTTTCGTTTTTTACTTCACCGTTTCTGTGTAAAGAAAATGTAATTTTTTTGTTTTGTTTAAATTTATGTAAATATAATATATATATCACTATTTAAATAATATTATTCTGGTTATATTTATTTGAGAAAAAATTAAAGAGTTATATTAAATGAAAGTGGACCGAGTGGATAGCTCTCTGGCACTCGGTACCACAGGTTTCGGGTTCGAGGCTGTGCCATGGATGCTTGTAGTGGTTCGGAATCCACTTTAAACGGTAGGTCCGGGTCTAAAATGTTCGTAGAGCGTTGTGGGGGTAGTGTTACTCCGCGTCCATAGCTTATCTTCAAGCTACACGCACCTCCTGGTTAGTGCTAAGTGAGTAACGTCGGTGCAGCGCTTGTCTTAAGGCAGGGGTCTCCAAACTACGGCCCGCAACGGCGAATAGCTTTTTGTTTTTTTTAAACACATAATGACAAACTTGGTTTTATTTATTTGCTAGGTAAAGCTTAATGACAAGCATAATACCCAGAAATTTAACTTAAGCATAACAAGCAATTGAAATGAATCCCACTAACATTATAAACTAGTGAATATATCGCGGTTACTCTCGCTAGTTATGTTGGGGTAAAGAGCATCACATATATATGTATATCGATGTTTGGAATGTATATATCCTGAATCAAACATAAAGCTGCTCGCTCGGAGTGCGTACTGGGCGACTAGTCTAGAAATTATAAATAATGGCAGAAAAATTAAAATGGTTTTGGCCCTTGGTACTTAATGGAGTAAACAATATAGCCCGAAGGCTGAAATGTTTGGAGAGGCATCTAAGAGAGGCTGAAATGTTAAGGCATCTAAGACAAGTGTGTAAGTATTTTCCAAGCTGCATTGGAACAAAAAAAAAAAAAAATAATAAATGAAAGTTTAACTAATTTATTAAGACGAATAAAAAAAAGTTAACAGTTTTCGACTTGGTCGAAAACGGTTAATTTGCTGGTCGTGATAATGAAAGTCATTCATTATTATTTGTGTATAAAAATCAGAATTCATGTAAAGTTATTATGAATTTATGTGTAATTTACGTGTTATATAAAAACCGTGGTGCGCGTATACCGAAATTGTTTCTTGCAGTACCCTATTATTGAAAAATCGGTTGCATAATTTTCTTATTTACAATCGCTGAAACAAATCCAAGCGCTTGACAACATTGCGTCACATGCAAGTCTGTGAACTTCCTGTCGCAAAAAAAAAAAACGAATGCAAACGACGGCTTGTTCTGTCAAGGCTGAGGTATGAAAATTAGAATGAAAATCTTTTTATGTATTTATATCCCAGACTTGTCGTCCCTCACATTGAAAAATGCCTGGCACCTCTCCTAAAAGCATCCAGATGGGGCAGGTTCCCTCCCGCACAGACGAGCCATCGGAAAGGAAGAATGAGTGCGTTTAAGATTCCCGCCATTCACGTTTCGGCGGGAAGGGAATGTTCTTTTCTTATTTACATTGAAAAGTACTTAAGATATTCTCCTTTTAGTTACCTTGGGAAGATTAAATAATACTTAGGTTCGTTCTTATTAAAGCAAAATTATGGGACTGTTTTGTTGGATGGAAATTGGGTTATTTTTTTTCTTCGATTCCTTCTATTAGCTCACCCTCTCCCTATATATATCTTGTTCACATTTTCAATTGTTAATAAGATACTTTTTATTCATCCACTCAACTTCAAATACATTTTTCTTGAGCTTGTAGTGGATGGCACTGGATGTTAATGCAGTTTTTTTCAAATAGTAATTCATGAATTAAATTTAATTCATTAATTTTAGTTTTATGTGGGAGAAAAAAATGTCTCTTATATAAGATATTTAGCCGGATATAAATGTAGGAATAAATACCGTCAATGACGAAATGTGCTGATCGCTGGAAAAAAAGTTATTTTTCAGATTCTTTTCTCATTCTGGATTCTAGTCTGAGTCAAGGAGGGAACAAAATGGAAAATGAAGCATGTGAATAAATGAGTGAGAGAGTTGGAAAGTGTGTAAGAGAGAGAGACAGAATTTTTTTCTAACTTAAGAAAACGAATGAAAATTATTTGTAAAGGACTTTCCTGCAATATAGGGGGGAAAAAAAAGTAAATTGACTTTAATTTTTTTTTTTTATATTACTTGCTTTATTTACATTCGACGTAAAAGAATGTTCATCTCAAAGTACTTGAGATATCTTTCTTCTGAAACTTTTAAGTTACCTTGGGGAGATTAAATAATACTTAGGTTCGTCCCCGTTAAAGCAAAATTATGGGGATGTTTTGGTGGATGTAAATTGGGTTAATTTTTTATACTGGGAGAAAAATAGCATTAAATATAGGTGGGGTACATAAATTAGGGGTCTGATGGCCTAGCACTTGAATGGTGTCACAGATTTCGAGTTTGAGTATCGGCGATGAAATGGATGTTTGTAGTGGTTCGGAATTTTTTTTTTTTTTTTTTTTTTTTTTTTTTTTTTTTTTAAGAAAATTACACAGATTTAAAACTTTTGTTTTCTCTTTTTAAACAATTTTCTAGAATTCCAATCGAAAGAACCCTTCTCTTTAAGAAATCGAAAAAAAATCTCTAAAAATTTATAAATAATTTGGCGTATTATTAAAAAAAAACATTTATTTTAACAAAAATTACAAATTTCAGCCACAAGAAATATAAATTAAAATTGTTGTATCAATTAAAATTCTAAAAATCATCATCGTTGTATCATTAAAAATTTCTAATTAAATTAAAATTTATTTAGAAATTTTTAGAAATATATATATATATATTAAATTCAAAAGGTTAACGATTAATTAAAGTTGAAAAAAAATTATCGTTGTGATAAAAATAATATTCAATTCTTTCGTTTGATATTGGTATTTAATTGTACTATTTATTAAATAGCTTATTTAAACAAAAATGTATAGGAAAAATTATTGCATTTTTATTTCTATTAAAAAGAAGAGTTTTAAATAGAATCTCTTTTTAAGAAGGATAGATCCTTTAAGATATCGAAAGTTTGTCATAAGATTTTTATCTATAAATGAACAACAAAAGAAAAAATTAACCGTCTTAAAACATTACTTTTCATAGAATTTATTATCTTCTTCTTTGGTTTTTCAGATAAAAGGCCATTGAATGCTTAATCTCCGTCTTCAACTTAAAAGTATCTGATAAAAGACACAAGCTTACCTTTAAACTCACTTTAAAAGCTTTAGAAATAAAAAAAAAGTGAACCCTTTTTAAAACAAAGTTAGTAGATAAATATGGAAAATTTATAGTCTAGAAAAGAAGTTAGCTTTACTTTTCATGTTTTATTTTTAATGAAGTATGTGTATATGTATTTATTTTGATATTCTCTTGTTTAAAAATATATTGGTTTCAAATTTTATTAATTATTTAATTATAAATAAGTTTAAATAAATTATTAATAACTTTTTCTAATTAATATAAATAAATTTACTTTTATGATTGGTATTTAAGAAGATTGAAAATTTTCTTACAGTTTTTAAGTGCTGACTAATAGTTAATTATTATTATTTACTAATATTATTTAACTATTATAAATTAATATTATTTAACTAAAAATAATATAAATAAGTTTATATTTTTAAGATTGGTTTCATATTTAAGAAGACTGAAAATTTTCTTACAGTTTTTAAAGTGCTAACTGATATAGTTAATTATTATTATCTAATGTTATTTATAAATAACATAACTTATTAATAATACAAATTTACATTTACATTTTAATACACATTTCAATTTACATTATTACACAATTTATATTTACAGTTTTTAAAGTGCTATAGTTATATTATATAGTTAATTATATTACTAAACTATTATTATTTAACTGTAAAAAATTAATATTATTTAATTATTATGAATAATATAAATTAGTTTTTTCTTTTAGGATTGATATCATATTTAAATCTGGAGCTCGCAGCACGCAAGTTTTGGGTTTGAGACTCGCCGGTGATGTGGATGTTTGTAGTGGTTCGGAATCCACTTTAAATATTCGGTCCCGGTCTAATATGACTGTAGAGCGTTGTTAGTAGGGGCTGACAGCCCTACTCTGTAAGAAGTAAACATCTGCTGTCTCGCAACTGGACAATCGCAACTTGATCTTTGCTTGAACTGTATTTTTTACATCTAATTTTTGCAATGGGTTGATATTCAACTGAAATGTAGCAATTGATTTCTATCAGCGGATGAAATTAGAAAAAAATAGTTATAATTCGTAATAATTAGGTTAATGATACAATTGAAAGATGTGCCAAAACAAATGACAGATTTCGCGAAATATTGATTTTAATTGAAGATTTCGCAATTTAGTGCTACAACCTAACTTACAGCTGCATTCGCCAATAATTGCCGTTTAAACTTGCTACTATTATTAACAAATAGTGGAAGATTTATATAAATATTTCCATTATATTCACTTCTTTTTTATTAAAAAAATCACTTCAATTGATATTATTATAAAATGTTAAGTGTCAATGTAGAATAAAATATGCTTTTACCTATGGCTTTATTGGAACTCCATCCATACAGTTTGGGCCACTTACCGTAGAAAGAAAAATAAAATAAAAACAAATCAAAATTACGAAGGGAAATGACCAGACATTCTTTACAAAAATTTTCAGAAGGCCTTAAAACAGTTAAAATCAAGTTAAATGTTCTAAGGATACAAATTTAAAAAGCTAGAAGCACTCTAATAAAATCCGTGTGATCAGTGCATGTTTTCTCTGGTACCAGTACTGGCTCCAGTAAAGAGTACACAAATCACCATTCTATTCTAAGTTAGAGTCCAGTCCTGAGCTAATAGAGAGTTTTTGCATACCGTACGTTAGGTACAGTAGGACGTCCGTTAGCTTTTTCTCCCTAGCGCGCATGCTCATAGGAAACTGAGCATGCGCGCTAGGGAGAAAAAGCTAACGGACGTCCTACGGTAACTAACGTACGGTATGCAAAAACTCTCTAATAAGTAGATGAGTTTTATTCATTTACTCCGTCTTACATAAAACATATATATCAGAGTTCACAATCCCTATTTTGGCCAGATGTTCGGCCATGCAGTCGTGTACAGTTTTTTATTCTAAAATTAGAAACTGCCTCTATGCGAGTTTTTCCAATCAAGATTTTCCAGTCATCCCCGAATTGTCTTCCAGTTTTTTCCTTTGGTGTTAGAAAATAATTATTAGATTAGATTATAATAATAATATTATTATTAATTATATAGATCATAATAATTATTGTGTTAGATTATAATGCGTATAGTTCTTTTGATAGAGTTAAGAGAGAGGACATTGTCCAGGAATTGCTTCTGTTCATTTTTTGGCCAGAAGATCTGCCCTTTCGTTTCTGTCCATTTTAACATGCGATGGAATCCACTAGAAAATGATGCATTCACCATTTTCATTAAGGAACTTGATTTCTTGTTTAACTTTGGTTTTTTTTTTTCCTGTGATATTTGCCCCTATTACCAGAACATCAACACTCCTCTCTACAATAGAGGCGTAGAACAATATATTTGAAAGCCTTTCCACAGGTATGCTAATTAGTCTTTTTGTATTTGTTTGCGTCATGCAAGTTCTGCGGCCCGCCTGCTAAAATATTTTAATTACAAAAATGAGGCCGCCTAATATCCCGTTGTTGTGCAATTCCTTAAGGCGTCGTAACAAAATAATTTAGGTGACATCTTATGTTCTTCTTCTTTTCAATGTTTGAGTTTCATGATGTGGGAAATACTATTGTGTCCAAAAAGTAAGACCAATTTTCAATTTAAAATTCCCGGGGCTTATGGAATTTCAATTTCTTTTCTTTTTTAATTTGCTGGCACTGTCCTTGACATCTGTGGGAAATTTGACGTCAAAATATTCATTAGTGTTTGAGTTACGCTTGGCTTTGTGACACGCTAAAACTGATTCCGGCGATTTTTGAAATGTCTGAATTCACTGAGCAAAGAACTTGTATTCAATTTTGTTTCCGGAAACGTATATAGAATGTTGCAGAAGACATTCGGTGAGCATTCCTATATCGGAAAGAAATGTTTAGAAGTGGTATAGACAGTTCAAAGAAGGCAGAGAACGCGTTGAAGACGAAGAGCCCTGTGGTCGACCACCAACTTCAACCGACGAAGCTCACGTGCAAAAAAATTAAAGATTTGGTGCTTGCAAACCGTCGATTTATAATTAGAGACCTTGCGGATGAAGTTAGAATTTCAAAAGGATCGATCAATTCCATTTTGGGCCTGAAACGCGTCAAATCTCGATTGGTACCGAGAACACTGAATGCGCCAGCTCACACTGCATTGATTCTTCGTGATTTTTTTGCCAAAAATGAAACCCCTATCGTTCCACAACTACCGTACTCCCACCGTGCGACTTCTGGCTATTCCCTAAATTCAAAAGACCATTCCGGGGAAACTGTTTTGAGTCGATTGAAGAGATTCAACGTGCATCGGCGTGCACTTTGAAGGACATCCCTGCTGATGACTTTTTAGCGTGCATTGAGGATTGGAAAAAAAGTTGGCATAAGTGCATTGTGTCCGGAGGGCATTACTTTGAAGGCGATGAAATAAATTTGGAAGAATAAATAAAGAGTTTTTGTAAAAAAAAATAATTGCTCTTACTTTTTGAACACTAGTATTATCAGAGCTTTAAACTTGTAATCTAGACAAAATTAACTTTCTATTACATTTATCTTTTTAAATAAATAATACTTGATTTTTGTTTCTTTAGCTTAAAACAAGTATATAGTTGTAATAAGATTTCTATAACTACTTTGAATAAGTGTTATTTTTATTTTTAATATAAATGCAGTCAAATAATTGCCGGGAATCTTTTAATTCTTCTTTTTTAAACTTCGTGTAGGAATCGTTTTCGCCGCCTGTACCTAAAATGTAGAAAACTCAAATCTTCGTGAAGTAATGTTTTTTTTAATGAAAAAAGATGTTATTCGAAGATTATATTTATTATTGCTACATAATTTATAATTTGACGTTTTTGTGTTGGGATAGACAAGAAATGTTAATTTTGATTTATCAATGCTTCTTGAATTCACCGGTATTGGATTACCGGTATAATTGGCATAACCCATGATTGAATATACAGTGTATTCAAAAAGTTTCAGTTCTTATACAGATCATATAGCTCAGAGGATGTACTTACATTTGATTCTATGCTTCTATATAGTCTCCTCCTAATTCAATGCAACGCTTGTGACGACTGTACATATTTGTAAATGTCTCCACTGCAACACTAATGAGTTTCGATGTCACAGACGCTGCAATCTTCTCCATCTATTCGTAGCCGTTAGTATCCCAGGCTTGAGGTTCGAATCCTGGCGGTGGCATGGATGTTTGTTAATGGTTCGGAATCCGCGTTAAACTGTAGGTCCCGGTCTGTTTAGCCTAAAGTGTGCACAAGGTGACCGTAGAGCGACAAATCAAACCAAACCATCGATACGTACCACAACAGTAGTAGGCAGAAGGCCTTGGTCCACCATGGGGCTGTTGCGCCAATGACGAAGAAGAGGAAATCGCATTATAACCTACCATTCATAATAATTCTAAAATTAATTGGCAATTTTTCCTTTCGAATGCAATTTTCCTCTAAACGATATTAACTTAAAAGTTTATTTTTATTATCTTTTCAACGATTTTCCTTTATTTTTATTTACTTTATTTATTTATTTGTAATCATAAAGCTTTAAATCAGAACGATAAATTTCTACGCTGTCAATTAATTAAATAATTATTTGAGAAATTTGATTTTATATTGAATTTGTTATTTTATATGCTAGTTTTAACGTTAAGGATTTCATTAAAAAAAATATAACGTTATTTAAATTGAATATTGTATATTAAATATAAATAATCGATCATAACTATTTAATTTTTTTTTAAATTTTGAAAAGTTGAAATAATAAATTAAATTAGGTTAATCATTTTCGATATCTCAAAAGTATTAAAAAGTAATTTTAATTTTAGATGTTATTTTTTTATTCGATCAACAGTCAATTTAAGTGTCGATTTTGAAGGGTTTTTTTTTTCCGAAGAACTATTAAAATAATACTAAAAAGATAAAAAAATAAAATTTAATCGATACGGGCTGCGATAAAATTTAATCGATATGGGCTACCCAAAAATTTACAATTTATGAGAACAAAACGCATAACAGCAATCTTAAACAAACAAAGAAGAAAAAGTATCAATAAATTATATTCAGACAATAAATTACGTTTATCAGTCATCATTCAAAACTGAAAAAAATAAATAAAAAACTATGTTATTGTTGTTTCTGATCCCACTTGGTCGACAGCAACATCTAGACCAAGTTCATGAATCTGTGTGTTCTCATGGAGGAAGAGGTCTACTTCTGTTGTGATGCAGCACCCGTAGGTAGAAGTCTGACTTCGCTCTGAGTCGCTTAAGAATGAGGGCAATGTCTTTAGGGGGAACAACCAGCATTTACGTATCGTATGAGAGAAAACCTGCAAAACTCCCACTAGGTTGTCCGACTCACGAGGCAAAGTGATGAGCATCACAAACGCTATCGAATCTCCTTGTTTCTTTAAATAGTGTCTACAACAAAGCTCCCAACGGATTTAACCTCAGCCCTAATGCTCACCAGCAACGCCGATGCCACTTAACCACGAGTCGGGCATAAAAAATCTATAGAATTCCAAACGAAAGAAATTTAAATAAACCGATAAGAATAAAAAAATTAAACAATCAGACACGTTGAAAGTGGTCAAGGACACGAAAAAAAAATGATCAAGGAAATTAAAAACCCAGCTCCCTAAAACAATCCCCATAAAATTACGGGTATTGTTTTAGAGCAGATATCATATATAGATAAATAATATAATGGAATATACCATAAAGTGCTTTAATTAATTAGTTTTGTAATCATTAAATCAATATTTAGTTAAACCTTGTGAATGAAGAAAAATTATTTGTAAAAAAACTTTTAACCTCAAAAGGCATAAAGCATAATTTATTTTATCATACTCTTTACAATGCTGTTAGAGCTTTATTTATAACATATTTAAAAGCATTATGTTTTTCTACATTGTTTTCTCTTCAAAGCACTTTTTTTCTTTTTTTGCTGACAATTCTCTTCTCTATCCCACCATGTATTGTCATTGTTTCTTTAGTATGTCACCGACATTTTACTAATTGCTTTTACCCTATTTTTCTTCCTTTTATTACATTATGGTTTCCGTCTCATGACAACTTATTTCATTGTTTCTTTTGACAAAGCATTTTGCTTTGTCAAAAAATGTATTTTGTGCTCGACAGAAATTTATTTAAGGCCACGAAGTAGAACATTAAAAATGTTTTACTTAAAAGATGGTCCAATGCATTCGTATTAAACTTCAATAAAACATAATGATTTTCACCAGATCTAACAGATTTACGGAAAATTGACTTTTCAAAATATTTCTATTATTATATCAGATACCTTGCATTTATACTTTATCAAAAAATGTATTATGTGCTCAATAGAAATCCATTTAAATCCAAAAAGTTGAACTTCAAAAATTCTATTTTAATTAATGGATGACCAATGCTTTCTTATCACACATCAATATAATATAATAATTTTCACATGGTCTTACAGATTTACGGAAAAAGACTTATTTTACAGATTTTCACAATATTTCTTTTATTATATCAGAAACCTTATGTTCCGTGTAGTATCTCCCAGTTATTACCTTTCCGGAAGTACTTTTAGGGGTAAATGCCCTAGATTTGTTTCTTGATTGGAAGAAGCCTTGGAAAACTTTCAACAACTGTGCAGGTTACGATACAGTTGGACCTGAATGGCAGGGTCTCTACCTCTCTGGTGCACGGTGCCACAGGTTTTGGGCTCGAATCCCGGTGGAGTCGGTAGTATTTGGGGTGGATCGGAATCAACTTTAAGCTGTAGGTTCCGGGCTCATATTACTGTAGAACGACACGGAGCCAAGTTCAGACTTCTAACTACGGCTGCTCCATCCCAACAGGAGCTGTCCCCTCTCCTTTCAACCATGAGTCCGTACGCGTTCGTGGGCTTGGCCAATATGTCTACCAAGTGAGATAAGAAACAACACAATAGTGTTACGACTGTTTTTATCCTGTGCCCAGCTTGGGACAATCGGCCATAAGCTGTCTTGCTGTCCAATATAAGTGCGAAAGACTAAACTGAGAATCATCTCCAGTGTAAGCATCCTTTAACTAGATGCAAATAAAGAGATGTCGCCCATTCATGGAATCATCCCCACACAGAGGGCAGGAGGCAGAATTTCTTTTTCTTTTTTTGCCCTAAGGCAGCTGGCAAACACTTAGACAATTGTCTTTTATGCATTAAGGTAAGTGCAACACCGACGTTACTCACTTAGCATTACCCATGAGGTGCGTGTAGCTTGAAGAGAAGCTACGGAAGCGGAGTAACAATGCTCCTGCGACGCTCTACGATCCTGTTAGACCGGGACCTACGTTTTAAGGTGAATTACGAACCACAACAAACATCCGTGGCACCGCCGGAACTCGAATCCGAAAGATGTGGCACCGAGCGACAGACACTCGGCCATTTAGACCCAATCCTGTACTTATCTTGTAAAAGACAATCCAAACTTTTCTCAGCAGTAATATTACTATAACAGAGTTTTCTTACGTCTTTAAATGGGGTCTTGATCCATGATTTACAGTTTCTTAAGGTGAGGGGAGAATGGTGTGACGAAAACAAGAACGACTTTTCAAGTGCATCCACCTCTTCATTGCCAGGAATCCAAAAATGACTTGAGATCCATTAGAGAACAATTTTCGATAAGATGACTAATAGTTATTTTATGAAGAACTTCTGCGGAAGCGGAGGAACACTTTCTCTTTACCAATGCCCGAATAGCAATCTGGGAATCAATAAAGAACACATTTTTGTCCCGCAAGTGAAACTTTAAAGCCTCGGCGGCAAGAGGCACTGTAGAGATCTCTCCATCAAAATTGTCACAAAAGACCTCTACAGGTTTTTTGAGTAGAAAGAATTGTCAAAAGTACCCCAGCACCTGCATTTTCCGTAAGGAAATCAGCTGATCCATCAGTATATGTTGTATGCAGTTCTCATGCAGCTGGCAGACAGTTAATATTTATGCCATAAGCAAGGGCTGCACCCCTTTTACTCATTTAGCACTACCCAGAAGGTGCGTGTAGCTGGAAGATAAGCTAAGGACGCGGAGTAACACTACCCCAGCAACGCTCTACGATCCTGTTAGACCGGAATAAAGTGGATTCCGAATCACTACGAACATCCATGGCACCGCCAGAACTCGAGCTCGAAACCTGTGGTACCGAACGCCAGAGCGCTAGCCACTCGGCCATCAAGCCCCTTTCTGAAAAAAAAAACCTGAAAAAAAATTCAATAACTTGTTAACCATAAACTAACCATAAGTTTACATTGAACATTCTGTAAGATTTTCGTTTCCATGATATGGGATCTCTGTTGAATTCCGATATCTAAATGTGAAGACAACTTCGAGAATTCAGATTATAGAAGCAACTGCAAAATTATCGTTTGTGTTCGTTAAATGTGAAGTGAACTTAGTACAATTCTAATTTTATTTATGTAATTTTTAGAAAAAGTATGTGTGTTATCCAGTAGAGTCATAATAGAGATATTGAAATGAACTCTGAAAATTGGATGTGAAGTACGTACTGATATCTTATATTTGATTTATTACTTAATTTTCGTTATTGATAAAAAATTTACATTAAAAAAGAATTCTTGCATAAAGAAAAGACTAACTTCTGCAGGACAACTATAAATTTATTCTCTAAATTACTTTTCTTTGTTCTGAAATGAAAGATTTTTGTCATAAATTCTATACGCAAAACACAATATCTCAAACAATTATAGATGTATATTCCGGAAACCTTTCAGTAGATATATATTGCAATGTATTAAAAATATCACTTATCTTGTAGTAAAAATGAATTATTTTTCATAAAAGTATTCTTCAAAAAATAGTTGAATCGTTGCAATAGAATTTTATTTCAGGTGTTTTGCTGTTAATTCCGTTAAATTTCAACATAAATTTATTATTATATGTAGAAGTAATAAAAAAGTAAATAGTTCGTGTATTTTTTAAAAGTTTTGATTAGTATTTTTATCAAAAATATGCTTATATTGCACAATTAGAGCCTTTTTTATAAAACGTCATTACACATAATCGCATTACTTGAATGGATTTAGAAACTTGATGAAAAATAAAAAAGTGAACTATTGTATGAAGCTTTTGTAATTGTTACAATAAGAATTGAGACCTGAATGGTCGAGTGGCTAGCGCTCGGTACCATAAATTTCAGGTTCGAGTCCCGACAGTGCCATGGATGTTTGTAGTGGTTCGGAATCCAGTTTAAACGGTAGGTCCCGGTCTAACAGGATCGTAGAGCGTTGCGGGGGCATTGTTACTCCGCGTCCGTGGCTTATCTTCAAGCTACACACACCTCTTGGATAGTGCTAAGTGAATAACGTCTGTGCGGCGCTTGCCTTAAGGCGACCAAGCTGTCTAAGTGTTTGCCAGCTGCATTAGAAAGAAAAAAAATAAGAAGAATTGAGTGTCTGAATGGCCGAGTGGCTAGCGCTCTGGCGCTCGGTACCACAGGTTTCGGGTTCGAGTCCCGGCGGTGCCATTGATGTTTGTAGTGGTTCGGAATCCATTTTAAACCGTAGATCCCGGTGTAGCAAGGTCGTAGAGCGTTGCAGGGGTATTGTTATTCTATTATTATGTATTGTTATTATGTCCGTAGCTTATCTTCAAGCTACACACACCTCTTGGATAGTGCTAAGTGAATAACGTCTGTGCGGGGCTTGCCTTAACGAATCCAAGACAATTGTCTAAGTGTTTGCAGCTGCATTAGAGCGAAAGAAAATAAGAGTTGAATATTTTTATTATTTACATTGTTATTTGCACAGTAAGTTAATTAAGGATTTGCAAACTTAATGATAGAAGAATTAAGACATTAATGATGTGTAAAACGAAGTTTGTTATTGCATCATCATTTCCACTATCATTGACCTTTTCGTATGTAATCGAGTATTACTTTATTTCTTTTTCATTGTTTATTTGTGAATGAAATATTTTTTCTTATTTTTAATATTGATGTAATCAAAATTGTTTGCACCATAGTGATGGAAAAATATTGTGTAATAATTATTATAATCTTACACTATTAAGTGATTTTTTATTACCTGTAGCAAGAATATAAAAGTCCGGGCTATCTTATCTGATCCTTCGTCATAAATCAGTTTCACTTTAAAAAGTCATATGACAGGTAATTTTTCTTTCGGACAGGTAAGACTTTCGTATTTATAGGACGATTACAACATTGAATAGAATCTGATTATTGTTGTTGCTGTTATCAATGGTTTTTTTGGAACTCAATCCATACACATTTGGCCACTTACCGTAGAAACAAAAAGAACTTATAAACAGATCAAAATTACAAAGACCAGACATTCTTAACAAAAAGGGCCTAAAGGCCTTAAAGCAGTTAAAAACAAGTTAAATGTTCTAAGGGTAAAAATTTTAAAGAGCTAGAAACACCCTAATAAAAGCCCTTGGGATTAGTTCTTTCTCTGTACCTCCAGTAAAGAGTACACACATCACCCTTCTGTTGTAAGCCAGAGTCCAGTCCCGAACAAGCAAATAGATGAGCCTTATTCATTTTCCCTGTCTTACGTAAAACACACATATATCAGAGTTCACAATCCCTATTTTCGTCAGATATTCGGCCAGGCAGTCTTCTCCAGTTCTTAATCTAAAATTGGCAACAGCCACTCTGTGAGTTTTTCCACTCAAATTCTTTTCAATCTTCCCCGATTGTTTTCCAGATTTTTCCTTTCGTGTTAGATGATAATTCATTAACATGCGATCACTTAATTTTGTTCCGTATGTTTCTCCTAAGAGAGTCAAGAGGAATAGGACACTGTCCAGGAATTTCTTCAGTTCCTTATTTTGCCAGAAGATCTTAGCTTTCGTTTCCAGCATGTGATGGAATCCACTGGAAACTGATGTATTTACCCTTTTCATTAAGGAACTTGATATTTTGTTTTATATTGATTACAATTGCAGACTGTCTTTGTAAAGCGATTGCTCCAATGACCGATCTAGAACCACCAGAATAACTGCCTTTGAAAAAGAAGGTATTTTAAATTTAAGGTTTTCCACTGACAAGAAAACTGCGGATATTTCCGCATTAAAGTTAGACAGATGATTGTCAATCGGAGAATCTGATTGTTAATTTAATAAAAAAAAGCAAGCACTTAATTATTCAAAAGTATTTCGTATAATGTTTTCTATAATTTATTGAAAACTAATGAAGAACTTTTGCAATACCGCAATAACCTGATTGAGAAGTATCTTATTTATTTATTTCTTCACAAGAGTCTAAACTCTGTTGGCTATGAAAACATTACGCATTAGCAAATGTTTTTTTCCCAGAATTCATTACATATTATAAAGAGATTAACAAAAACATGGCGACCTGATGGCTAATTGGCTAGCGCTCTGGCCCTTGTTACCACAGGCTTCAGTTTCAAATCCTGTTGGGGGCAGGGATGTTTGAGTGGTTCGGAATCCACGTTGCACTGTAGGTCCCGGTCTAATTAGCCTAAAGTGTGCACAAAATGACCGTAGAGCGACAAACCAAGCTGACTAAAACACGTTTCGTTTAAAAAGCTATATGCAAACAAATTATTCTATGGCTTTTGCTAGGATGTACTAAAATAGGTTCAATTGGTTCTACAAATATTCTACAGCTATTTGAAATATAGTATATATTTAAAAATTTTCAATAATCAAAATTTATAATAATCCTATTAATCAGGCTGGGCAGGCTAAATATTTGGGTGTAATCTTAGATCGTAAATTGAATTACGTTTTTCACATTGACTTTGGGATAAATTTAATAGATGCATTCACGTACTGTATCCACTTATTTGTAGGAACTCTACTATGTCCTTGGAAAATAAAAAACTCATTTATCTTGCTTACTTGCGTCCAATACTTGTACAGGCGAGTCCTATTTGGGGATCTACTGCTCCGTCGAATTTCGAGATCATATGAAGACTTGAAAATAAAATCCTACGTACGATTACAAATTCGCCTTGGTTTTTCCGAAATGAGGATATTAGACATGCTCTTTCCCTCTCAAGTTTTAAACATTTTGTTTATGAAATTGCACAAAATTTTTATAAATCCATTTCAAATATTAATAATTCTGTTTTGAAAATGATCTCAGCAACTATGATTACGACATTTCCGATTTCAAAAATCATAAAATAAAATGGAATTTTAAATAAAATCGCGCTGTTCTGAATATTATTCATTAACATTTAGATGTCCTTCTTTCCGAATTGCCATGCAGTTTCTCCGCTGAGTTCACAATTTCCCCTCTTCAATAGTTTTTGTTTCTATTTATTTATTTTTAATAACTGTTTATTTTTTTCCCTTGTAAACTTTTATAACTTACTTAAAAATTATAATGATAAATTATGTGCATACATAATTTTTTTATTAATTAAAAAAATTAATTAATAATTTATTATTTTTTAAGTAAATTAATAATCTATATATATTTCTCTCTGTGTCTCTCTCTCTCTCTCTGACATTTTTTGTATGTGTATGTGTTAGTTTCCCAATTGGGCCCGGTAGGTGGCGTTATAATCGATATATCTTTATATATATAATTCTTCTGCATGTGTTTTTAACAGAACTCTTCCTAAATTGCTAGACTGATTTTGATGACATATTTTTGTGTGTGTTTGACAAAACATGGATAATGTTTTTATGTCATCCCTTTTGTTGTAAGTCGTCACCAGGTGGTGCTGCAGTCTATCAACTGCTATACCGTTCAACCCATCGCTATGAAAATTGGTAGTAATATGTATTCAACTAAGGAAAATATGTTCGTGCTATCCACTTTATTGTTACTTACCGCCAGATGGTGCTGCAGCATTTCACCTTATCTACCGTTCAAACGATATCCATGAAAAAAGGAGTATGCCCATACATTGGAACATGGAGAATATATTCATGATATGTAGTTTTCTACAATGCAATTTTTTGGCCGCACAACCAATGACGGGTTCTGCTAATATATATATATATATCTTACTTCTTCTCTATCTAATCAATGGGCTTAAAGCTTAAGTAATTTCTCTCCTTCACAAAGCAGGAGATAGAGGCAGGCAACTAAGGCTCTTCATCAACCTGGCAAATCATCATTATCAAATTTTCAGACATAAATATTGAAAAAGATGTATTAAAAGAAATGTATCAATCACGAAAGTTTGTGTATCCCTTAAGTAATGTTTTTTTGTTGTGCTTTCATTGTACTAAAATAATGCTCTTTCGATTATTATCTTCTAGATATAAAGATAAAATACACTTCTTTTTTTATCTTTTAGTTTCATTTTCCGTCTATAAACAATATCTCATATAGCGGATACTTTTTTTTTTCATATCAGAATTTCAGCTTTTGCCTTATCAGTAGCAATTCAAGTTTCTTATTCATCATTTACTGAGTGAAATCAACATTGAAGTGTTTTATATCCTTTGATAAAAAAAATAGAGGAGCAGTGTCCTTGAATTGAAAAAGATTATTTTAACTGTCAGTTTTAAAACTATTTAAAATTCGAAATCCATAAATTTCTATTTACTCTTTAAAGTTGCAGGGCAGCAATGTTTGTATAAAAATGTGAATTTTTATAGCTATGGAATAAGGTTGAGATAAAAATTTTAGTACCAAGATAAGAAATCCACTATATCCTTCGCATTTGTCATAAATCAGCAACATTTTACATTCATACGTAGTGCAAATCTTGTTTACACTTGTTAAGTCATTTATATGACGTCATTGCATGAAAAATAGTTGGTCATAAAAAAAATATTGGATTTATTTTTAAATTTTGTATTATTATTAATTTTTTCTTTTACAATCCGTTGTTTAATTTTTTCATTTTTTTTAACATCAAGGGCATCATGTTCTAAATCGGGGTGGCTAACCCGCGGCCCACCTTGAATATTTTCCCGGCCCCTTGAGATTTATGACACTTTTACAAAATATATTTATTTTATAATGACCAAAGTAGTGAAAATCAATGTATTAAAAAAATACATTACGGGTGCATCCTTATATTCGAAAATTAACTGTTGAAATTATGAGGAAAAATTAAATTTGATTTTAAAATAATATTCTTGTGAATATGTGACGGATATTGCAAGTTTTATTTATGAGTTTACAGTTATGAGTTAGCAGAATAATTGAATTATATTCTGCGAACTCACGATGCGCGAGCATCTAGGAACAACTAATATGATATAGTTACTTCAGTGACCTCAGTGACGCAGTGACCATGCCTAAATAGGCACAATTGATTGTTAATAGCAGAGCAAAGCAGACTCTTAGTTGAAGTAGTTAACGCTTTTGGTTCAACTGACACATGCGAATCAAGGTTATTTTTTTTTCCGAAAATGAAATTGGCCTAACACAAAACACGCTCAAACATAACGGACGCTAATCTGCAACACCCATTACGATGTGTAAATGCCCAAATGGAGATCGATTTGTAAAAGCTAAGTGAAAGAGTGGAGAAACACATATCGCACTACTAAAATAAATATTCTTTAATGATTTCATTTTTTTTTTCGTTATTATCTATATATTTTTTATATTTCTTTTCAATGTGCGTTTTGTAACATTATTATTACATTATCTATGTTTACATATAAGAATAATGATAAACACAAAAATAATAACTCATTATGTTTCAATTTTTCACTTCAAAAAATGTCTATAGTAGGTCTAATTCCAATATGAGGATATAAAATTTTGTATGCAGCCCGCGGAGTTATGAGGCATTTTCTAAGTGGCCCGCAAAATCATTTGAGTAGGCCACCCTTGTTCTACATAGTATATTATGAAGTCCTTCAATAGAAAGGATGACGAGAAATAGCGTTATGAATAATAGGAAAATATTATCCTAACAAAAGATGGATCCTTTGTTACATTTTACATTTTTTTGTATTTTGATGGTGCTATGTACACACGAGCCTGATCCTGCTAGAATCCGATTGACAATCAAAACCAAAACTTGATCTGACGTCACCAGTAGGTGCGCCATCTGTATTCACAAATCTTCTCTACACAGGTCAAAATGATTACTTTTTAGAAGAAATAGCTCGGGAGCTTTAAGAAGAGAAAACAGCCATCAGCACACATATTATTGCAATTGTATTCTTTTATCTCCGTTACAGTGCTGAAATATTTTTAGTTTTGAATTTCGGCAGTTTTGATATAAGTTACTCGCCACAGGAAAGTGGCGAGCGATCTGGCCTTTGGTACCACGGGCTTCAGGTTCGAATTCTGGCGGTGGCACGGATGTTTGGGAGTGGTTCG
>BPLQ01008551.1:0-35041 GCA_021605075.1 Caerostris darwini
TATAATGAAATTAAACATTATATTTTACCGAATACCTAATGATATTTTGATTACATAGAATGTAAATAGACAGGAAAGCCAATTATCTTTAACAATAAATAGATATCTTTGAAAAGGAGAATCATCAAATTTTTATCATGTCAATATAATTCGCATTTAAATGAAACCAAAGCTATCCAGTTTAGTTATTTTATATAACTGCAGATTATACATGAGCATTTTAATGTAATGAATATATAATTTAATACTGATAAAATTAAACAATTATTAAAGGTACTTATTTTTATTATTAATAAATTAATTAGTATGTTCTTATTATTACCTCCTTAATAAACACAAACATTTTGAGCTTTATGATTAATTATTAATTCAAAAAATTTAATTTGAACATTTATAAATAATTAGCATGAATTTGAACGTTTAATTTTATTTATTAATAATTTATGAGGATATTTTACTGCATTATCCAACAAAAATTTTCTTTTACAAATACTAATCGCTATACTTCTTAACTTACAAATGTTTCTCAATTTTTAATTTTTTGATAATACTTAAAAATTTTTTATTGCAGAAATTAAGATGGGCATCTCGATTGTCTATTGAAAACAATTTAAATTTGAAATTAAATGAGGATAAAAATTTAAATTTAAGTCTGAATTTTAATTTTGTACCCTTTGAATCAATATTTTGATAATTACAAAGATACCTAGAGAATTACGATAGATATTAACAGTAAACAAATTTTACTCGATGTTGAAAAAGTAAATAGCTCATTTTTTAATAATCCACCTGGTATCAATTTGACTTACATTTAGACAGTTTTAACTTTTGAAAAGTTCAAAAATTATATGAAAAATTATTAATATGAAACAGTCTGTTTGTCACGACTTTATATACATGTATATTATTATAATTTTATTAATATCTGAAAAAATTTTCATTTTTTTAAAGTAAAAGTAGTTTAAACTTACACTTATTTATTAATAGTAAATATATAATAATTAATTAACTGGCAATTATAATATTTGTATGAAATAAATATTAATTATTAAGTATTAATACAATTAATTAAATTAATAATAAATTAAAGATAATTACTATTTATTTATAGTAGACGGATAAAAAATTTGTAAAAATTCCAAAAAATATTTATAAAAATTAAAATAAAAGTGAATATAAATTAAAAATAAAAACTAAAAAGGAAATAAAAATTTTAATTAATTAATAAATTCAAAAAAAAAATTAATTTTTTTTATTTATTGTATTATTTTACATTCATATAAATGAGTAATAGTAACTTATTAGTTGGCACATAATGCAGTGCATTTCTTATTTTACATTTTAAAAACCAAAATATAATTCCATTGTATAATATTACAACACATTCACATACCCCCGCAACTAATATATACAAATACATACAAAAGAATATGTTTAATACTCATAAAAAGTTAATCATTTAATATTTAATTCAATTTGAAAAATTTAGATAAATATTCATTTTATATTAATTTAGTTAATTATTATAATTTTACGTTTTAATAACCTCTCACAACTTTGTTGCAAAGTTAGTTTTAAAATAAAAGCAAGAAAATAAAAAATAATAATTTCATATCGGGTACATTTTAATAATTTAAAAATATTTAACTAAACGGATGAAATCTTTAAACCAGGCAACTAAACAGTTTAAAAAATTTCATGGCATCTTTTAAAATAACTTTGGAGAAAAGTTGGTTGTTAAAATGCTGCTTAATTTACCTAAAATGTTAGAAAGTGAAAAAACTTTATTATTTTATTTTATTTATATTTTTAAATTTATTATTAAATATTTTTATATTATTATTTTATATTATATTTTAGTTTTTACAATTTTTTTATTTTTTATTTCTTCATTAAATAACGATTCTACAAAAGAAATATAAAGCATACGCTAAAATCTTCAGTAAAAATATAGATCTGAATTTCAAATATCTTAAAAATAGTAATAGATCATAATATTGAAATAAGCATTTATTGCATTTATTAGAACATTACATTCACGGAATTGAAGTTTTATTTAAAATTGTTGCACTCTCATTGAAAGTTAACTTGATTTCACTTAAAAATATTATTCAATTTCATTAAAAATAGGAAATATATCATTAAATTTCATTAAAAATATTATTGAATTTCATTAAAAATATTATTCGATTTTTCTTAAAAATATTAAAAAATTATTCGGTTTTTAAAAATATTTAAAATATTATTCAATTTCTTAAAAATAACAAAAATATTATTCAATTTCATTTAAAATGTTAAAAATATTATTCAATTTTATAAAAATATTATTCAATTTCATTAAAAATATTAAATATATTTATTCAACTTGAAAAATATTAAAAATATTGTTCAACTTCATTAAAATATTAAAAGTATTATTCAATTTCCTTAAAATAAAATAATAAAAATTTATTCAATTTAATTAAAAAATATTGCTCAATAATTTATTTAATAATTATTTTTCGCAGAAATTTATCATTTAAAACATGATAATTTATTTTAATAATCAAATGAGAATTTTTTTTTTTTTTTTAACTAAGACAGTTTTTCAAAACTTTAATTTATGTAAACACATTTAAGAGATTATTTAATTTTAAAAATACATTCTAATCAACAATTTTTAAAATGTATATTAAAATAAAGAAAAGAAAAAGGGAATCATACCCCCATCAAAGTGAAAATCCATATTTTGAAGAAACTTGGAATTTTGTACTTTCCGATAGATCAGCGCACAAAATTCAGAAGACGGCTTGGTTCTTCAAAATACATGGAATATGAAGAGTGGAAAATGGTACGAATGGGTGGCAGGTCTTCGAACCACGCCTGAGCTTTGGGAGCGTAGAATACTTTCCAAACAAATCGGCTTGGAATTCCATTCTTTCTTTTGTTTGAAGGCGTACGCGGTTCCAGTTACGGGAGACTCGTATTACGAACAAAGTGAGGATCCCCGCGCTCTCTCATCTGCTGCTTTTCAAATGATGCTGATCAGTTCGCGCGATCTATTATCTTAGAAGATGAGGAAAATAAAGGAAAAATCACTGAAATGAAATTCCAAGTATTTTTCGGTCCAATTCAAGTAAATGAAAATGCCGATCCGATCTTAATTTTAATTTGAAAACTGAGTGGAGCCAATTTTCAACCAATTATTGCTGCCAATGAATGCCTTGTTGCATTCATTAATATCTGCAGATAAAAAGAAATTTTAATCTTCTTTCATGTAAAATTTAAATGAAAGTATTATTATTATTATTAAAGTATTATTAAAAGTATTACTTGCAATAGATTGATTTCCAATAAAGCCATATGTTACAAATAAAAGTATTATTACTATCTAAAATTAATATAATCGTTGCTTATCTTAATTCATTATTATTTTTTATTTATAAGAAATTTTTAAAAACAAATTCTGTTTTAAATTATTTAAAAAGTACATAATAAGAAAGTTTTTTAAAAGTTTAATTAAAGTTAAATTTATTTAACGTTTTAAATTTTTTTTAATGTTTAGATTTAGGTAAGATATTATTACAAATTCTCGTATTTAATAATTCTATATTAATATCAATATTTTAATATTAATATTTTTATATTTTCATTTTAATATTTTAGTTTTATATTAATTTTTCAATATTTTATTTTTAATATAAATATTTAATATTTTAATTTTATTACTAATATTTTAGTTTTACTATTAATATTTTAATATTTTAGATTAATATTAATATTTTAACATTTTAGTTTTAATATTATTTTAATATTTTAGTTTTAATAATAATATTTTAATATTTTAGTTTATTAATATTTTATTTTTATTATTAATATTTTAATATTGTAGTTTTAATATTAATATTTTAATATTTTTTTTAATATAAATATTTAATATTTTATTTTTAATATTGATATTTTAATATTGTAGTTTTATTATTAATATTTTAATATTGTTTTAATATTAATATTTTAATATTTTATTTTTAATATAAATATTTAATATTCTAATTTTAATATTGTAGTTTTAATATCATTATTTTAATATTTTAGTTTTATTATTTATTTGTATGTAATATTATATTTTAAAAAGATTTAGTTTTCATTGATTGGAGGAAAAAAATTTTTGAAAATCGATTGTTAAAAAAAAAAAAAAAAAATTGAAAAAGAAGAAGCATTTTTAAAAATGGCTCTTAAATTTTGAAATTTTAAAAACTGTAACCAAAAGTTTTCAACATTTTTAAACAAAAATTAACACTGCTTTAAATACTCAACAAAGTCTTAAAGTGAAGCGATAATATACTAATAGTATGCGTATCAGTATCACAATAGTATGCACATCAATTTAAATAATTTTAAAGTATCTTAATTTATTTTCAAAAATCCTACTTATAGCAAATTCTATTAAATGAAGGTTTCTGAAACAGTATTGTATAATAAAATCTGAAATTTTCATTGATAATTTCAGATTATCACGGTTAAAGAATAAAATTTTAAATTTAAAAATTTTCTAGAATTGAAAGTTTTCTGAAATTACTGCATATTGTGGAATTTCGAGTTTTTAGTCATTTTTTATGCGAAGCTGTTTAATAATTTAAAAAAAAATGTGTGCAAATGTCCCAGGATTTGTATGAGTTTCCAATATAAAATTGTTTTTTAATTAAAATAAAACCATTTTTTGAAAGGTTAGTTAATATTTCGGAAAAAAAATAAACTTTTTAAAAAATTTAAATTTTTATTAATATTTCAAAATTTTCCCTACTACAAATAGTTATTTTGTTAGTTATCAAAAGAAATTGCATACCAAATGAAACAATGACATATTCCTATGAAGGTAGAGATAACTCTAATAGAGTTTACTAATCTATGGTAGACTACTGTAGACATAGATAATGCAGTAAACATAAACTATAGTATTTTTTTAAAATTTCTGGAATTTGTTCTAGCTGTAATTTTCAAATTGTTATGTATATTTAAAAAAAAATATTTTCCTAAATATATGATAATTAACATTTGCTTACAAAACAAATTGCTTTGCATTGGCTTACATATCTATTAGGAGTGTTATCTGATGACATTGTCCAATTCATTGTTAGAAAAGCTGAAGACAGAATTTTGATTTCATTAAAGAAATGTTATTAAAAAGGTTCAAATTGAGTGCTGAAAAGTTACATCATCTATTTGCTACTCAAAAAAGGCACCCTAGAAGATTTGGAAAGATTATCATTTTGAACTACAAAATTACTTTGAAGGCTAGTTAGCTGAATTTCACATTCATGAATTTAATGGTTTAAAAGACTTCAGATCAATTGAAGAAAAAGGTCTCACCAGATGATATTAATCATTTTATTGGTGTATGGTGTGACTGAATCAACCCAAAGGAACTCGTGACAAGCGCACGAATATTAATAGTAATTCGATGGAAGGCCATCCGACCAATGCAATTAAAATTTCGATCTGTGGCTCTAGAGCAGCGGTGTGTACCGACAAAAAGTTTACCATTTTTTTGAGAAGATTCACCAAATATTCAATAAAGGTACTGGCTCTGTCTAACGGGCATAAAAAAAACAGAAATCCTCACTATGAGATGGATATTTGTGTCATAGAAAAAAAATTCATACTATATTTACAGACCAAACACTTCATAGAACAGATTTTTTTAATACAACAAAAATAGTTCTGGATCTTCTATTTCTAGATATTCGTATTTGCCAGAAACTCCTCACCAAAAATTTCATTTTATTCCAACTCCTCCAGACATTAAGTCTCTTCTGCTATTACCAGCTGCATCCCATCGATGTCAACTTCGTGAAAATGAAAATATCCATCTCTCAGTACAGCAACGGATAGTATTCAATTCCCTGCTCGGAAAATATGAGGAATGTTTCCAACAAGGGAGAAAACAAACCACTTTCAGCGAACATCGCATTAGCGCTAGAGATCATCCCCCTGTTGCTGTACCACCTTACAGAATGTCTGTAGAAAAAAAGATATTCTAAAGCAAGAAATTGATATACCTTTAGCTACAGGAATTTTTGAAGAGTGCGAATCACCAATAGTTTTAATACCAAATTCTAACAAAACCAGGAGACTATCTTACATTTCTATCTAATGTCGCGGATGGACGATCTTCTGCAGGAGGTAAAACAAACTCCTTTCCTGTCAACAATTGATCATCAGGTAAAGTTCCATTCATATCAAAACAGTATTAGTATACCCTTCTGCAACCTACCGTTCCAAAAAGAATGTAATTTGGATTCCTGAATGCCCCTCCACAGGTTGATAGACTGTTTCCGTAATCATCTGGAAGATATCCTTACTCTTTCTTTTCCAGGTCACATATTCATTTTGTCAAAGACATTTGAAAGCCACCTCTCCGACTTACAGTGTGTTTTTGACCGATTGATACTTTTCAAACTTCAAGCCAACCGTGAAATGTTTTGCTTTGAATCCTCTAAAGTAAAATGTCTATTAAGTTTCTGGATTACTCAGACAGGAATAGAATCTCAAACTGAAAAAATTGCCTCTCTCCAGAGCATACATCTTAAAAGTGTTAAAGAGATTCAATCCATTCTTCATACTGTTTCTGGTTTAGAAGGGACTACCAAGATTCCACGACTTCTTAGTGATCTCATAAAAGTTAAATCTTTATGGACACTTTATTAAAACAAAATCCATCCAATCTTTAATTTTAATATCTACTAGTTTAAATTTATTTTTCATTTAAAATGTTTGTATTCATACTGTATAATTGAGAAACAGTAGTAAACAAGTAATTAACATAATGAACTTTTTAAATATATTATTCTCTTAAAGACATCTTTTACAATTTTATCTCTGAATATATTTGTTTAAGCACTCTCTAAGGTAGTAAATCTATGTGCATTAATATTAGAGTCAGAGAATAATATACTGAATTCCAATCTACCTCTTTTGCTATTATCTATATCAGATGTAATATGTATCCTAAATTACTTATGAAAATGGAATATGCAATTATTCTAAATATTGTAAAATTTTATCAAATTGCATATGTTTTAATTTTATAGAATCGAATCAAAATAATATTTTCAGGATATAATCTTACACAGTAATGCTCAATAAATTCTTTTATTAAGCATTAAAATATTAACCCAACTATTATCTCATTTAATTGAAATGATTCTTTTATATTCATAAGGAATGAGTGTAAAGTTAATAGAATCAATAATTATTATATTCTCACAAGATGCTTGTATGAATACAAATTGTTTTATTTAATTTACATTTATTCCTATTTTAAAAGCAATACTTATGTAAATATTGTAAATAAATAATTTTTATCCAATTATTTAATAAAAAAGGCCTATTAAACAAATTTAATTTAAAATAATCAATCAGGAAATTTATTTTCCTCATTAAATATTTGGTCATGTATTATAAAAACCTTAATATACTTATTTTATAAAATCCTTCTTTTTCTAAGTAAGTTAAATATTTATCGTTACTATTGCATGTTTTCCATCAATTAATTCATTATTAATCCATTTGATAAAGCTCGTTGTAGTTCATTATTTTTTTCTAAGATGTGGGGAAGTACTACAGGATTCAGTGGCGACCATAATAGTGGTCCTCCTCCTCATCATCAGTGGTGCATCAGCTTCATGGTGGGCAAAGACTATCAATCTACTGGCATATTTCGAGACAGAAAAAGTTTTATTTTTTAAGGGGTAGAGTTGTCAGCATTACGTCCAAAGCTTTACAATCATATTAGAGCCTGGACCCACGTTTAAATTGATTCCGAACCACTGCAAACATCCATGGCCCCACGGAGACTCGAACCCGTAACCTGTGGCACAGAGCACCAGTCACTCGGCTATCAGGTCTCCATAAAGCGGTCGTAACGCTTATTCTACTACATTTCTCTGCCTCTTTTTAGTATCAAAGAACCTCAAGTCAAGGTGACTGTTAGTTGAAAACATTAGCATATACTAAATGCATTTTCTTTTCATAAAAACATACTTTAACATCCTTTATTTATATGAAATTTATATGATAATTTAATATCCATTCCACAAACTTTTTAATTTTTCTTTTCAATACAATTTTGAACTTTGGTATTTCTCTGAAGCCAAGTGATATACATATTTTTTGAATTTCAACTTTTCTTTAAATTTGTTAAACGCTTTTTAAAAAAAATTATTTTCATGAATATTTTAACCGCTCAATTTAAAATTTATGTCCTTCCGAAATCAATATTTTTTTAAATGCATAGCAACTTAAATTATATTTATTTATAACTTCATATTGATCGCAATAAACATTTTTGATTGAAATATTTTAATAAAAATAAAGACATTAAAAATATTTCTGATGTTGGCACAAAAACCTTTTTAAAACCACGATGTTTTCCTTAAATTCTATCTGCGCAACACAGTCATTTGAATATCCGATGTTTTTCACATCTATTGATAGCTGTCTAATTATGTATGAATAATTCATGAAATTTTACATCCTAATGTGCTTGTAATATTCTTCCTTTATAATGTACCATATTAAGTGTTTTTCTTCATGTGATTTCTTAGAAATTTAAATTTACCAGAGCTGTTACATTTGCTCTACATAAACAAATTATTATTCGTTTAGTCAAAGAATTTATTTATTTATTATTATTATTATTATTTGAAAATTGCTTTTTAATTTAATATTTCAACCCTGACCTTACCATTTTTTGATAATACAAATACATTAAAATCAAATGTAAAGCTTTTTATAGATAATTTTCTATGTTATCTTTTATGCATTAATATTTAAATTGGTATCACATAAGTTTAATGAACATAATTTCAGGATTGAAAGATTGGGTTCCTATAGCTCATATAAACAAATTTAATCATGAATTATAAAAATTGTTCAACTATCGATTGATATATTTTTAAACTATCCATTTTTTTCAGTTTTAATGTATATTTTAAAGCATTTTTCTTGTTTGAATACAGTTAAAATCCAATTTAAGCCAATTTTTTAGCTCTATTGATATATTTTCATTTTAATAGTGTCGTAAACCAAATAATTAATTTTTTGTAAATATTTTTCCCAAATTTAATTTTTTTTTTCTTTATTTATTATTTTTTATCTTGAAATTTTTAGCCAAGTTAATATAAATTCACTAATTTTTAGGTTAGTTAAAAACATCTATCCAAAATAAATATTAATAATAATATATATAATAAATATATAATATATAAATTAATAATAAATCTCTAAATATTATATGGAAATTGGATTTGTTTTTAATAAGTGTTAATAACCATTACGTAATAAAATAAAATTTTAGCTCATAAGTGAATAATTTTGACGTTATAGCAATTAATTTCGGTGATATAAAATACATTTTGGTGATAAAAAAATTTCATATATTAATTTGGTGGAAAAGCAATTAAGAAATACATTTTCGCTTAGTGATAAAATCTTGCGTTAAAACGATTAAATTTGGCATAAAAGCGAATTATCAATAAAATGTTGGCATAACACTGATAAAATTTCCCGTTTAAACCATAAAATGTGGCGTAAAAACATTTAGGAATAAAAGTTGACGTGATAGAGATTTGCAATAAGTCTAATAGAGATTTTAAGCGAGTCTAAGCGAGTTTTAATAGAGACTTTTGCCAATGGATTTTGGCATAATAATTTTTACCACGAAAATTAACTGCGGCAGATGTTGTGTTTGTTTACTTGGCAATTTGGCATCCTAATGATGGATTTGGCACAAGCGGTACAAAATTCTATATTTTTACCGAAAATTTATTGTTAAATTACTTTAACGTCAACTTTTATCACTTTAATGCTAAATTGTAGCACTATTATTCTAAAAATTTTTGAAACAATTTTTTTTACTCAAATTTTATTAATATTATAACAAATTTATTGCGAAATGTTTGCCAATTATCCGACCCAGTACATTTGGAGGCAACAGTGCAAATTTGACACTACAAGGATTTTAAATGTCTTCCTTGAGGCAATAAAGAGATCATTTCCGCTTCAAAAAACGGACATTGATGAATAAAATGTATTTCTTCATTTTTTTTTTTTAAATAATATTGTTTCATCGTTCTATTTCTGCATCATAAACAACGTATACAATTTTGGCGTAATATTAGTACATTTTGGCATATTATTAATAAATTTTCGCATAATAGTAATAAAATTCAATTTCTTTTATTTTAATTGATTCTCTTTTATTTTTTAATTCAAATTATGCTTCATTAATGCTATTCGTAAACAGGGTTGTAAGTCACTTAGATACGCACCCGTTATTTGGCGCACTTTGGCGAAAAACCTTTTTGATGCCAAATCAAACGGCAACTATTCTACATTGGCTTTAAAGCGATAAAATTTTGCGTAAAAGAAAATTATCAATAAATTTTTGTTTTGTGATAAAATTTGGAGTTTAAATCATAAAATTTGCATAAAAGCAAATTATTAATAAAATTTGAAGTATTAGCTATTTAGCAATCGATATTCGCGTAATCGTTATTTTTGCCGATGGATTTTGACGTAATAGCATTTCATCATAAAGCAAGCTGCTGCAGCCATTTTGTTTGTTTTCTTAACGATTTGGCATTCTGGTAATGAGTTTGACACAGACATCTACATTTCCTCTTTAAAAAAAAACCCATTACGAACAATTTTCCACTTTCTTGGTTTTTTTTTTTTTTTTTTTTCATTTTAAATAATTTTGTTTTATCCTTCAATTTCGACAGCATGAGCAACAGACACAATTTTGGTGCAATAACGATAAATTTTGGCGTTGCAGCGATAAATCTTAGCATTATAGCGATAAGTTTTGGGGTTTTAACAATCAATTTTAAGCGTAGTAATGATAAATTGGTTGAAATCTAGAATCCAATCTTGCAACCCGAATATTTCGCCAATGTTCCGCCAATTTCTTTGGGGTTACAATATTCTAAAGGAATAATAATTTCTTTGTCCGAAAAATATAATGATTATTTATTTCTACTTGATTGTTATCTGCTGAATTTTTTGGTTATAGCAAATAGAGAAAATAATTCTTTTAAGTATTTATTCCGAAAAATTATTGATTATTCTGAGATGGTTCTTATAACGCATGTCGGTCGCTGATACAGAAAATAAAAAATTTTATGACGTTGATACTCGTGAAATTACAAAACAAACAATAAAAACAATTTTTAATTTATTAATAACTTATATTTGATTACCAATTAATTATTTTTCTTTTTAATGCTGTTACATTAAAGGTTTTTATAACAACCGTTATATGAATTCGCACGAAAAAATGCTACTTTTTATTTTTAGAATGTCAGTTTACGGCGAAAACGTCGATCGAAAGCATTAAATTGATTTGTGGACTTGTGATGTTCCATTTTAATGCTGTTGTCATAGTTAAGGTTTGATGGCAACCTTTAATTGGATTCCGAAAAATGTAATTTTTTATTAGTTCACGGATGAAAAAGGCCGCTGGAATGAATTAAATTTATCTATGGTTTGGGATACTTTTCTTGCTCTTGTTTTCTTCAATTCTTCTATTCTTTCATGTTAAGGTTTTGCGGCAACCGATATTCGAATTCGCGCGGAAAAATAACTTTTTAATTTTAGAACGTTTGTTTACGAAAGAAAAGGCCGTTGGAATGTATTGAATTTTTCTGTGGTTTTCTGATGTTTTTGTTCGGGATTTCTTCTTCATTCATTTGATGCTATGAACGGGCAGGTTTTAGTAAGACAATAAAAAGATAAATTTTGCCTACAACAAAGGATATATTAGAATAAAATGTAAGTTATACTTTGGTTTCTATTATTTTTTTTCCTTTATAAATAATTTTGTTTCATTAATTGAATAACATGAAATATTTTTTGATATAATAGAAAAAAAAAAAAAACCTTGGCGTAATTTTATCGTAGCAGCGATTATTATCCTTGTCGCTGTTATTACATTTATGTGAGTTAGCAAAACATGATTCCACATAATAATTTGGCTTAAAAGCGATTAAATTTGGCTTAAAAGCAATTTAGAAATTATATTTTGGCAATATAATGATTTAGTTTGGCGTTAAAGCGATAATATGTGGCTTAAAAATAAAACATTAAAGTTTTGCCATAACAGTGCTAAAATTTTGGCGATAAAGTGATTTAAATTGGAGTAAAGACAATTTAGGCATATTTTTTTATATAATTGTGCTAAATTTTGTCGTAAAAGCGATAGCATTTGGCACAAAAGTATTCAGGGAACAGAATTCTTTGGTAAAAATCTAGAATCCTGTACCGTCTGCGCCAAATCTGTCACCAGGATACGAAATCGTCAAGCAAACAAACATAATGACTGCCGCAGTTAATTTTCGTGGTAAAAAAAAAATTATGCCAAAATTCATCACTAAGATTTGCATTTTAATGATGAGTCGACAAACAAAAGGGCTGCCAGATTTATTTGTCGTGGTGGTTTCGCCAAACTCCATCATCAAAAATAACCATTACGCAAGCATTATTTGTACGTATTAGTTATTTGCATTAGTTATTACACTGAAGTGACAAAAGTCATAGGATACCTCTTAATATCGTGTCGGCCCTCCTTTCGCCCGGCGAAGTGCAGCAACTCGAAGTGGAATGGACTCAACAAGTCGTTGGAAGTCTTCTGCAGGAATATTAAGCCATGCTGTCTCGATAGACGTCCATAATTGTGAAAGCGTTGATGGTGCAGGATTTTGGGCACGAACAGACCTCTCGATGATGTCCCATAAATGCTCGATGGGATTCATGTCGGGCGATCTAGGTGGCCAGATCATTCGTTGGAATTGTCCAGAATGTTCTTCAAACCAATCGCGAACAGTTGTGGCCCGGTGACATGGCGCATTGTCATCCATAAAATCCATCGTTGTTTGGGTACATGAAGTCCATGAATGGCTGCAAGTGATCTCAAGTAGCTGAACATAAGCATTTCCAGTCAATGTTCGGTCCAGTCGCACCAGAGGACCAAGTCCATGCCATGAAAAAACAGCCCACACCATTACGGAGCCATCACCAGCTTGGAACAGTGCCTTGCTGACAGTTTGGGTCCATGGCTTCGTGTGGGTCTGCGCCACACTCGAACCCTACCATCAGCTCTTACCAACTGAAATCGTGACTCATCGGACCAGGCCACATAAACATTTCCATTCATCTAGGGACCAACCGATATGCTCACGTGCCACGAGAGTCGCTGCAAGCGATGTCGTTCTGTCAGTAAAGCCACTCGAGTCGGTCTTCTGCTGGAATAGCCCAAAGACCAAATTTCTCCGCACAGTCCTAACAGACAAGTCCCCTTGTACGTCCCACATTTGATTTCTGAGGTTATTGACGCAGTGTTGCTTGTCTGTTAGAATTTACGACTCTTTTGCAGACGTCGCCGGTCTCGGTCGTTAAGTGCAGGCGGTCGACTACTGCGCGCTGTCGTGGTGGGCTGTTATGCCTGAAATTTCCTACACTCGGCACACTCTTGACACAGTGGATCTGGGAATGTTGAATTCCCTAACGATTTCGAAATGGCATGACCCATGCGTCTAGCTCAACTAACATTCCGCGTTCAAAGTCTGTTAATTCCCGTCGTGCGATCATCATCACGTCAAAACCTCTTTACATGAATAACTCTGAACAGAAATGAAAGCTCTGCGAAAGCACTGCGCATTTATACCTGTTCTACGCGATGCTAGTGCCATCTGAAAATTTGCATATTGCTATCCCATGACTTTTGTCACTTCCAGTGTATTACGTATTAACATGTATTAGTTATTTGTACGTGTTAGTTATAATTAGGTACGTATTAATTATTTCTTTTTTTTTTTATTTTCCGGCATATTTATCGCTTTAATGCCAAATTTTTATCATTGTGCGAAAATTTTTTTCTCAAAATGTTTTTAAGACAAATTTTATCGCTTTAACGCAAATTTCTAACTATTATGCTAAAATGTTTTTTCCTAGATTGCCTTTATGTCAAATTTTATCACCTTACCAAACAAATTTTATCACTATCATGACAAAATTCAAATGATTTCTTTTACTCCAAATTTTATTACTTTAACAGCGAAATATATGACTATTTTGCCAAAATATTATTCCTAAATTGCTTTTTTTTCTAAACAATCTGGTTGTTAGTAAAATAACATTTTAAATATTAAGCCGTAGGTCCCGGTCTCCTATCACCATAAGAGCGTCACGGAGCGGAAGTCAGATTTCTACCTACTTGTGCTCCATCAGAACAGAAGCTGCACCCCTCCTTCCATGAAAAATACAACAACATCGTTGATGAGTATCTATTAATGAGCATTTTTTGGAGATATTTTTGAATTTCTTTCTTGAATAATAGTTTGTTTTTTCTATTCAAATTTTCTAGAACTAAATATTTGCTGAATGTATTTTTATTTTAAATAATTTTAAGATGTTAGTTTCATGAAAATTTGATATCCTCATCTTTTCTATTTGTGTGCCAGGTTTGTTTTATACATAACCTGATGAACCTTTATCATTTCGCTTCTTAATCTCATGCAGTAACACAATGCTTATAATGCGTATGCAGGCTTGTGAGAAAAACTAACAAAATAGATTATACAGTCGGGAGGGGGGAGGTGTGCAAAAACTCTCATAAAAAAGATACAGTAAAAAAATATTGATTGTAAGCCGTTCTTATGCAGACATTTTAATGTATATCATTAATTAATTAGACTTTATACCAGGTATTTCGGCGTAAAATGTTGACAAAATGTTCAGTCAAAATATTGTTCAAAATATACACTTTGCCTGGAAGGAGTTACTTTAAATTTTCTAATAGTCTAGGAGCTAATTAGAATTTATAAATGTAAAAACATGTTAAGGAATCCATTAAACGCTGAATGAATTGAACCACTAAAATTGTTGTGTTTCTAAATAAAAATTTTAAGTTAACAGTTAACTAATTTAATTTTGTTAGTTAACTACTTTGCATTGTAAGTTAGCTTTCCTTCTAGCTACAATTTTTTTGTAGTGATTTAATTATGACGAAAATTATAAAAGATATCCATATTTTTTGCATGGGGGGGAGGGGTTATCTGCGCAAACAAAATTACTTATTAACTGTATAAATTCTAATTGATTAATTAATAATTAATTTTGTTAAATTCTAAATTAATTAATTAGCATTTAATTTCGTTAAATAAATATTAATTAATATTTAATTTTGTTAAATTTTAATTAATTAATTAATATTTAATTTCGTAAAATTATAAGTAATGAATTAATATTAAATTTCGTTAAATTTTAATTAATTAATATTTAATTTCGTAAAATTCCAATTAATTATTTTATTAATATTTAATTTCGTTAAATTCTGATTAATTTATTTAATATTTAATTTCATTAAATTCTAGTTAATTAATTAGTAATTAATTTAGTTACATTCTAATTAAATAATTAACAATTAATTTAGTTACATTGTAATTAATTAATTAATAATTAATTTCGTTAAATTCTATTTAATTAATGGCATGCGTAACTAATTTCTGGAGAAATTAGTAAACTGAAATGCCAACAATTTTTTAAAATCATAAATTACTTATTCAGAAAATTATATTTTAAATTCCCCCTAATGGGTTCGTAATCCTGTGCTGCCTGCAGTAGGTAGACACAGAAACGTCTTAGATGGAAAGAAAATGAATGGAGCAGCATGCTCTTCACGTACATTCACATGCACTTTAGTGATAAAAGGCGATAAGGATCCTCATAAAGAAAACGTTTTGTACACGGAATATTCCACGAAGGAATAGTTGTCTTATTTAGAGTAGGCAGAGTGATGAGAGTCCTGAGATCCTCTGTCATATTGTAGTACTGCTGTAATCACGGATTATAACGGCAGGCTACACAGCACTTAGCTAGGACAATTTAGTATTCCGTGAATGAATACTTTGAATGCACTGGACATCATATTCCCCAGACATGAGTGCAATAGAGCATTTTTGGGACATTCTAGGAAGAAGGGCTGCAATCAGCCCCAGAAACAATTCAGCAGTTGGAAAGCTCTCTTTTACAAGAGTGTGAGAGAATACTCCATTCCCTCATTGATAACTTCATTGATTCCAATGCTTTCGGTCAGGTGTAACTATACCACTTTTGAAACTCATTTGTAAACTCAATCTCGTTTTTTGTCTGTCTATATAATATGTTAGAATTGTGCATTTTTATTTACCGAAAAATATAGCCATTAAAATATAATTATTCATTATTCGTTGTTTCTTCTTTTCTTATAGCTTAAAACATCTATACATCATATATCAGTCACTAAAATATTTTTTCATCCACAATTATACTCAAAATCATAATATCTATTAATTATTTTGAGCTGTATAAAAAAATATCTAATGTCTGTATGCGTTTATTACAATGATAAGGAACTCATCTAGAGTGAATGAGGTATGCATTCACTGACAGTATGCCTAATAGTTACTGCTTTTAAAAATGATGCAAATCAGGTATGATTGTTCTAGCATGTGTAAGTATCTATCATCGTTAAACAGCCTCTTCATGGCAGTTGTCAAATTTTCTACAACACTCCAAAGTATAGTTATTGCTAAAATTTTCTCCCATCAGCAGTAGTAGGTGAAACTACACAAGTAAGTCATTAGTGGAACACGATATCCACCAAGATACATTCGCACCCCTCCAACTAAAAAAAAGGAACAACCTTAATAAATTTCGCGTTTATCGTCAGATATTCACAAAACTGAAAAGTTGGAAATGTGGCGAAGCGAACTATCGCATGATATAATGTAGTTGATTAAAAATTAAATAGAGTTAATTAACTGCTAACTTGAATTTTTTTCATCCCTAAACCCGAGAATTTTAGTGCAGTCGATTTAGCATATGATAAATAATATATCTACCGATTTTTGTTACAAAATTTCTACAATTTTCAGACACCAAAAAGGATCAGCATTCAAAGCAAAAATCGCTTCATTCATAAATTAAATATTATGTTAAGATCTTCTTGTTATGATTATTAAGAAAAACAAAAGAAATATTTGTGAGATTTTAATAAAAACAAAAATTAAAATACTAAAAAAATATAAATAATTAGATAATAAAAAACGGTAACAATTACACTTTTAATTACTTTATTTCTATTATACTATTTAAAAGTCAATATAATCTCTAATGACTAACTCCCCCTATGATTAAGAGAGCGCTAGATGATTAAAAACCATTAGGAGACCGCCCAACAAAATTACGCCATTTTGTTTACTAGGAGTCTTAAATTTCTAAGCCAACTACGTGCACTCGTTTTGAATAAAAATGAATTATGTAAAAATGATTGTCAAATTTTGCCAAATCATTTATTTTAGAATGGGATTTAATAAAAGATTAATTATTTAGAATTTTTATTCTTTTAATAAACTATTTTTTCAGTTAAAAATAATTTAAATCCAAAAATTAAATTAATTGGAAATATTAACAGAACAATTAAAATGAACAAAATTTGATAATTAAGAAATAATGATTCAAATTGTTATATAATTATTAACTGGCGGAATTTTTAAAAGTTTATGATTTTAAATTAATTTTTAAGTAATAGACATTCCAATAACTCATTATTTTAAAACTGTTGCAATATTTTTAATTATGTTTCTTATAAAATTTCCTACAGTTAATTTTAGAATATTTTATGAATATACTTATCCTTTTGCCATAATCATGTAAATATTTTATTTTTATTAATTTCAAATATTCTTATAAACCTCATAAATTATTCTACTGTGGGGACGTTTATAATTTTCATTTACTATTTTAATATTTTGAATGAAAATGCCTTTCATTATAAATTTATTTTCCATAAAATAAAGTATACGTAGCAAAATAATTGCACATGGGATTAAATCATTTGCTTGAGTTCTGTCTTCAATGATTTTTAAAAGATTTTACGGATATTTGTATTCAACATGTCGTATATTCAATATATCGTTCAATATCTCGTATATTCAATATATCGTTCAATATATAGTATATTTAATATATTGTTCAATATATCGTTCAATATATCGTATATTTGTATTCAATATATCAAAACAATTCAAGAAAACCCCCTGAAATATGCTCGGCAAATTTCGAGAACGGATAAATAAACTCAGGAATAGGCAAATGCTTAATAATTAACGAGATATGTGAAGCAATTGATTGGAATACTACAAGAATGTCGAAATTCAAATAGCCACATGGATATAGCATTGTTGAATAGATGTAGGACTTCATGAAGAATGAACTGTTTAAGATTCTCTAAAAGAATATACGAAAGTTAGATAAATGTCGTCGTAAATGAAGAATGAAGTATTCCAAATTCTACAAGAAACGTTGTCACATTCAATAGCCAAAAGAATATATCAAAGTTTTTAAAATTCTAGGCATAAATGAAAAATGAAGTATTCCCAATACTACAAGAAACACTATCATGTTCAATAGCCAAAAGAATATTTCAATATTTGAAAATTCTAGGCATAAATGAAGAATAAAGTATTCCAAATACAATAAGAAGCACTATACAGCTCAATAAGCACGGGAAAATGCCAAAAGGAATAAATGTGAAACTTCAAGAAGAAGAAATTGATCAATAAACTAAGAGTACTTATAGCTATTGGATATAAAAATGTTTAGAATCCCAAGTTAAGACGTGAAAAGTGCTTCAAAACCATGCGACAAAAATAAAAGCCAAATTCTCCAGATAATTCTTTAAGACTAACGGTATTCATGAAGCATTTCAAGAGTTAAGGGGCCCAAAGTACCATTTTCGGTCAAAATTTGAAATGGAGTTTTATTTGCTTGGCCCTCATAACGTCCCAGAGCCCTAACCAGGACAACACCATGTTCACACATGATAATAACTCCTGATTTATGAAATCTCAAACAAATTTAAGAATATTTTAAATATTAAAAAAAGAAAGGGAAAATGCTCACCATTCAATTCTCTGAATCGTTTGCCTATAACTCAAAGAACGTTGCAATTGCAGAATATAATGATGAAAGAAGGGGCTCCATAAACAGTTATTAAGCAGAATATATCGTACGCAAATTTTTGGGGCTGCGAGGGAAAAAATTTAAAACTCCCACACTGGATGAACTGGTGATACTCTAGGTGATCCTCAACATGGAAGATGATGCTCTGAAAAAAAAAGAATTTATTGTCACACTCTTAAAATATACGAAAGAACTTCCTTGAACAACAAATCCGATTGAAATCTAGAATACCCATGAGGCAGTCGCCATTTCTTTTTTTTTTTTTTTTTTTTTTTTTGAAAATTGTTTTTGGTTGAAATCTAGAAGACTGTATCCCAGAGAAAGTCGTCATCTTGCAACCCGAAACATTTCGCCAACGCTTCGCCACTTTTTTAGAGTTGCAATACTGTAATTAGAGGAATTCGTAATTTCTTTTTTATTTTCGAGCAATATAATGACTATGTTATTGTTACTTTGACTGCCATTTGCAGAATTTGTATTTATAGCAAATAAGAACAGAAATATATACACTGAAGTGACAAAAGTCATAGGATAGCAATATGCAAATTTTCAGATGGCAATAGCATCGCGTAGAACAGGTATAAATGCGTAGTGCTTTCATTTCTGTTCAAGTTATTCATGTGAAGAGGTTTTGACGTGAAGATGACCGTACGACGGGAATTAACAGACTTTGAACGCGGAATGTTAGTTGGAACTAGACGCATGGGTCATGCCATTTCGGAAATCGTTAGGGAATTCAACATTCCCAGATCCACTGTGTCAAGAGTGTGCCGAGAGTATGAAATTTCAGGCGTAACATTCCAACATGGACAGCGCAGTGGTCGACCGCCTGCACTTAACGACCGAGACCGGCGACGTCTGCAAAGAGTCGTAAATTCTAACAGACAAGCAACACTGTGTCAAATAACCGCAGAAATCAATGTGGGACGTACAAGGGACTTGTCTGTTAGAACTGTGCGGAGAAATTTGGCTTTCTTGGGCTATTCCAGCAGAAGACCGACTCGAGTGCCTATACTGACAGAACGACATCGCTTGCAGCGACTCTCATGGGCACGTGAGCATATCGGTTGGTCCCTAGATGAATGGAAAACCTTGGCCTGGTCCGATGAGTCACGATTTCAGTTGGTAAGAGCTGATGGTAGGGGTTCGAGTGTGGCGCAGACCCTCGAAGCCATGGACCCAAACTGTCAGCAAGGCACTGTTCAAGCTGGTGGTGGCTCCGTAATGGTGTGGGCTGTTTTTCATGGCCTGGACTTGGTCCTCTGGTGCGACTGGACCGAACATTGACTGGAAATGCTTATGTTCAGCTACTTGGAGATCACTTACAGCCATTCATGGTCTTCATGTACCCAAACAACGATGGGATTTTTATGGATGACAATGCGCCATGTCACCGGGCCACAACTGTTCGCGATTGGTTTGAAGAACATTCTGGACAATTCCAACGAATGATCTGGCCACCTAGATCGCCCGACATGAATTCCATCGAGCATTTATGGGACATCATCGAGAGGTCTGTTCGTGCCCAAAATCCTGCACCATCAACGCTTTTACAATTATGGACGTCTATCGAGACAGCATGGCTCAATATTCCCGCAGAAGACTTCCAACGACTTGTTGAGTCCATGCCACGTCGAGTTGCTGCACTTCGCCGGGCGAAAGGAGGGCCGACACGATATTAAGAGGTATCCCATGACTTTTGTCACTCCAGTGTATTCTTTTAAATAATTATTCCGTTCTTATAACGTAAGTCAGCCACTGATACAGAATATAAAAATTTTTTATGATATTACCACTTATAAAAAAAAAAAAAAAAAAAAAAAAAAAAGATTTTTTACATTAATAACTCAAATTTGATTATCAAATTATTATTTTCTTATGCTATTATTAATGCTATTAGTATAGTTAAGTTTACTAACAACTGTTATTGGAAATTGGGCGAAAAAATTATCCTTTTTATTTTTAGAATGTTAGCTTACGGCGAAAACGCGGCTCGAATGCATTAAAGTTTTCTTCGGATTTGTGGTGTTATTTTTTAATGCTCGGGACATATTTAAGATTTTGTGGCTACAGTTGTTTTAATGCTCGCGAAAAATGTAACCTTGACATTTTAGAACGTTAGTACACAGAAGGAAAAGGCCGATGGAACTTATTAAACCTTTCTGTGGTTTTGTGATGTTGTTCTTGCTTTCTTCATTCAGTTGATATGGCTATCCAAGGATACCTTTTAGGGAGGAAATGAAAAGATCATTTTTGCCTGCAGCAAAGGATATGTCAAAATAAAATGTAAGTTATTTTACGAAAGTTTTCCCCCCTTTTTTTTTAAATATTGTTTCATCATGCGAAATTGGCATTGCAAATAACACGAAATATTTCTGACATAATTAAAAAAAAATTCCCGTATTAATGAATAATTTTGGAATAATTTTATTGTAATAGCGATTAGTATAGTTGTGAAAAGGATACATTTTTATGAGTTTGGGAAACAAATTCCACAGAAAAACAATTTAGGAATAAAATTTTGGCTAAATAGTGCTACAGTGCTACATTTTGGCATTAAAGTGAAATCGTTTGGGGTAAAAAAAAAATCATTAAATAATTTAAAGTGGTAAAATTTTGGAGATAAAGAGACATAATTCGGAGTAAAGGCAATTTAGGCATAAAGTTTTTGACATGAAAGTGCTAAAATTTGGTATAAAACGATAACATTTGGTGAAAAGTATTTTTGGAAAAAAATTTCTCTCAGCTATAAAATTTGGCGATAAAGCAACCTATTTTGGCTTAATAGTAATTTAAAGATAAAATTTCGCCTTCTGAAAAAAAAAAGAGATAAAGCGATAAATTTTGGCGTAAAGGCGTTTCAGGAATAAAATTTTAGAAGGATAGCGATAATATTTTGCATTAAATGGATAAAATTTGGCTTAAAAGCAATTTAAGGAATAAAATATCACTTAATGGCTGTTTGGCTATCAATGTTGTCTTTGGCGTAGAATTTTGTCGAAATAGCGTTTTCCAATGATACCGAATTTCGGCAGCCATTTTATTTGTCTACTTGGGGACTTGTCATCCTAGTGTTGTATTATGGCGTAATATCGTTTTACCACTACTGCTAAACTAATTGCTCCATTCATTATTATGTTTACTTGGCACTTGGTATCGTGGCAATGCATTTGGCTCAAAGGGTACAGGATTCTAGATTTTTACCACAACCCCTTTTGGTTATTCAATTTTATTTGCATTATTACCTTATATAAACATTACCTTATGTGCTCAGGAACGTATTGTTGCCTAAATATTTAATATTTTTAGAAATCATGCTTTCCGCATATTGTATTTTTTGATCCTACTTTTCATAGAGAAACTCATTTTTTGTTCTACTTTGGTCTTTTAAATTAGCATTTGTATATTTATTTCTTACTTATGTAGCACTCATTGCAAATGTAGTTTTAATAGAAAAGTTGTAATTAAAAAATATCCTTAAATTTCTCGTTTACTTTCGGAACAGATATCGAATATTTTTTTTAAATTCTAAAATTCTGAATTTTCTTGTTTAGTCTCCACATTAATATATGTTTTTGATTTCCTGGAAACAATAAAAAGCCACACTGTTTTCCAAAAGTTAAGCATAAATCGTAAAATGCAAAAAAATTGGAGTAAATATTCGTAAAATTATTCCAAATTTCTTGTGGGTATTAATTGGGTGAAGAAAAAACATTGGTGCTGTGCGAAGGAACGTTGTTAACCATCAAACAAGGTGAATGATGGCACAAAGACGCCAATTGGACATGTTTGCGAAAGGAAGAATCGTTGGAATGCTGGAATCCGGACGATCACAAACCGAAGTGACTCGAATTTTGAATGTGGACCAGTCTGTGATCTCAAGACTGTGGCAGAGGTTTCAAAGAACGGGAAATGTTACCCGACAACCAGTATCAGGTCGACCAAGAGTCACAACCCCTAGCCAAGACCGATATCTGGTAATAAGTGCGCGACGTCAGAGGGGCAGTACTGCTGGAGCACTCGGTTCGGCCCACACAGTCGCCACAGGAATACGAATTTCGAGACAAACTGTTTACAGGAAATTCAATCATGATGGCCTGTATGCCAAAAGACCGGCAGTTTGCATTTCCCTCACGTCTACGCATAAACGCGCTCGTTTGAACTGGAGTTTGAAACATCAACAGCACCCATGGCGCCCCGAAACAAACGTACATGTTGTTCCAGAATGACATCCCGATAGATGTGGCCTGTCATCCTTACACTCTGAACATTCAGGCCAGTTCTGGAACCAAGAATAATTCCTCAGCAAACGAGCCATCCTGCACCACCGTAACGGTGTAGTTCAATGGTGTTCTCTTGGCGGTAGCGGGTACCTGGCGCTCTCCATATGAAAGTCCGGCGAGAATCAGACTGCAAACTAAACCTGGACTCGTCGGAAAACATCACACCAGACCACTGTTGCGGTGTCCACAATACATGCTCTCTACTCCAGGTTAATCGCAGGCTACAGTGAGTTGCGGTAAGTGGAACACATCTGACAGGCCTACGAGCATATAGACCAATGTGCCCTAAGCGTCTGTACACGGTCTGTCTTGAAACTGTCGTACCGGTAGCTAAAGAGGGCTGACGATTCAGGTCTGATGCTGTGCTCCGTCTGTTTCTTTTGGCAGTAACTGCTAAATACCGGTAATCATTCGGCGTTGTAACTCGGGGGCGACCTGTGCTGTAACATCTACTCACATTACCATATTACCATCATCCTGGAATCGTTGCCAAAGCCTGGAGATGACACGCTGGGCGATTCCAAGTTCCTCGGATACTTCCAGCTGGGTACGTCCACATTCCAGTCATCCGATAATTCTACCACGTAAAACATCATCCAAATGCTTCCTTTGTGCCATAACTATGCGGTTATTGCACTGAAAGGCTTTTAAAGCGATTTGTGTGATTCTGAATTATCCTTAATTTATGGACATGAGTGTAGTATTACGAAGAATATGTTATTACGACACCTGCAGATTGGTAATAAAATTATTTTTTATTTTTATTTATTTTTTTGTTTCATTATTTGTAATTGGAAGTATGCAATATCTTTGTACTGAAAATTTTGTTTTGTTAATTTACCACTGAAGTACACTCTACAGCCTGTCTTTCTTACAATGTGAATCTGAAAACTTTTTATCTTTGATTGATTTAAAATGAATACGATTGGCTTCCTCTGAATTGTAATTGGCTTGCACAATATTTGAATAAAAAGTGAATTTCAAACTTTCCAGCATTGTTTTTAAATTGTCTATTAATTGTAATTTTTTTTTTCCGAAATACATGTAAAGAAAATCATGTAAAGAAAAAAATAAGGCATTGGTGGTTTCAAAAACAATATTTCTAAATTTGACCTTCATTGCAATGCCTAGTCAAGTGTCAACACTGATTAAATTAAATGCGTAGAATGATTTTTATCATAACAATATATATATATATATATATATGATATGATATAATGCACGTATTAAATCTTTCTTACATGAAGTTCTCATAATAATACTAAAAAAGAAGCATGATATCTAATATAAATATTCCTTTATCGACAATTAACTCTTTTGAATTCAACTGTGTTAAAAAATTATTATATACACTCAAGAGAAAAAACATTATGACCACCCCTACATTCTGCAATGAACTCTCCTGGATGACGTGGAAGGCACGTGATCAGGTGGAAGTGGTATTTAACTGGTATTAAGTGGTGGTATTAATCCATGCCAAGGCGGGTTGAAGCTGTGTTGAGCGCCAAAGGTGGGCCAACTCGTTATTGACAGGTGGTCATAATGTTTTGGCTCTTGAGTGTAATTAATTTCACTAATTTTGCAAAAAGAAGAAAAATATCTTTTGCTTATTTCATGACATTTTCTTTTAATACAATTTGTAAGATTACAATTTAATAGTTTTAAAATAGATAGCCAAATCAATTTTAAGCCATAAATTTGCTATGGACAAGTAAAATTGCTGAACGAACCAAAACGCTTAGGAAGTGTCTTGATTTTAATCTTTTAGTTAATCAGTATCTTTTTTAGCCAAATCAATTACAAGCCATAAATTTGCTATGAACAAGTAAAATTGCTAAATAAACCAAAAAGCTTAGGAAGAGTCTTGATTTTAATCTTTTAATAAATCAGTATCTTTTACAATATGTAATATGTAAGGAAGCTTTATTTACCTGTGGAATGCTGCAAATAATGCTTATGGCCCAAGCTGCTCCAAGCATGATCTTGCTTCGCCTATGAGCGTTGACGAACCTCAGTGGATATACTACTGCAAAGTATTTATCCAAGCTGATGCATGCTCCCCCCGTTGAGGAGAGATAGGAGCCGAATGCTCTCACGTAGAACATGATTTTGCAAGCTGCTTTGCCGGCCTTCCATTGCACGCTGATCATCCAAGACATCTCAGAAATCGTTACAAAAGCCACAATCAGGTCCGAGATAATAAGGTGAAGTAGCATCATATATACTCGAGATTTTTTATGTCTATTTTTGACAAGGTTTGCCAAGATGAGGAGGTTGCCACAAACAGCGAAAATAAGCACCAAGAAGCGAAAAGTAATTTTTCTTATGGAGTCTTCATTGGAAGTGAATTGATAGGGTGAATCTGAGTAGGCAAAGGATTCATTGTAGGTACTTTTATTGACTTTAATATATTTATGTATATAGTTGTCATCATTGTTATATTTTCATTTCAGTGAAGGTTTTATCCATGGTTGTGTTGAAGGAATAGCCTACTTTAAAAAATGTATTTTACATTTTATTGTAGTATTGTAGCGTTTCACAAATATGTAAATAATTTTGAGGCCTAATTGTTTCTAAGATTTCATTTTAAAATACGTGGTATTTAATAAATAGAGAACTAATAAAAGAAAGCAAGGAAAAATGTGCAAAATTTGGCCACTTGATTAACTTTGTACCATGCAAATAGTTGACTGGAAAGTTTATATTCAACTGAAAAAAATATAAAAATTATCACCAATTCAATACAATAATTAGAATGAAATTTTTTTACACCTCTAAATAACAAATAAAATTTATTATTTTTAAAGATGTTATACAATTTTAAAAAAAAATTGAGCACATTAACTTTCCCAGTTAATCATTATTAATACATTATAAACATTGCATATAACTAATATGACCATTTATTTTTTCTTCAGAACTGGTCATTCATACACTTTAAAATCATCGGATGACTATGTCTTGTAACATTTAAAAGAGCTAAAATGGAACTTCTGGAATCGTTGGAAACAATCCAACGATTTCAGAAGTTCCATTTTAGAACTTCTGGAGGCCTATACTTATAACTTTCAACTTCTGGAGAGTCAGGAAAATAGCGTATATAAATTTTCATAGATTAAAAAAAAACAAGACAAAAATTTTGTTATTTTGTTTTGTTGGGTATGTGATATGTTGGGATAAGCGGCTTCCCCATTGTGCAATCAAAAAGCAGATGTACTTGCTAAATCGGCAGTTGTGTGGTTAAAAATTTTGTTCCTTTTTACGATATAGAACTGTTTTAAAATTCACCTTCTCCTCCGTCTGTCAAAATAAATGGAGTACACAAGTCAATAATACGCTTTCTGTGGTCAACCATCCACCAAAGATTTTCAACAAATCTGAACTCACATTAGCTGGACTTATTTCAAAGGTTTCACCTGTGATTTAAATCGACGACAAAACATCAAGCTAAAATGACTTCTTATAAGATATACTTATTTTCCACATTCGCACCTATTTCGCTTGGAGCCTGCTCCTACTTGTACCACGTGTGATACTGTTTCGTCCATTCAACATATTCTGGTCGAATGCCCAAGATTTCAAAGAATTAGACTAACCTTTTCTGTCGTGAGCATTCTGTCTTATCTGACTTACTGGGAGACACTTCCTACGTTAGTCTTTTTTTATTTGTTGTGTAAATTGGTTTTATATCTTTTATTTGAAATTTGCTTATTGCACCATTTTATCTTATGTCTATTTGTCAGTGTCTTTTAATTACTTTTTAATTGACATCGTTTAAAAGCAACAATTTTAATAGATTTTATATCAAAATTTTAATTTCATAATTACCCGATTTTAACAGGTACTGAATTTTACCTGATCTTCAAATTACTTTTCAATCTTTTAACCATTTCTATATTGTTCTGTTTTTAACTCTATACATATTAAAATATTTTACTTTTTATCTCTTCAGAATGTTTAGCGCAACATGATCAAAGTCGTCCCTTGTGCCATAAAGCATAAATTAGCCAGCCAATCAGAACTGGTCATTCTATTAATTTTAGGCAATAGCTTATGTATTAAAGGAACAAACATAGACTGGCAACTGGCTTACCGATTATGGAGTACCAATGGGGATAGACCCCTTAACCACCTCATATTAATTCGTAATTCAAAGATAAATTTACAATTTTAATTTGCTGCTTAAATGTTAATATTAGACGAAAAAAAGGTCAAAAAAGTTAAATATTTGGTACTCTAAAAATTCTCTCTCCTTTTTATCCCTTTTTTTTGTTAGTAAAATAAAAGGACACGTACAAAAATTAATCGAAATATGGAAATATATATATATATATATATATATATATATAAAATACCAGAACTTTATTTCTGAGATCGGCCTTTTTTTGGTAGAAATTACTAATCTTTGCTTTTTAATTCATCATTATGGACTTCCCCGTTCAACATATTCGCTATAATGATATCATTCTGCAATAGTTTTACGGCATCGACAACTGGTCCCTAATTATACCGAATTTAAACATAAATTCTTTTAACTTTATCTTTACTTTTAATTTTTGTATCTTACTTTTATTTATTTTTAGTATTTTTTAATATTAGAGTACCAAATATTTAATTTTCTGAAATTTTATCTTGAATCTAATACTAACATTTAAGCAGCCAATTAAAATCGTAAATTCATATATGAATTTAGATGAGGAGCTTAAGGGGTCTATCCCCATTGGTACTCCGGTTACCAATTGCCAGTAATTTATGTTGTCTTACATATTTTTGCGAACCAAATTTGTTGAAATGTATCTTTGGTACTGATTTTAAATAAAAAATAAATTCTTCTCAAGATTTCTTAAAATTTTCTTTGGTAATTAGAACCTTTAGTTTTTTAAAAACTGCTACCTGCAATTGTGTTTTTATTTTCTCTTGTCTATAGTTATTCGTTAGAGAATACTTTTTTATGGGAATATTTATGTCAGGAAGACAAATATATTGGTTAATTACATTTAATTTGTTTCAAACTAGCGGTGTGAAAATTTTTAATCGATTTCAACTAACGGTATTTTGTGGAAGAATTCCCATTCAGTGTAATGTAATTAGGAAAAAAGTGAATAACCATAAATCACTTCTGTATTTTGTTTATAATGTAATTCATTGTGAGATGGGTTGCCAAATCTTATATACAAACATGGAAATGACATTAAAAATAATTTTTTTTAAGAATCTAATGTATTGCTGCTATATATTATACATTGCTTTAAAATTTCATAAATGGTTTGATGTATATTCATATGCTATTTTATATTTGGTTGAAAAATTAATAATGAAAGTAAAACCTAGTATTCAGTGATTTGCTAAATGAAGTGACAATGATATGTGCTTCACTGCGCGTGCTAAGTCCGTATAGTTTTTTAAAATCACCTGTTTCAATTACTTTGGTAAGGCAATTATTCTCAGTATGAGAAGGGGTTTCTGCCACAAACTGCAATTCGCAAGTTTCTCATCTCGTGTATTTTTTATGACTGAAGCTCCATGCACTATAGAAGGGATAATATAAGGGATAATCAATCAGCACTAGGATCACGATTTGATTCACGAACGCGGAAAAACCACATATTCACGATTAATTTCTGACCACATCTCATTATAAACTTACTAGAATCGAATTTGTTACCGTCTCGAATAGTCATCCAGAAGTGTCAAATATTTCTAGAAGACCTTATACTGGACTTATTGACCAACGTTCCAGCAAGGGAAAAAGTTAGAAAATTTTGCTTTAAAACGAGATGATTTAAAACTGATTTTTTTATTATGTTTGTGATTTATTGGACGTGCATTTTTGTGCTTGATGAATTGTAATTGGAGATACATTTACTTGACATACATACATTTGCATACATTCTTGACGTACATTTACTTTACTTTTCCCCACATATGATGGGATTTACAATCATTAATTTCTTGCATGGTAAATAAGTGGAGTATAAAACGCCTTTATTATACATAACGTGGTCAGATCAACAGTCATTTTCCACATTCTCAGAAGCTCTGCTTCCGGAAATTATTTCAAGTTGCTGTGAAACATACATGATACTAATTTTTAGCTCATAAATACATTTTTTCTTTATTACGGATTCAATAACATGCAGTTTTTTACCCTTCAAACTTGGTGGGTATATTTTTCTACAACAAATTAGTCAACATATTTAAAAAAAAAAATCTTGTACACACAAACACATATTCACAAACACAAAAACCATGCATATCTTACACTTAGATTTAATAGAGCATTGTAAACAATGGGGCCTGATGGCCAAGTAACAAGCGCTTTTGCGCACAGTGCCGCAGATTTTTGGTTCGAGTTCCGGAGGTGCCATGGATGTTTGTAATGGTTCGAAATCCACTAATGTAGATGCCTGTCTATTAAGACTGTAAGACTTAGGGATGAAAACCTACTACATCTACTCATCTACTAAGCTACATCTACTCTCTTTAAGTCTATCAGTAGGCAGACTGCCTTGGCCAACCATGAGGCTGTTGCACCAATGATATTGATGATGTTGATGCTGATTCTAAACAAAAAACATTTCTTAATTTCTTAAGAATTTTAAGCAGTTGTCTTTTTTTAAACCGAGTCGAGCAAGTGAACAATTGAAATAAAAACGCTTTAGAAATCAAAAAGACCTTTTGAAATTAAAGGTTAGACTAAATTTTACAATATGTTAAACATGTTTTTTTAAAAATAATTGAAAGTATATTTTTTATATTTGAAAATGAATATTCATTTAAAAATCTAAGAGTGAAATCATATAAGAAAATGATGTATAACTCTAATTTCCTTTAGTGATTAATTATGTAAACCCATATCTCTTTATCATTATTATATTAACCAGAATTTTTCATCAATATTTCAAGAGTACAAAGTTTTGTTTATTATAATGTACCACAAATTTGAGAAATAAATATTTTAGGAATATATATATATTTAAGGAATATATATATATTTAAGGAATATATATATATTTAAGGAATATATATTTTTAATCTAATTATACTAACTCAAATGCCTGAAAAATGTGTGTTATATTTTATATAGAGAATTAGATTTCATTTTTGCAAGGCCGGATTAGGACAAAAATAAATATGTGAAAAAATTTTATAAATAGGCACAACATAAATATTTAAATATTTTAGAGCTAGAGAAAACGGAAATAAATAGACAAAATTCAGACTTAATATATTTTGATAGATTTTTTAATTTTTTAATTTTGGCCAGAATTTTTTTAATAGATAATATAATGAATTCGCAAATGGCAGAAAAAAGGATAAATGTACACTGAAGTGACAAAAGTCATGGGATACCTCTTAATATCGTGTCGGCCCTCCTTTCTCCCGGCGAAGTGCAGCAACTCGACGTGGCATGGACTCAACAAGTCGTTGGAAGTCTTCTGCAGGAATATTGAGCCATGCTGTCTCTATAGACGTCCATAACTGTGAAAGCGTTGATGGTGCAGGATTTTGGGCACGAACAGACCTCTCGATGATGTCCCATAAATGCTCGATGGGATTCATGTCGGGAGATCTAGGTGGCCAGATCATTCGTTGGAATTGTCCAGAATGTTCTTCAAACCAATCGCGAACAGTTGTGGCCCGGTGACATGGCGCATTGTCATCCATAAAAATCCCATCGTTGTTTGGGTACATGAAGTCCATGAATGGCTGCAAGTGATCTCCAAGTAGCTGAACATAAGCATTTCCAGTCAATGTTCGGTCCAGTCGCACCAGAGGACCAAGTCCTTGCCATGAAAAAACAGCCCACACCATTACGGAGCCACCACCAGCTTGAACAGTGCCTTGCTGACAGTTTGGGTCCATGGCTTCGTGGGATCTGCGCCACACTCGAACCCTACCATCAGCTCTTACCAACTGAAATCGTGACTCATCGGACCAGGCCACGGTTTTCCATTCATCTAGGGACCAACCGATATGCTCACGTGCCCACGAGAGTCGCTGCAAGCGATGTCGTTCTGTCAGTAAAGGCACTCGAGTCGGTCTTCTGCTGGAATAGCCCAAGAAAGCCAAATTTCTCCGCACAGTTCTAACAGACAAGTCCCTTGTACGTCCCACATTGATTTCTGCAGTTATTTGTCGCAGTGTTGCTTGTCTGCTGGAATTTACGACTCTTTGCAGACGTCGCCGGTCTCGGTCATTAAGTGCAGGCGGTCGACCACTGCGCTGTCCATGGTGGGATGTTATGCCTGAAATTTCATACTCTGTGTGTTCACAGTGGATCTGGGAATGTTGAATTCCCTAACGATTTCTGAAATGGCATGACCCATGCGGCTAGCTCCAACTAACATTCCGCGTTTCAAAGTCTGTTAATTCCCGTCGTGCGGTCATCATCACGTCAAAACCTCTTCACATGAATAACTTGAACAGAAATGAAAGCCCTGCTAAAGCACTGCTTATTTATACCTGTTCTATGCGATGCTACTGCCATCTGAAAATTTGCATATTGCTATTCCATGACTTTTGTCAGTTCAGTGTATATAAAATATAACAATTGGTTTAGTTCTTTGGTTTTGGTTTCAATTTTAATTTCGTAAGATCCTTAGTATAAAAGATTAATGTAAAATAGATTCGTGTAAAATTTATTAATAAGAAATTGGGAAATTAAAGCTATTTTCATCTGGTTATAATTAATAATAGCATTTGAAGAATAATATTACGTTTAAGATTATGCTACTAGCATCATGCCTTCAGATTCAACACATTTATACTCATTTATGAAATTTCTAAAGAAATCCAACATTATTTTTAAATCACATCGTCACCTAATAGAAACACATGTAACTTAAATGAGAGTTAAGAGAAATGGTGGGAAATGATCCGTCGTCTGAACTCATGACGTACGATAAAATCTGAGTGTTTAAAAATTCTATGGGTTTTGTGGGACAAATTTGGCTTAAATTATGTCATTGCCAAATTCATCTACTTTTCAGTTTGTCTCGCAAAAATTGACACCATAATGATGACCGAATATGCGTTAAAAACAATACAGTTCCATTCTGTATTATCATCCATTCTCTTATTAACCAATACCAAGAGTGATTATTTAGAACGTAATTGTATGATTCCTTCAGTTTAGAATTGTAGGCGCTCTCAACCGAGATTGGTACATCAGGAAAGATTATATAATCATTAAGTTTTATTCTTTTTCAAAGCATTCCTGATGGATTATTTCGTCAGGATAAAGAGCGGACACAAACTGGTAATAATATTATCCTTTATTTCGGTACAACAAACAATGTGACCTCCTTGGCAAAATCGTTCGCTAGATATGTCATCTAACAAACATGGCTGGAATATTTGTAATCGAGAGCTTGCCGTGAAGTGCGTCTTAATTCTCAGATTCAGTACAAAGAATAAAAATCTAACTTTTTATAATTTTATATTCTGTTTAACATTTGAGAGGAGTGTTTAAAGACAAGATTAAAGAGGCTTGCAAAAATAAAATCTGATTCTTTATAAAATATAATACACAATTTTTAGACATTTGCATATGTTAGTATAAATAGAACAAAATATATATATTCATTTATCTGCTTATATATTAAAAATACTCATTTATTTGCTTATACATTAAATTATTCATTTATATAATTATAGTTATAGATTAAAATACATATTCATTAAAAGTTAAAGTGAAGTTAAATATAAAGTGAAAGGCTAAGCTATTAGGTTAGAAATTACTAGATTGTATTTTGAAACGGCATCAGCCATTGTCGTTTTAAAACTGTGGAACAAAGTAAAAAACACATTTTGAATAATTGATTGTTATCAAACTAGGCAGATTTTAATTTGATTTCTGTTTCAGGCATCTCTCATAGTTTTCAAGAAATTAATTTTACACCAGTTTTTGAAACATTGGCAAAATATCTGACGAATAAATTTCACTGATAACTATTTTTATTGAGATCTATGTAGACCAAGTGTTTCACCACTTGGTAATGATGCTTGGTAGAAATTCCAAACCTTTTCATCAGAAAAACAATTATTATGTTGTGTTTTTTCCCCGTAGAACTTTATGCGAAAGTGTTGCATAAATGGCAGTTTTCATTGAATTTTTACTTTTTATTTCTATAAGTACCATCTGATAGTATCGTATGAGTTTTTCGATATTTTCTTCTCTTCAACTTCAAAGTTTGGTGTACTGTTAATCTATTTTTTGTGATCAGGCCCATAGCTTGTGTAATATTTCCATTTCAAATGAACCTGAAAACTCATGATGTCTGACGCTTCAAGAAGTTTTACGGCCTTTATTCCATATACACTAATCTGAAGACTTTTCACGGAGGTCAGAATTTGTATATCTATGGATACTATAATCCCTTTTTTTAGATGTTTCTCTTTCCACTTGTGCGCATATATCATATATAACATTTAGATCGTGGGAATATTCCTAATTTTGCAATAAAACAACACATGAAAATGAATGTTTACATGTGCGGCACATCAGATTTACAAGCAATTTGTACAGCATGATAACATGTAAATTTACGTAATTTGAGTTTTTAGTCATATCTTTTATTTCTTGGGTACAAATCTTATCATGAGATTCTTTCGTATGACATACTCGTATGATAGATTTATCTTTCTGCATATTCTGAGAAGACTTTCAAAAATATTACTTTCTTTCTTTGTATTTGAACTCCATCGCTTCAAAGCTTTACTTTCCTAACCACACATTTCTGTTTGGCTGTTGGCATATTACTAACAGAAATATAAAATAAACGTAAAAAAATTCTTAATAATTAATTTCCTTAGTTAATTACTTATCGGAATATTTCAAACAAAATCTAAGTTGAAGAATAAAAAGATACACATTTGTAGTAACAAATTGATTATTTTAAATGTATTTTGCTCCAAAACTATGAATAGATTTCAGACAACATATTATTCACATTGTAAAAAATGAGGGAATTAGGGTTACATTTATAAAAAATTAACAAAATACAAAAATTATAAATTATACAAAAATTAGATAATTCAATATTCGTTCGCTAGTAAAGGAAACTAACACCACGTTTACAGGGTGTCAGTTTCAGTTAGTTATAGCAGGTTAGTTATAGGCAGATGTCCCTTTAATTTTTATCGCCTCCAATAAATACCTCAATAATTTCCGAAATACTGCAGATGTAGATTTAAACTGTCGCCTAATGTACAAATTAATTACTTTCATCCTTAATTCAAATAAATAAATAAACTGAAATGCAATTGGACTAATTAAAATAAAATAAGAATTTGTGTTCCCTAAATTAAATGCTTCGTTTCTGCCCAACTAATGAGCTATTCGCATTTTTAAATTGAAATGTTTTTATCTATGATTCTTTTCCAATTTAAATATTGCTATTAAAATAGTATTTTTTAAGAAAAATGCGTAATTTTAATAATTATAGCAATAAACATTTTAATCTTACATTAAAATTTGGTTAAAATGAATTAAATTATGAATTATGAATTTTGATATCAGGAATATTGAATCATTAAATATAAATAAATAAGCACTACAATTATTACTTTCATCATTAATCCAAAAAAATCAATATATTGAAATGCTACTGGAATAATTAAAATAAAATAAGAATTTGTGTTCCCTAATTTAAATGCTTCATAACTACCGAACAAATGAGCTATTAACATTTCTAAATTGAAATGTTTTTATC
>BPLQ01008554.1:0-14105 GCA_021605075.1 Caerostris darwini
TGTTTTCAGCATCCAATTTCAATAAAATATTTCATACCTCATATTATATCTGGTATAGATTGATGGAATCTAATGATGGAGGAAAAAATGCCATTTAACATATAAATTTGTACTCAAAAGCAACACATTAGTATACACAATTTTAATAGTATTATTTTCCAATATCTATTTATCTGCCTTAGGTATTTGCTATCGTCAAAGGTTGTCTTTATATTTGTACAGGTATCATCACACGAGGCTATCCAGTGATATTTAACTGCAATCTTTTGTCTCGATTTTCCCGTCAAACAGCTCCACCAATCAACCAATCTATCTACTTGCTTCATTATTATGCTGTTCAATTTCATCAAAATTTTAAAAAAAATTAGATCGACAATGCGATTTATTGATTGATTGATATATATATATATATATATATATATATATATATATATATATATATATATATATATATTATTTATTTATTTATTTTTTTTTTTGCTTTACAAAATTTGATTATCTGGATATATTAATTTGTTTGTCTGATATATTATATATTAATTTGTTTGTCTGATAATACCTGTTCTGAAATATTTTAGTGCATTCTTATTTTTATAATATTTCGTAAAAGTTCAGATTTAAACAAATGTTAACATTTTATGAGATAAATATTGGCATTATTATCTTTATAACATCTAAAGATATAATGATATTACAAATGGAAGTATATTAATTACTAATTTTATAAATGTCCAAAATTGAAGTGATATAAAAAATGGAAAAGAAAAGTGGCATTCAAATAAATAATAAATCTGCGAAAATACATGTTCTTCAAATTTTCCATACCGATATTAATTCCATGAAGTCATGGTATTTCTAAACAAAGTGTATTTGCATTGTGTTTGTAAAATAAAGCATAATACGTTTCATTTAGTGAGCATGATAAAGAATAAAAAAGTTCAAATAAACTGTTTTTTCTCTTTTGACGTTACTTTACTAAAAACACTTAAACATTTTAAAAGTATTATTTTTCGCTGCAAAAATTATTTTTATTCAACTTATTTTTTATGTTTAAAACATTTAGAAGTTTTTAAATATCTGACTATTTTTTCTTATTGACAATACTGAAAGAATATTTATCCTTTGAATTTCTAATAGTATTTTATCTAAGACACTACTGTAATATATATAATAGACATAACAAAGCGATATCCAAATTTTCTCGGCGTTACCGTAGAATTTTGAAGTAAAAAAAGATAAAAGAACATAATGTTTATTCATTCATGCTTTCACAATTCGCTAGTATTATTGGAAAATTAAGTTTCATGCTCCAGTCACTTAAATATTACGTTGCTTGGAGCTACCAATAGTATAAAACTAATCTATCTACAAAGATCCTTACAAAAATAATTTTTTTATTTTGAATTTTCACAACTTCAAAATTTCATTTTCCTTAATAATTTTTAAAAATGTTCATTATACACTTATTGTTTGATATTTGTTTAAATGTTTTAAAGCTTCTTTATATTTGCATTGTAATGCTTAAATTTTATTATATTTTAACATGAATCTTCCTTTATATTCATACTACTATCATATTTTTATTTAATGACTTTCATATGAGAAGAAAGAAGTTATTCAGTTGTATTATTCGAATTAATTTTGCGAAATAAATTATTTGTATTTAAATCTTTTTTCATTCTATTAGGCACTTATTTTGATAGAGTTAATATATACTTTTCAAATGCATGGACACAGGTTATTCATCAGGGTAAAACAAATATGCAATAGATTCAGAGTTACCAGGTTGCACCAAGGAATATCTGTTGCACATTATCCATATAATCACAACAATATATAAAAAACCTCCAATAATCGGGCTAACACAGGGCTCCGCATCCTTTTATTCTTTTCTCTTATCAAAGGCAAGGACTTTTAGAGCTACTTTATTGTTCCCATACCTGCAATCGACACATAAATATTAAGTTTGGCTTCCCTAATTGATTTTTTAACACAAAAGCTCTTAAAATAACGAAAATATAATACGTTAACCACCAGGATACTTTGTTATATATATATATACACTGAAGTGACAAAAGTCATGGGATAGCAATATGTAAATTTTCATATGGCAGTAGTATCGCGTAGAACAGGTATAAATGCGCAGTGCTTTCGCAGAGCTTTCATTTCTGTTCAAGTTATTCATGTGAAGAGGTTTTGACGTGATGACCGCACGACGGGAATTAACAGACTTTGAACGCGGAATGTTAGTTGGAGCTAGACGCATGGTCATGCCATTTCGGGAAATCGTTAGGGAATTCAACATTCCCAGATCCACTGTCTCAAAGTGGGCCGAGTATGAAATTTCAGGCATAACATCCCACCATGGACAGCGCAGTGGTCGACCGCCTGCACTTAACGACCGAGACCGGCGACTTCTGCAAAGTCGTAAATTCTAACAGACAAGCAACACTGCGTCAAACTTAACCACAAGAAATCAATGTGGGACGTACAAGGGACTTTGTCTGTTAGAACTGTGCGGAGAAATTTGGCTTTCTTGGGCTATTCCAGCAGAAGACGTTCGAGTGCCTTTACTGACTGAACGACATCGCTTGCAGCGACTCTCGTGGGCACGTGAGCATATCGGTTGGTCCCTAGATGAATGGAAAACCGTGGCTTGTCACCGCCATGTCACCGGGCCACAACTGTTCGCGATTGGTTTGAAGAACATTCTGGACAATTCCAACGAATGATCTGGCCACCTAGATCGCCCGACATGAATCACATCGAGCATTTATGGGACATCATCGAGAGGTCTGTTCGTGCCCAAAATCCTGCATCATCAACGCTTTCACAATTATGGATGTCTATCGAGACAGCATGGCTCAATATTCCTGCAGAAGATTTCCAACGACTTGTTGAGTCCATGCCACGTCGAGTTGCTGCTCTTCGCCGGGCGAAAGGAGGGCCGACACGATATTAAGAGGTATCCCATGACTTTTGTCACTTCAGTGTATATATGTGTCTAATAAATGCATCAATTTTGTAATCTTTTATTTATACTACTGAATCATTTTAGTTATAAATTCAAATGCTATGCAATAGATTCAGAATTACCAGGTTGCACCAAGAATATATTTTGCACATTATCCATATAATCACCACACTATAGAAAGAACCTCTAATAGTGAGGCAACTAGAGGGCTTCACCTTCTCGGGTCAAAGGCAAGGACTTTTAGAGCTACTTTATTGTTCTCATATCTGGAATGGACGCAAAAAACATCAGTTTGGCTTCACTAATTGGTTTTGAGACCAATCTCTCCTAATTCGTAAATCTAATTGATACCTCAATAATTATAATCATTTATTAAAATAATATATAATGCTGTATTTTAAATACACTAATGTTATAATCTTTTCATTATTTCAAATGCTATTGGACCAAGATTTCCTAATAAGGAAATCTAATTCGTAATCCACCACTACACTTTAAGCTATTATAATTTAATACCTGAGTAATTATAATCATTTATTAATATAATATATATATATGTATATATGTATATATATATGTATATATATATAGTGTAGTGGTGTATAAATATATTGTGCTGTATTTTAAATACATTAATTTCATAATCTTTTATTTATATTAATGATTCGTTTGAGCTTTAAACTCAAATGAGATTATTCTTAGAAACAGTAAACTAAGAAATATTTTTTAAGAAAGGATTAAAAATTCTACAGTTGATTTGTTCCTTATGCCACTTGGTAGACAGCAACTCCTAGATCAAGTCCAAGAACTCATGGAAGGAGGAAAAGAGGGGGGGGGCAACTTCTGCTGTGGTATTGGGATATCTGTAGGTAGAAGTCTGATTTGGCTCACTGACGCTGACATTTTAACGGGTAGGGATGCCAGCCCTACACCCAACAGTTATATAGTTATATTAGAAGCCGCTACAAACATATATGGCACCCCTGGGATTTGAACCCATAACTTGTGGCCCCAAACACCAGAGTTCTTGTCACTCAGCCATCAGGCTCTTCAACACAGTTATAAATATATTAAAATGTTTGAACTGAATTGATTTAAATTTATTTAAATTGATTATTAATTGGAAAAACCAACAAAAAAGGAACATATGAAAATTAGGTTTGAATCCTATCATCTTCAATGGATACCTGCACATGTCAACATTGAGGTCAATGAATGCGCTGACTCTTTAGCCAAAGAAGCCAGGGACAATGATCAATCCAGAACTACCATCACACTTGTAGATGCTAACGCAGTTGCCAAAAGCCGACTAATTCCGCGAAACCACTCATCACGGACTTCAACTGCCCTATGAAGTGGACATCAGTCATTAGCAGACTCAGAACTAATCATTACAGAGGGCTGATGATTCTCCTAGACAAGACCAGAGAATACATCCCCTGCAGAAATTGCCCCAACGCTTTCCTAACACCTAAGCACATTCTAGAGTGCCCATCACTCACTCCCCATGTTTTACAATTGGGTATGGTGCCAATCGAGGCCAACTTAAGAGAAGTCATGTATAGTGAAGCGGCGCCATTGCTAGCGGCGGCTATCGTGAAGACTTTTGACTTGAATATTTTAAATCCATGGACACGATAACAACAACAACAAAAATTAGTTTTAGAAACGCACATTCCTTCATAATATTCCAAATTTTTTAGAAACATTTACTATGCTAATCACAACATAAATTAATCTTAACAACTGAAGCTATTAGATGATTTTATTTATGTAAATCAATATGAAATACTGCTTATACTATTTTTTGTTTTAATAAGATTTCTTGCAAAATTACTTCAGTTTCCTTTTTTAGGATTAAAAGATTAAAAACACTTTTAATCAAAATATAATTATATTATATTAAGCCAGTTTTTAAAACTAGATTAATGAATTTTAAATAATTGGTTTTATGTTTCAGAGAAAAAAAAACAATGCAGGAAATCTTACTTTTTATAACTACTGAAAATGTACAAAAATAAAGATAAAAATAACTAAACAGAATTATTTTTGAGTTTTAATTAAGGTATAAAAATTTTAAATGATTATCTTAGAAACTACGGAATTTTTTCAAAATATTATTTGCAGTATTCAGTGTTTGCAATTAATAATTTAAATTTGATTAAATGCACAAAAAAAAAAAAAAAAAAAAAAAAAAAAAAAAAAATCCACCCATTTTTTTTTTTTTTTTACTCTCATTAGGAATGCTTGTCCTTCACAATGTTATTTATAGAATTTTAGAAATTGATTGTTTCATTTCATGCAAATTTAATAATTTAATATTAGTTAGAATTATTTAAAAATGTTATTGAAAAGGTTGATTTAAAAGTTTTTGCCAAATTGTTCTTAAAATATAGCTAGATTTAAGTCAATACTATTACGATTTGTTTTAAATGCATAATTAGTTTATTAACTAATTAAATTTTTTTAATAGAATCGTCTGTCAAAAATATATATGAGGTTTTAAAAAATGCTTAATAGTCTAGGAAAGAGATAAATAAACATGTAATAAAAATTAAAGTCAATTCCTACTTTTTTTTCTCTATATTGCAGAAAGTCCTTTACAAATAATTTTTATTCATTTTTTTAAGTTTATCTGGCGCCATCTATTGGTAGATACATGCAGCTTAAATCTAAAAAAAATGAAATTAATTAATTTAATTTAATTAATGAATTAATATTTTTAAAAACTGTATCAACATCAAGTGTCATCCACTACAAGGTTGAAAAAAATGTATTTGAACATGAGTGAATGAATAAAAAGTATTTTATTAACGATTGAAAATTTGAACAAGATATATAAAGGGAGAGTGTGAGCTAATAGAAGGACTTGAAAAATATATATAAGGTTTTAAAAAATGCTAAATATTCTAGGAAAGAGAAAAATAAAATATAGAGATAAAAAAAATAAACAGTATAGTTTTGAGTTTAATTAAGGTATACAAATTTAAAAATTATTTTATTTTGAAACTACTGATTTCTTCCATAATATTTACAGTCTTCACTGGTTTGCAGTTAATAATTTTAATTCGATTGAATGCAAAAGACCATTTTTTTTACGTTTATTCGGAATATTGGGCTTCAAATTGTTTGTTACAGAATTTTAGAAGTTGATTACCTTATTTCATATAAATTTAATAATCATCTAATATTAGTAGAATTACTTAAAAATGTTACTGAAAGGGATGATTTAAAGATTATTGAAAAAGTCTTCTTAAAATCTAGTCATATTTAAGACATTTCGATTATATATTTTTTAAATAAATTTTAATTAGTTTATTAACTTAAAAATGTTTAAAAGGATTATTCTATAAAAAAAGAAATGTGATGTTTAAAAAAAATGCTAAAAATTTAAAAAAACAATAAATTGAATTTAACATCAATTTTTATTTAATTGAATAGGATACAATTTTATGTTTTTAATGAATTACATTAGACTGTGAAAGAAGCAGAAGTTCGAAAATAATATGCATTTTTTCGATGTAGAATATTTCATGTGTCATTTAATATTGAAGTAAATCATGAAAGTTGATGAAATTTTAGCACGTAACATTATTTATTGAATATGATACAATTTTAGGTTTCTTTTTGTAATACATTAACCTGTGAAATAAGTACAGGTTTGAAAACTATGAGCATTTTTTTGATGTAGCTAACATTTGATGTGACATTTAAATAGTTAAGTAAATCATGAAAGTTGGTGTAAATTTTAGCTTACACTTGTTTAAAGAGAAATATATTCACTGACGGTAAATACAAATTACCTTTCCACATCTTCTTGTATTTATCAGATCTAGGAATCTCCAACGAAACATTCTAACTGGAATGGATTTGTCAATTACATCGTTTGGGTGCTCGTGTATCTAATATCGTTTTAATGATCATCGAAATTGAACATTTGGAATGTTTGATGAAATTTCTACTTTTAATGTCGAAACGTAAAAATGAAATGGAGCGAAAATATAAAAAGTGAAAATTAATACTGATGCTATTGAGTGAAATTACTTCAATATAACCAAGAGCGTGTGATCGATAATTTACAAACACCAACAGGATCTTAAAAAAAATATATCCTTTAATCACTAAGTAGAAATCGATTTATATAAAGAAGGATAAGAAACAACAACAAAACAGGATATTTTGCTAAACTGCGATTTACATACATTTATTATTTATATCTAGTGTTCAATATGCCTATCTAGTGTTCAACATACCCGTACCTTAATTAAATATGTCTTTACTACCTATCCCTACATTAAATATTTATTTAATAACAATTAATTTTTTATTATTAAACTCGTCAATTTAAAATTTATATAATATTTGAATAATATGAATTTACTGTTTAACCTGATAAATTTTTCATTTAATATGAAAAAAAAAATTAATTATAAAAAGTAATTAAAAATAAAGAAGTAAAATGAACCTTCAGTTAAAATTTTTTTATTATAAATAACTTTTTAAGTAATAAAAAATATTATGCTAAGGCAGGAATTGTCTTGCCTTAACGAAAATAGCGTGGGAGAGAACTCTTAGTGCAATGACTTCGATCATTTTTGTATTTTTTGGATGCTTATTTTTTGGATTTGTTTTTTGCCTTGTTATTTTTTTACCTGTATTTGCCTTGCCATTGGAAATTAAAAAAATATGATCCACGAAATACTAAACCATATAGATGACAAATTATTAAATGATATTAACTTTTCCTCATGTCGTTGATCACTTAAACTTCCTTTTTTTGGATCTATTATATAATTTTCCCGCTATTCCTCAGGATATGAGTATTTTAAACTTAACTTTATATACTTAACTATAACCAAACCCCTTTACCAAAATATGTAAGTAAGCATCCTAACCCTAAATATCCCTATTATCTAAAAATATGTAAACTGTTAAAGTATAATAACAACCTTCATATTATTTTTATAAATTATTATCTCACCCTAACACCGCCTTTAGAATGAATAATTATCTCCGTCCATTAAAGATGATTACCATTAGCGGAATAAGAATTTCATTTTCGTGACCTGAATTTTCGTACGAAATTGATGTCGATGTAAATTTAAAAAAGAGGTTTTTATTTCTTTAAATCTTCCTTCCCAAACATTTTATATTATCTTAAAATTTTATTATAATGTTTACTAAAAGTAACGCCTATACATGATTTATTATCATTACATAAATTATTATTCAGCCGCATAAACAAATATATTTTAATACATTTAATTTTACAGCAAATATTGGAAATATACGAAGAAGAATGAGATTGCTCATAATTTTCCTTCGAAACTACTGTGCCCAAAACGTAAGACCAATTCTAATTTTTTTCAAGAACTCTTTATTTATTTTTCCAAATTTATTTAATCACCGTCAAAGTAATCCCCTCCGAACACAATGTAATTATGACCACTTTTTTTCCAATCCTCAACGCATGCTAAAAAGTCATTGACCGGGATGGCCTTCAAAGCGCGAGGCGAATCATGTTGAATCTTTTCAATTAACTCAAAACTGTCTGCCCGGAGTGACCGTTTGAGCTTAGGGAATAGCCAGATGTCACACGGCGCTAAATCAGGTGAAAACGGTGTTTGTAGAACGATATGGGTTTCATATTTGGCGAAAAGGTCACGAAATCAATGCAGTGTAACCTGGCGCATTATCGTGATGCAAAAACCAAGAGTTGTCTTTCCATAAATGTGGCCTCTTAATATATGTGGCCTCCAACGCAAAACATGCAAATAATATTCCTTGTTGACAGTTCGGCCCGGCGGAAGGAATTCATAATGCACCACACCACGGTAATCAAAGAAAACAGTCAACATGACCTTGATTTTTAAGCAAATTTCGCGTGCTCTTTTCGGTCTTGCTTCATCTTTGCCGCGATATTGGTTCGATTGATTGGTTGTTTCTGGGTCGTAAGCATAAATCCAAGTCTCATCTTCAGTTATGAAACATTTCAACTTGTACTGATAGACAGAAAGCATTGTTTCATAAACTTCAACGCGAAGATGGTTTTCCAAATAATTCAGTGTTTTTCGTTACCAATTGAGATTTGACACGTTTGAGGCCCAAAACATCTTTTAAAATAGAATTGACCTATCCTTTTGAAATTCCAACATCATCAGCAAGGTCTCTAATGGTAAATCGACGGTTTGCAAGCACCAAATCTTTTTTTGACGTGTGCATCGTCGGTTTTAAATGATAAATAAATTTCGAAAAAGATAAATTTCGAAAATCAATTTGTTTGCAAACTATTAGTTCAACAAATGCTATATTAAAGTATTCAGCCGTATAAGAAGAATAAATTTTGAAAAATTTAATTTCATAATAAATATTGGAAATATACGAAGAAGAATGAAAATGCTTAATTGAATTTTACTTCCATAATTTTCATTCATATTTTCTAATTATTTATTGATTTTGTTCTTATATTTATATTTTTCCCGTTGCAAAGCATACATTTATTTTTTAGGATAAATTTAGGAAATCAATTATTTAGCAAATTATTGATTTAGCAAAAGCCGTGTAAAATGAATATATTTTGAAATATTTAGTATTATAACATATATTGGAAATTAAAATACTTAAATTGAATTTTACCTGCATAATGTTTAGTCATATTTTATAATTACTTATTGATTTTTTACTTATATGCATATTTTTACTGTTTTCGAAGCGTACATTTTTTTTTAAATATAAATTTAGAAAATCAATTATTTAGCAAATTATTAAACAAGCAAAAGTTTATTTTCTAACAATATTTTTCTTTACCATTTAAATTTTTAATTATGATGTCTCTTTATTTCAACTTATTTTATTTATCGACTTAGTAATTTTTAAACTCGCAATTCGAAAGTGAAAATAAAACGGGTGAAACTTGTTGTATAAAAAATAATTCACTTAGATCGATGATTAGTTTTTCTCAAAATATCCCGGTGTAAGATCCTTTGTGTCCAATCCATCGACGCAAAAAAATAATGAATGCTTCGAATTCAAAACTCAAGTGGAGCGAAAATTTAATTTGCTTCTCAGTCCAGCGAATGAACTCCTAATCCAATGAGAGGCGGCAGAAATAAATTCAGCAAATTGAATAAACACTTCCAATTTTCGGAGAATTGAACGACTGCCTTCAAAAAAAGGATAACAAAGTATTTCTGTTAACACGATGGAAAACAGTGCTTTGAGTTGAAAAGAAAGTAATGTATTATTATCATTAAAGTTTGAAAATAACGAGATCAGTTTGGAAAGTAAATTACATTTCTCTAAATTCTTCTAAAACATTTTTTTTTTATTATACAATCGATCCTATAAAATATTTTACTCTTATTTATGATTTTTTAAACTATATATCATGAATTTCTCAAACACAAAATATGATCTATAATTCATATAACGACATAGATGGCAACATATTAAATAGTATTAACTTTTCTTCATATCTTTGATCAGTTAAACTACCAAGAAGAGAGGCTCTATTTATTTAACTATCAACTACTAACTATCAACTAATTTAATTAATTAACTATCAACTAAATAACTATCAACTAATTTAACTAATTTACTAACTATATTTAATTATCAACTAATTTAACTACGATCATTTACCAAAATATCTAAGTAGACACCCTAACCCTAAATAGCTCAACAAAACAGTTAAAAATATGTAAATGGTCACTAGTTAAAAATATGTAGACGGTTAAGGAAGTATAATAACTTCCTTTATATTATTTTTATAAATTATTATCTCACCCTGTCTCCGCCTTTAGAATGAATAATTATCTCCGGCCATTAAAGATAATTACCATTAGGGAAATAAGAAATTCGTTTTATTGTTTAATTAATTTTCGTGACCTGAATTTTCGAACGAACTGCTGTCAATGTAAATTTAACAAAGTGATTTTTATTTCCTTAAAACTTCCTGTCTAAACATTTTATATTATCTTATAATTTTACTAAAAATATGGATATACATAATTTATAATCTTTACATAAATTATTATTCAGCAGTATAAACGTAATATATTTTGGAAAATTTAATTTTGCAACAAATATTGGAAATATACAAAGAAGGATTATAACGCTTAGTTGAACTCACTTCCATAATGTTTATTCCTTTTTTCTAATTATTTACTGATATTGTACTTATATTTTTCCTATTGAGAAGCATAAATTTATTTTTAAAGATAAATTTAAGAAATCACTTAGTTTAATTTTTTTTTATCACAAATTTTAGTTTAGCAAATGCCGTATAAAAGGATTCAGCCGTAAAAAAATATTTTGAAAAATTTAATTGTATAACAAATATTGGAAATAAGCAAAGAAAAATGACCATGCTTACCTGACTTTTACGTCCGTAATGTTCATTCATATTTTCTAATTATTTATTGATTTGAGAAGCATAAATTATTTTTAAACATAAATTTAGAAATTCAGTTATTTAGCATATTGGCTTAGCAAAAACCATATGAAATTAAAATAATTTGAAAAATTTAAATTTATAACAAATATTGGAAATATATGAAAAATAATGAAAGTATTTAATTGATTTTTATTTCCATAATGTTCGTTCATATTTTCTAATTATTTATTGATTTGGTATTTGTATTTATATATTTTCTATTGCGAAGCATACATTTATTTTTAAAGATAAATATGGAAAATCAATTATTTACCAAATTATTAAGCAAACAAAAGCTTATTTTACAACATAATCTTTTATTAACCATGTAAACTATATGAATCTTCAACTTGGTAGCATCTAATTAGTAAAAAGAAATATCACAGAACGCTTCAATCTTTTAATTTTTAATTATGTCCTTTCTTTATTTCATATCATTTGATTATCGGCTTAGTAAATTTCAAACTCCGTATTCGAAAGTGAAATTAAAACGAGTGAAACTTGCATTAAAAAAAAATAAATAAATCACTTACATCCATGATTAGTTTTTCTCAAAATATCCCAGTATGAAGCTCTTTGTATCAAATCCATCGATGCAAAAAAATAATGAATGCTTCCACTCAAAACTCAAGTGGAGCGAGAATTTAATTTGCTTCTCAGTCCAGCGAATGAACTCGAAGATCTGCCTAATCCAATGAGAGGCGGCAGAAATAAACTCAGCAAATTGAATAAGCAATTTTCATAGAATTGAACGACTGCCTTCAAATAGAGGATATCAAAGTATTCCTGTTAACACGGTAGAAAATTGTGCGTTGAGTTGAAAAAAGTAATGTCTTTTTATCATTAAATTTTGAAAATAACGTGATCAATTGGAAAGTAAATTACATTCGACTGATTTCTTCTAAGACAAAGTTATTTTTCTTTATTCAATCGATCCTTTTTGATAATAATTTACTTTTATTTGTCATTTTTAGAATTTAAAGATGTCATGGCTCAGTATCAACCTACGCATCTGGTGAGCATTAGGGCTGAGGTTCAATATGCTGGCAGTTCTAATGTAGGCACTGTTTCGAAAAACAAGGAGTCTCGAATGCTCTGGGGTGTTCAGAAACTTCCCTCGTTAGTTCGGTTACTTAGTGGGAGTTTTTAGGGTTTTCTCTCATACGATACTTAAATGCGGGATAGCTCTCCCATTTAGATAAGACACGAAGATGTCAGATTTCTATCTATGTGTGCTTCATCACAAGAGAAGCTGGTGAGCATTAGGGCTAAGGTTTAATCTGGTGGCGGCTTAGTTGTACACACTGCTTTAAAAAAAGGATGACGTTTGGGATAAGTGACGTTTGCCCCGTGAGTGGGACTACCTGGTGGAAGTTATCTGGGTTTTCACTCAAGCTATATGCAAATGCGTGATAGTTTCCCCCTAGAAAACCTCCCGGAAGGCAATGTCTTCATTCTTCAGAGTCACGTAAACAAGCCAGACTTATATCTACAGGTGCTCCATAACAACAGAAGTGTGCCGGTAATAGTGCTGCAGTGAGTTTATGGTATTTTGAAGGTGTTTAGGAGGATTGTTGGTAAATTAATAATCCAAATTAATTAATCCGTCATAATAGAATTAGAAATTTTGTTGAGGAGTTTAAAAATATCTCGCCTAGTTTATCCAGAGGTACCATACGTTATATATATATAAGCAATTGAAGTTTTGTGAAATTTAGATAATATTATTACATAAGAAATTTTTCATTACATTGATGCTCATTGGAGTTTTGTGAGGCAGTTACTGATTTATAGAATTTTTCTCCCATACGATAAGCAAATGCGGGTAGTTTATCCCTAATAGTCCACCAAGAATGCCCTTCTCTCATTCACGGATATAAGTCAGACTTCTACCTACTACCCTTTCCTTCCGTCCATGACTGCATTACTTATGGAATCTTCGTCCAGCACAACACTGATGTTTAAACACAAAGTTTAAAATAAAAAAATGTACAAAGAAGAATGAGAAGTATTAATGGAATTTTACATCCATAATGTTTATTCATATTTTATAATTATTTATTGAATTTTTACATATATGTTTACGAAGCATGGATTTTTTTTTTAAAGATCAATTCAGAAAATCAATTATTTAGCAAATCACTAAAAGCTTACTTTTTAAAATAATCTTTTTCTTTAACATCTAAATTGTAAGAATCTTGAACATTGCAGACTCTGAATTATAAGAAAAAAATCACAGAATATTTAAATCTAATTTATCAAAGGGATTTTTATTTCTTTAAATATTCCTATCTAAACATTTTATATTATCTTGGAATTTTATTATAAATTTACTAAAAATATTGTATATGCATGATCTAAATAATTATTATCCAAGCATTTTAAAAGAATATAATTAGAAAAAATTAATTTTATAACAAATATTGAAGAATATACGAAGAAGAATGAGACAGTGTAATTGAATTTTACTTCCATAATGTTAATTTATATTTTATATTTATATTAACACAGAAAATATTTATTTTTAAAAATAAGTTAAGAAAATCAATTATTTTCCAAATTATTAGGTTGACAAAAGTTTATTTTTTAACATAATCTTTTTATTTACCTTTAAATTGTAAGAATCTTCAATTTGGTAGCATCTAATAAATAAAAAAATTTGTTACAGAATTCTTAAATCTTTGAATTTTTAATTAT
>BPLQ01008558.1:0-31736 GCA_021605075.1 Caerostris darwini
ATTCATAGTATGTTTAAGTGGTTGATTGATTACATAAATAAAGCTTTTCCTCTTTGTTGCTTCATGGGTTAAGAAGGATCACTTGCAGGGAAATGATAGCAACTTCCTCAACATTTATTAGCGTGTAAGGTTTTGATTTAATGTTCATGGTTTATAACTAATATACTTGATAGATTATTTATATCCACTGTTTTCATGAGGTTATTTTTATTTTTCAGCTGCATATCTCATGTATTAAGGTGTTAGTTAAGGAGTTAACAACTTTTTAAAATAAATTATATTTTAACACTAAATTTAAATTACTTGTGCTTTTGTGTGGCTAAACCTTTTTGTAAAATCTATGGTACATTTAAAACCCTTTTAAGTTTGATTTTATTGCCAATCTGGAATTGTTTGAAATAAAAATTTTATACAGTCTTTGAGATCAATAAAAATTCAAATGTTAGACTGCATATAAATGTAATCACTATTCACAATGAAGATTTGCATTAGTTTGAACAAATTTTATTAATAAGTTTCAAAGTACTAATGACATATTGAAATATCTTAGATCTTCTTATATGGCTGCTAATATTTAACTTTTTGTTCTTATTGTCTATTTTAATTGGTAAGTGTTGACCCAGAAGAAGAGTTCCAATTGAACCTCCATTGTTAAGCAATTATTAATTGTTAAAAAGATAAATTAAATTGTTTTTGCAGGAATCTTTCATGATGTTTATTTTAAAAAAATTTAGCTTATTAATTGTTAGATCATCCTCACTATTTTTTTCAAGAAATATACATTGTTAAGCATGGACTTATTCTATGTCTTGATTTAGTATTTAGCTTGTATAGTGTTTAAAGGAAGAAAGTAATTAATAAGGTTTTTATTAGTACGTAGGTTACATTTATAAATTTTAGTAAAAATAAAAGAGAGATGTCACAGTATTTTCATTAAGATTCGTTTCTCAGCTACCCAATTCTTGAAGAATCCATTTACATTCATTATTTTTAGCAGTATGTTTTTATATATGTGGGTTGATGATATAAGGGATTTTTACAGCACCAGTTTTTAAATTGTTTAACTGAATAAATTTAATAATACAGCCATCATCTGATGACCTAAATTTGAGCACTGCAGTGTTGTTAACCAACAGGTTAGTAATTTTTAGTATGTTATTTTTATTACAAATTTTCATTTGCAGTGCAAGTATTTTAAATGATTGCGGTTCTCTTTTGCTGTCTTTATTATTATTTCTGGATTTCTCCACAACCATATGTTACTGCCTAGCTGCACATGGTTGTCATGAAACCTTTAATTCTCAACTTTGGCATCTTTGTATTTTTAAGGAGTGGAAGGTTTTCTCTTAATTTATCAAAGCTTGGAAATCTTTAATCAAGTTTTTAATTATTAGATTTCAAATTATGTGTGGTACTAATCTACTATCTCAAAACTATACATTACGATAATGCTCGAGACTGTTATGTGCTCATTAATATGGGTAAAAAATGTTGCAAGCGCTGGATTTACAATACAGCGGATATTTGATCATCCCTTTTTGCAAATCTCGCATTGGTTAACCAGGATGAGGAGAGGTGTGTTCAGAGGGGAACTATTAAAATTTTTGCTTCTTGGCTTTGCTTTTTTTTAATTATTTTACACCGCATCATATGATAATTTGAGCACTGTTCACTTTTTCTTTGGTTTTGTTTAAGTCATAAACCAGTTTGGAAGTATTAAATTTTTATATTATTGTGAGATTTATATATCTGTGAGGTTTTACCTAGTAGGCATTGCTTTATAATATGTTTTATGTTAAAGAAATGTATAAATTGTATAAAAGATTTATGTGAACTGAGGAAGATATTCAGCTCTGTGCCTTAAAATTGACATAAAATTTCATTACAATGGTTTCGAAATGATGTGTTATTTCTTTTATTATTGGGCTTCAATGCTATGCTGTATTACCCAAAATGCACATGCTTTTATAACATGGCTTTTGATGTAATATGTGTTTTCCCATATATATAAATATATTTATGTATATGACAGCGTAAGCAATGTTCAGAATTTTTTTCTACTAATTACTTTGATCGGAAAGTATTACAAAAGGTTAAAATGTGGGTGTATCAACTTATTGCTGCAATGGTTAGCAAACACAAATATAGATAGCTTTTTAAATAGATAATACATGGCGAAGATATTTCATCATTTATTAATGAATATTTAATTTAACAATCTACACTTGTCGACAACAGATTTTATACTTAGAGGTACCATATTTGTTTAGTTTGAGTTACATTAATAAAAGAACAAAATATAATCGGCTGGATTGAGTAACTACAGGTTACCATAAAATTTGGGATTTATTGCGATCAGCCAATCCAGAACATTTCAGTTAATCTTTTTACAACTATTTTGCCTTATTTAATTATTATTTCGTGAAATTCCCAAATAAATCAATGAGAGGAGAAGCAATTGAAAGTGGTCTGAGACTGCTAAAGAATGATCAAGGGAAGGGAAACGAAAAACATGAACAATACTCCCACATAAATTTTATGGGATCCAACGCGTCATTGGAACCAGTAGTGAATTAGCTTTTTTTAAGCTACTGTTAAGAGGCATTTGGTTGACCTTGTTTGATCATTATCCACCACCTGATTTTCAGGAAGTTCTTTTAACTCAAAACATAATAATTTTAACACAATTTTAAGATATGTTTTAAATAAAAAAAATTACATAATATACAAGTTTACAATTGTATTGGGCTAAAAAGACGATATTTTCGGCACTAACTATATCTCAGCCTGAAAGAAATATATTTCATGCACATTCAAGAATATCGAATAAAGCAAATGTCTTGAAGTGTATATAAAAAGAAAAATTTTTTAAAGTATCGAAATTCCTACTTTCTCTCACTATATTGCAGAAGAAAGTCCTGCTATAAACAAATTTTACGTTCATTTAATTTAAGTTTGTCTGCGGCTTATCTAGGTGGGTAGATCTATAATGCAATTTAAAATCTAAAAAAACTGAAAAAGTGAGGTGGTGGGATTTAATTACTGAATTAATAGTATTTGAAAAAGCTGTATTAACATCAAGTACAAAGTTCAAGAAAAAAATGTATTTGAACTTGACGGGACCAGATCTAAAAAGACTATAATATTAATAACAGTGATTGAAAATTTGAACAAGACATATATAGGGAGAGTGTAGGCTAATGAGATGTAATTGAATAAAGACGATAAAAAAATAGCCGTTTTGATCAGGGTTAAGCATTCAAATTGGAGTTGGCCTGTGTCCATTTGGTTATGCTGGAATTATGCCTAATAATTACGCTAGCCTGCCATTTTTAAACATCGAATGAAGAAAATAAATGTATTAATCGAAGTCCCGAGTTTGCCAATGTATTTATTATTATTTTTGTTTTAGCTGAAACAGTTTTAAAGACTAGTAGGAAACCTCTGCGTATGAATGAAAAGAATCTCTAATTTCTTGGCTGATTTTGGATCTGAGATTTTCCGAGAAAATCATGTTAATGCATATATCGTAAAAATTTCCTATATGCGGCAGAAATGCCACTTTTATAGTTTAAAACTCGGTTGAGTCGTGAGATTGATGCACATAGAGATCAATGGCGAGCAATCAGCTTGACAGCCTACACTCGGAGAGATTACTTTGCTATCGGTTTTTATATCATTATTGTTGATTTTTATCGTAATGCTCGTACGTTGCACCTCTCGCCTGCCTACGATATATGTTGTATTCGGTCGCTCACACAGACCATTCAGTTATTTGTGTGATTTCGATTCGAGTGACTAAATGTTGCCACATTTTCACTTTATCTCGTAATTATGGTTTATATAAAGGCCAATTACCAAGCAATTTTATTAGACGCGCATTTGTACCAGGAATCCATCCCAGCTTGTGAGCTATTCCATGAAACCAAGGGACTTTAATTTTTAATAGAGACTTTACATAATTCAACGGCAGATCGGAATACTGCGCCATTGGCGCAAGGCTATGGTGAGCCAAGGAAGAGTGTTTAATTTATCATGAGTAGGCCATAACTCCTCTTAATTATAGTTTATATAAAAAAAGTATTTCAAAATTTTAATAAAAGCGTAAATAGATTGCATGAAGTAATGTAAATAAGGGAGTTTAATTTTCAATAGGAACTTTACATAATTTAACGTTGGTGCATGTGATTGGAATATTCATCATTAGCGCAACAGCTCCATGGTGGGATAAAGCCTATTGATAGATTTCGAGACGAAAGGTGCTGTCTTTTAGGGGCAGGGTTGTCAGCCCCCCTGCACCTAGACAGTCATATTAGACCGGGACTTATGTTTTAAAGTGGATTCGAACCACTACAAACATCCATGGCACGGAAGACCTGTGGCGCCGAGCGCAAGTCACTCGGCCATCAGGCCCAAATTGTAATACTAAAAGTTAATTGATTGAGACCTAGAATGTGTAACCCCAAAATATTGCCATTTTTAGGGGGGATACATTACTTGTTTAATTGAGAAATTGTAAATAACAGGTGGGCTGAATAATAGTGCAACAACTGTCAAATTTATACACGTGTCTTTTGAAGGTTAGGGCTAACTAAAAATCATATGGATTTAATACTAGTAGCGCCATCTATGTGTCAGCCTATGAACTTTTCAGCCCACCTGTTATCTTGCAATGTTACCATTGGATAAAATACGAAGGGGCTAATTGTAACACCCAGGAATATAAAAAAGTCGTTATCCCTCTGCAGTCATTTAAAAGGAGAAAAATAGTATTTGCTTTTATTTAGCTTCCAGTAATTATTTATTGACTTTTAAACAATGTGTACCAAGAGTTTGTTTTCTTGTAGCAATGATCCTAGCTTTCATTTCATTCCTATATAATTTCTACGCATAGAAATATTAAGAATAGTGGCAATTCTGATTTATTTCCTTTCTGAAAAATCGTTAGATGGCCAATTCTCGGACGTCGCAAAGAACCTTCCCACCATTGAGATTTGACTTTGTTTCTCTTGGAGTGCTAATAAAAATAAATAAATTTTTAAAATTATCCTAAACAAAAGCATTCGCTATTTTAAAAATATAATGTCCAATATAAGTCGTTTTTATACAAATAAACATCCTCCTCTATACAAATAAACATTCTCTAGAAATATTATCTGCAACAATCATTTCGCCAGACATATGTCTCCTATTTTCACATCACTCCTAGTGTGGTCAATTGATGGATCTCTAAAAGAGTTGATTTTGTTTGAAACAAAAATTGACCACTCTTTTCTGTTCACGATTCCACCAGAGGGCCACCATGGAATCACATCAAAATGTAACCTTCATTTCAGGTAAATCAAGAATTAATATAATTTAATGTGCTATTCGAGCTCCTATACAACAAAATATTAATTTTAATTTTGGTATCGATAGTTCTATGAGTGGTGTTATTCTAGATTAGGCTTGCCAGAAGCTCTAATAAGAGGATCAAGGTAAATGCTGGGATTGTAAGAATTTTAACATCAAGAGAAATATTTGTTTGCATAAAACACAAGCACCATACGATTTTATCTATGCAAACATGTAACAACAAATATGCGTGTTTCGGATGTCTCATCTACTTCTAAATATCGTGGAATTTCTACATTAACCAATAAGAAAAGGATTTGTGCACGTTATCAGGTAAAGGGTTATTTTATTATTGTTGAACTAATACCTGTTTAAGATTATTTTTTATCACAAAATAAACTTTTAAAATATTCTTTACTTGAGTTCCGTTGGTTTGTCATGCTTACCAGTGGAAGGTATTCCAGTCAATTTTTCTGTAAAAGGTTGTTTTTTTCTTGACGTTCAGTTTGACTCCAACGCAGTTTCCAGCTAGAAATACCATTTCTTATATTGACACTTCTTCAGTTATTATTAATGGTCTATCTTGATTTATTTGCTACGGGCCATATTGAATTAGAATCAACGTTAACAGAATTCTTGAAGATTTCGGATTGTTTCTCCACTACATTTTTTTTTATTTCAATCTCTGATAGTTTCAATTGTCTTTTCTTCACAAAATCCTTAGCAGGCCACGGCCCACCAATCTTGCATGCTTGTTTTTAATTCATGATTCCGTTCATGATAGTTATCTCTATATCCTTCTGCTGTTGATAAATCGTCTTCAGAAGATTCTAAAATAGCATTTCGACCTCCTCTTGGCCGTTTGCCAGCTTTTCAAATTTATCCTTTGAGTTTCTAATATCGAAAGTTCATTGGCATCAGGATAGTCTTTCAAAAGTTCAACAACAGATGGGCTGAAAAGTTCGTAGAATGGCACGTAGATGGCACTACTAGTATTAAATCCATATGATTTTAGTTAGCCCTAACCTTCAAAAGACAGTGTATAAATTTGACAGCTGTTGCACTATTAGTATGCGAGTTATAGCCTTTTTAGTGTTCATCACGTGCAGTCCACACGGCTGAGTGTCGATTGGACTCCGGTGTGAAATGATGGAGCCATGTTTCATCCATTGTCACATATCGACGCAAAAATTCGGGTTTATTACGATTGAACAGCTCCAAACACTGCTTAGAATCATCAATTCGTTGTTGTTTTTAGTCGATTGAGAGCCGCGCGGCACCCACTTCGAACAGTGCTTTCGCATATCCAAATATTCATTCACGATATGTCCAACACGTTCCTTTGATATCTTTAGGGTCTCAGCTATCTTAATCAACTTCACTTTACGGTTATCAGAAATTATTTTGTGGACTTTTTTAAAGTTTTAGTCGGTAACAGCCTCTTTGGGGCGTCCACGGCGTGCATCGTCCTCGGTGCTCATTTCGCCTCGTTTAAATTTAACAAACCACTTCTCTACGATTCATTATCCTGATGCAAAGTCCGAATAATGTTTATCAAGCCAAGCCTTGGCCTCAATAATATTTTTTTTTCGCCAAAAAGCAATGCTTTATTAACACACGAAATTCTTTTTTATCCATTTTTTCAAACTAACAAAAGTTGCTTCACTAAAAATTCTATAACTCACATACTACACTCATGTTCATAAATTAAGGATAATGAAGTTGAGGCAAAGAAAGAGACAGAAGCGAAACAAATTTGACTTATTTGTAAAGTCTATTTATTAAACAAAAGGTAAGGAGCAAAAAAGATGCTATATGTTTGACATAATTAATAAAAATTGCGATTTTTACTCCCTGGAGCAAATTTCAAAAAAGAACCTATTTACAAAAACAGTATAACATGGTTAGTATGATGGTTAATATGGAGTATGTCTCCCGGACGATGCAATACAGGCCTTACAACGCCTAGGCATGCTGAGTATCAAATTATCAATCTGATCTTGGGGAATATTACACCACTCATCAAGCAATGTCCTCCGAAGTTCCGGTTGACAGGTGGGAGGGGGTTGACGGGCTGTAATTCGTCGGCCAAGCATATCCCACACATGCTCTATTGGATTCAAGTCCGGTGAGTATGCTGGCCAATCCATACGGGTGATATCCTCCAATTGAAGGCATTCGTCTACAATGTTTGCACGATGAGGACAGGCGTTGTCATCCATAAACAAAAATTCAGCACTCATGGCGCCCCGAAACAAAACGTACATGTTGTTCCAGAATGACTTCCCGATAGATGTGGCCTGTCATCGTTACACTCTGAACATGCAGGTCAGTTCTGGAACCAAGAATAATTCCTCCCCAAACGAGCCATCCTGTACCACCGTAACGGTGTCGTTCAATGGTGTTCTCTTGGTGGTAACGGGTACCTGGCGCTCTCCATATGAAAGTCCGGCGAGAATCAGACTGTAAACTAAACCTGGACTCGTCGGAAAACATCACACAAGACCACTGTTGCGGTGTCCACAATGCATGCTCGCTACACCAGGTTAATCGCAGGCGACAGTGAGTTGCGGTAAGTGGAACACATCTGACAGGCTTACGAGCATATAGACCAATGTGCCCTAAGCGTCTGTACAAGATCTGCCTTGGAATTGTCGTACCGGTAGCTGAAGAGAGCTGACGAGGCAGGTCTGATGCTGTGCTCCGTCTGTTTCTTTTGGCAGTAACTGCTAAATACCGGTCCCCATTCGGCGTTGTAACTCGGAGGCGACCTGTGCTGTAACATCTACTCACATTACCATCATCTTGGAATCGTTGCCAAAGCCTGGAGATGACACTCTGGGCGATTCCAAGTTCCTCGGATACTTCCAGCTGGGTACGTCCACATTCCAGTCGTCCGATAATTTTACCACGTAAAAAATCATCCAAATGCTTTCTTTGTGCCATAACTATGCGGTTATTGAACTGAAAGGCTTTTAAAGCGCTTGTGAACAATTTTACTTCTTTGCCACCATTCCTTATATACCCCTCTCTTGCACTCGCGTCATTGTGACGTACTATCCGCGCCATCTGGTGGTTTCCTGTAATTTGCATATTCTTCTTCAAGATGTGTGTGATAATTCTGCAGGTGAAATTTTTATTTTAGAGTTCAATTTCTGTGTGATTCTGAATTATCCTTAATTTATGGATATGAGTGTATAACATACACTGAAGTGACAAAAGTCATGGGATAGCAATATGCAAATTTTCAGATGGCTGTAGCATCGCGTAGAACAGGTATAAATGCGCAGTGCTTTCGCAGAGCTTTCATTTCTGTTCAAGTTATTCATGTGAAGAGGTTTTGACGTGATGATGACCGCACGACGGGAATTAACAGACTTTGAACGCGGAATGTTAGTTGGAGCTAGACGCATGGGTCATACCATTTCGGAAATCGTTAGGGAATTCAACATTTCCAGATCCACTGTGTCAAGAGTGTGCCGAGAGTATGAAATTTCAGGCATAACTTCCCACCACGGACAGCGCAGTGGTCGACCGCCTGCACTTAACGACCGAGACCGGCGACGTCTGCAAAGAGTCGTAAATTCTAACAGACAAGCAACACTGCATCAAATAACCGCAGAAATCAATGAGGGACGTACAAGGGACTTGTCTGTTAGAACTGTGCGGAGAAATTTGGCTTTCTTGGGCTATTCCAGCAGAAGACCGACTCGAGTGCCTTTACTGACAGAACGACATCGCTTGCAGCGACTCTCGTGGGCACGGGAGCATATCGGTTGGTCCCTAGATGAATGGAAAACCGTGGCCTGGTCCGATGAGTCACGATTTCAGTTGGTAAGAGCTGATGGTAGGGTTCGAGTGTGGCGCAGATCTCGCGAAGCCATGGACCCAAACTGTCAGCAAGGCATTGTTCAAGCTGGTGGTGGCTCCGTAATGGTGCGGGCTGTTTTTTCATGGCATGGACTTGGTCCTCTGGTGCGACTGGACCGAACATTGACTGGAAATGCTTATGTTCAGCTACTTGGAGATCACTTGCAGCCATTCATGGACTTCATGTACCCAAACAACGATGGGATTTTTATGGATGACAATGCGCCATGTCACCGGGCCACAACTGTTCGCGATTGGTTTGAAGAACATTCTGGACAATTCCAACGAATGATCTGGCCACCTAGATCACCCGACATGAATCCCATCGAGCATTTATGGGACATCATCGAGAGGTCTGTTCGTGCCCAAAATCCTGCACCATCAACGCTTTCACAATTATGGACGTCTATCGAGACAGCATGGCTCAATATTCCTGTAGAAGACTTCCAACGACTTGTTGAGTCCATGCCACGTCGAGTTGCTGCACTTCGCCGGGCGAAAGGAGGGCCGACACGATATTAAGAGGTATCCCATGACTTTTGTCACTTTAGTGTATAAATCGACGGAAATATCAAGCACAGACAGCTTTCGATCGGTAAAGTGTTAAAAACGGAAGTTCTTTGTCAGTTATAGCTGTAAATTGGCGCAAACAAGCATTCTCTTTCTCGGGGAGCAGACATATGGGAATCCAATATAGGTGAATTAGACCTCACATGTGTCAGACTGCTCATTTTGAGCTCCCGCCATCGGCTTTTTCTTTTGGCGCGAGTTCTAATATTATTGATTGCGTATGGAAAGATTGCAGACATATAGCAACATTGTGAATAGTTTTGAAATTATTAAAAGTATAGCGTAGCTAGTGCTTGTTTGAGTTATTCGTAAAATATTTAAAAAATAAAGTATATACATTGTTGGTTAATAATATTATGGTAATAATAAATGGTTATTAATATTATAAATATTTTTAAAATTTTAGAAAAATTTATCTTGGCCCTCCAAACTTGTTTTTCTTCGATTTTTGACCCGCGACCGAAGAAGTTTGCCCATCCCTGGTGTAATCTCTAAAATAAGTCACTATGAAAGTCATTTCCACAAAGCAATGAATTATTGACGAAACATATAAAATAGTTACTGCTTCAGAATTAGGATTATAAACTCAAACTAAAGTTGCGCATGAGGCCATAGCCAGGAGCGGAAGTTCGACGACCTCTTTACTTTGAGTTAATGGACGAGTGACACCCATTTTCAACCAATAGTTGGGTACATGAAAAAATCGCCCAAGAAAGACTGTCGCAATACATTTTCTTTTCGGTGAATTCTTCCCTAGAATTTTAGTTTTTGCAAAGCTGAAATTTCGTAAGTGGTAAAAAATTAATGGAATCTGTGTATGAATGTATTCTATGAGAAAATTTCAAATTATAAATGCTCCCAATAAAAAAAAAAAAAAATCGTTTAAAAGAAATATATATATTTTTTAAATAAATAATAATAGTCGTACAAAGTAAATTTTTTTTTGATGAATTAAAATATATATTTTTATTTTAAACTCACAGTTTTCAAAAACTAATTTGTTGTACTTTGAAATAATAAATGATGATAAAAAACAAAAAAAAAAAAAAAAACACCCAATTTTTCCGAGTTCGAATAAAAAGCATGATTTTAAAAGCGTAGTCGTTGGTTGAGCTCTTAATTTTTCATTTCGTCCATGAAAAAATACATTTTCGCCGTGCTTTTCTGATATAACCAAATCAAGTATGTTAATTCCCCCCTCCTATAGCTTTTAATTGATACCTCAAAAATGTGTCGAGTTAGAATGGGTAATCGTTGTCTTAGATCAACACAAATTTTTCGGTTTGCTTTGTGATTTCCAACTCATCCTGGTTTCTTAAATCCATGATGAGTCATTCCGTCCTACAGAGTTATTGTCCCCATCCTGGGTATAAATACATAAATGCTTGGTTCCGCTTGTTCATCGGTTTGAACTGTCCTCATAGGAATATTAACAATCTAATTACCAGTTTCTGAAAGAAAGAAAAAAAAAAGTGGTCAGTTACATTCAACGAAATGTCCAAGATAATTTCATGATAGCTAACATATGATGGCAAACATGAATAAATGACCCGCGCTAGAAACTATCAGTAAATGGAGTTACCGGACTCATAGCTCTGTGGTAGTATGAAAAATTTGAATCTGGTGGTTTGGTTTGTCGCTTTACAGTACTTTTGTGCACACTTTGGGCTAATTAGACCGCGACTTACAGTTTAACATGGATTCCGAAACATCTATATGCAAACAACAAACATCCATGCCACTGCCAGGATTCGAATCTGAGACCTGTTTGAATCTGGTGAAGTTAGTGTGCTCATCGGTGAATATCAGTGTTCGTAGGAGTCAGTGCTTTCAGAAATGAACAGACTCGATGGTGATGGGATCTACATACGTAAGCTTTTCTTCTGATCATTTGAGTCATTGGTTATTGTGCTATACATAAATATGGAATACGAGGCCTGTTGTATAAGAAAGAAAAAAGTGCAATTCAGTGCAGAAGAGTGTTGCAATTCAAGTGTCTGTTAGATTAGAGGGGGAAAAATTAAGACGTTATTATCCGTATTAAGCTATTTTTTCAATTCCTTCTATTAGCTCACACTCTCCCTATATATATCTTGTTCAAATTTTCAATCCTTAATAAAATACTTTGTATTCATCCGCTCAAGTTCAAATACATTTTTTTAAACTTGCAGTGGATGACACTGGAGGTTAATACAGTTTTTTCAAATATTAATTCATTCATTAAATTTAATCAATTAATTTTTTTTTTTTTTTAGATTTAAGTGGCATATATCTACCAATAGAGGGCGACAAATAAACTTTAAAAAATGAATGAAAATTATTTATAAATGACTTTCTGCAATAGAGTGAAAAAAAAAAGTAGGAATTGATTTAAAATTTTTTTAAGTAATTTGTTAAGTAAGTTTAATGTTTCTCATAAAAAGACGATTTCAGTGTTACACAAAGGAACTGATTTTCTTTTTCTGCCCCTTCTATTTTTCTACAATTATATCAAAATAAATTTGAGCAGCAACATTATTAAGGATTAAAATATAAAAATTGTTTGCCTGATTCAAGTTCAAATTTGTTAGTTTAATATGACTAGGCACAAAATATAATTGAAATTTTGATATTCTTAGATTTAAAAATTATTATAAACTTTTGTGCTTTAATTGATTTAAAAATTATTAATCAAGTCATGGGTATATGGGCTTTTGAATCATGCTGTAATTTAATTTACTTACTATATATAGATATATATATAGTAAATAAAGATATATATAGATACTATATATAGCATTTATAGTAATTTGCATCATATAACGTATGCGTAAGATTTTTTTTTTAATGCAGCTGGCAAACACTTAGAAGTTGTCTTGTATGCATTAAGGCAAGCGCTGCATCGACGTTACTCACTTAGCACTACTCACGGGGCTCGTGTAGCTAAGATAAGCTACGGACGCGGGGCAACAATGCCCCCGCAACGTTCTACGATAATGTTAGACCGAGACCTACAGTTTAAAGTGTATTCCAAACCACTACAAACACCCATGGCACCGCCGGGACTCGAACCCGACACCTGTGGTACGGAGCGCTAGCCACTTGGCCATTCAGGCCCTTTGTGTAAGATTGATATCTGAAATTTCGAACTTTTGGTCTTCGTGAATTTAAAAGCTATGTTGTAACTTCAAGTTTTTACTTTCATTCGTTTTGCATGCATTTTCAATATCAAACTTTTGTGTTTTCATTGATTTAAAAGTTATTAATAAATTCATGGGTTTAGGGACTTTGGATCATGTTGTAATTTAATATACTTACAATATTTAGATAGTGTGTAGTATTTACAATAATGTGCAGCATATAACATATCTGTAAGATTGATATTGATTTTCGTATCAAACACTTTCGAATGAAGAATTTTATATTCATATACGTAAGATTTATTTATGTATACGTAAGATTTATTTTATGTGTGTTAATTTGATTAGTAGATATTATTTAAAATCTTAAATATACAATCTTTTTTTTATACTTAGGCAATAATTAATAATTGATAGAATTTTATTAGTAGCACTTGTATGATATATAGTTTATAAATTCAATGTTCTTAAATGGTCGTGAATTTCTTTAAAATATGTTTTTTTTCAATTCCTTCTATTAGCTCACACTCTCCCTATATATATCTTGTTCAAATTTTCAATCATTAATAAAATACTTTTTATTCATTCCCTCAAGTTCAAATAAATTTTTTTTTAACTTCTAGTGGATGACACTGGATGTTAATACATAGTTTTTTCAAATATTAATTCATTTAATTAATTAATTTTAGTTTTTTTAGATTTAAGTTGCATATATCTATCAATAGATGGCGCCAGATGAACTTAAAAAAATAAATGAAAATTATCTATAAAGGACTTTCTGCAATATAGTGAAAAAAAGTAGGAATTGACTTAAATTTTTTTTTTTTTATATTACTTGTTTATCTAAAAGTATTAATTAATTGTTATATGAATTGATAATCTGCAATTCTTAAAAGATTTCTTAAATTTTTGAATTGATAATCTGCAATTCTTAAAAGATTTCTTAAATTTTTGAATTGATAATCTGCCTTTCTTCGACATTTTATCTATTAATTAAATCTTTTTTCAGAAGATATATTTGACGATTATTGGTAGAGGATATATTTGATAATGATTAACAACTGCCTAATTACGAATAACATCCTTATTTTGTTGATATAGTTTCATTCAGAAAAATATCTGAAAATTAAAATTTAAACTGAAATTTAAAGTCATAAAATTACTTTGTTTGCTATTCCCGATAGATTAACACTAATATATTTGAATGAAATTCATTAATTTTGTTTTTAATGTAAACAATATCGCGTTATTTTTCAAAATGATTATTCATCTCCTCGCAGGTTGTTGGATTACGTGTGTTGATGAATCTCAAAATTTTTATTTTTACAAAAAGGAAAATAAACTTTTGACTGCTATAAAAAAATATATATATATATTTGACTTTATAAAATATATTTGACTTTTGCTGTTTCTATGACCTCGGGCACCTTTTCAATATTGGTCAGTTAAAAAAATATATATATATTCTTTAGTTGTAATTCTCTGTAGTATGCTGTTCACTATTGAATTTTTATAAATTTCCTATTAAGCATTTATTCTATTGTATATTTCATATTAGGCATTAAGTTAAATATCTGAATTGAATGAGTTTGGTTCGAAATATCACAATCAAAACCAAATAGAAAGTTTCCCTTTTTTTAAATTCCTTCTATTAGCTCACACTCTCCCTATATATATCTTGTTCAAATTTTCGATCGTTAATGAAATACATTTTATTCATCCACTCAAGTTCAAATACATTTTTTTGAACTTGAATATAAAAAATCGTCGGATTTTAATTTATTCATTTAATTATTAATTATTTTAATTTTATTATGAAATATTTTTATTATTCATTTAATATATGCTGTTCAATTTTTAAAATAATGTAACTACAAATTGGCAATAATATAAAAAACCGTCTGATTTTAATTTAGCTTATTTTTCTGGATATTATTATTCTTAATTTTTTACGTTTGAAATTTGAAACGATCGTGTTTGAGTATTCTTGTTAATGCATTCTATATTTTTTAATTTTAAATGATCAAAAAGTTTTTAATTAAGTTTGAATTATAGCCTAATATATTTGTTTTTATTATTTTTATCGTATATATTTGCTTTTATTATTTTGCTGTAATTCGAGATTTTTTTTTTGTTTTGTTTTGTTTGTTCTTGCTTTATTTTACTTTCAATAAACATTTTCTCTTAAGATGCACCTCTCTCACCGTCAAACTTACATTGTTTTCATTGCTTTATATATATATATTGCTTTATATATACACATTTCAATTCCTTCTATTAATTCACACTCTCCTTATATATATCTTGTTCAAATTTTCAATCGTTAATAAGATACTTTTTATTCATCCGCTCAAGTTCAAATACATTTTTTTGAACTTGTAGTGGATGACACTGGATGTTAATGCAGTTTTTTCAAATATTAATTCAGTAAATAAATTTAATTAATTAATTTTAGTTTTTTTTAGATTTAAGTTGCATGTATTTACCAATAGATGGCGCCAGATAAACTTAAAAAAACGAATGAAAATTATTTATAAAGGACTTTCTGCAATACAGTGAAGAAAAAGTAGGAATTGACTTTAATTTTTTATTTTTTATATTACTTGTTTATGTTGAGGAGGGAGGAAGGAAGATTCGATAAATCCGTAGGCAGAATGGGACCTGATGGCCGAGTGGCTAGAGCTCTGGTTCTCGGTACCGCAGGTTTCGGGTTCGAGTCCCGGCGGTGCCATGGATGTTTGTGAGTGGTTTGGAATCCACGTTAAACTGTAGATCCCGGTCTGTTTTGCCTAAAGTGTGCACAAGATGACTGTAGAGCGACAAAACGTAGGCTGAAATGATATGCTTGATAAGGAGGGGGATAACTTTCAGATGCTGCTACTAGAGATAGTCATTCAAAATTGTGAGGGCAAATGTATGCGTAGTGATTAATAAGTAGTTCGTCCTCAGTAACGCTGAATTTATAACATGTACATATTACTCATGACCTCAATTCTACTTGATAATTAATACATTTATAATAATTTTTAATAGCTTAAATGTTAAACACATTTTAGCTTGATGTAAAATCATGTTTAAATTTAAATTATCTACTTGTTTTGCTTATTTTTGATTGTGTCTACAATACAACGCCATACAATACTATTGGAAACTAATGCGATCACACAAAATTCATTTTTATGTAAAATTAGAATACATATTCAATTTTAAAAAAGCGCTATTTAATGTTTTTCTTCAAATGGAAGAGGCTAGGGTTTTAAGAAATCAAGCGAATGCAAATTAAAATAATATAAATGTTCAGTAATACCATAACTAAATTTTAAAAAAATCACATTATTTGCCAATTTATTTGTTTTATTTTTGAAAATTTTTTTTTTAATATTCATTTAACTAATCAAGTGTCCGAACCGCAGCAATAAACTCCTCAGCACCATATTTTTTATTAGATTTATTTTTTTCTTTGACTAATTTTAGGAACGGAATTTTTATTTTAAAGAAATTAATAAATGTTTGTCCAAAATTAAACTTAGAAATTTTTTGTTTAATTTAAAAATATTCTGATTTAATTTTTTTAATCTTTCAAATTACCAAGTTTGTGATCATGTGAAATTACCAAGTAATGATAAAGATTATATTTTTATTCATTTCAAATTTCTCCCTTCTCCTCTCTATATATATACACCTACATCTAATCCATCTCTCTCTCTCTCTATATATATACACCTACATCTAATCCATCTCTCTCTCTCTATATATATACCATACTTTATTTTTAATCCATATATACACCAAACATCTTTTATTTTTTAAAAATTCTTTTTATTATAATTTAACCTTTGTTAATGTGAATAAATTAAGAAACTTAAACAATTCATTTCTATTATCAACTGACTGTCATTAGTTGTTTGATATGACTGTGATTACTGTGACTGACCAAAGGATTCATGTAATATTACTTTTTATGACTTAGATAAAATAGCATTTGTAATTAAACACATATGGCTTTTTTTAAAACACATATGGTTGTTGTACACATAACACAGTGTTTAACAACATATGATTGTTTATAATACATAAAATAATTTAGGATTATTTTATGTATTATAAACATAAAGTATTTATTCATACCAAAAGCATTAGAGATTTAAAATTTGCTTTGTTATGTTATTATATTTTTCGCTTAGAATTAAGTTTTCGACAAGATTCATTTTTGTGTAAGAAACAATTATAATTTTCTTTAATTATATCTATGTTTAAATGGAAATCTAGCAAATTTATTTAAAAAAAAAAATTGTTTTCACAACGAGAATATTAAAAAAAAAAAAAAAAAAAAAAAAAAAAAAAAAAAAGAACTTGCAATATATACAAGATATATACAAAAAAGCATTTAAGAAGGAATTTAAATTTTTTTTTTTTTTTTTCAACTGAATATCAGCATTACATAATTTATTTAAATTTCTCGTTAGTTTTGGTTAAAATGTTTGCAATGAAAAAAAAAAAATTTTTTTTTTGATTAAAAGAAAAACCTTATTAACTTTTTGAACTTTTGATTAACTTGAAAACTTTGATGAAAAATTATAGAACACACAAAAAAGATTTGCAAAGCTATATATTTTTATGATTTAAAAATAATTTTGAATGTAACTAAATAAATTAGGTGTTTAATCTTAGTTATAAAAGCATTTTTTGAAGTAGATAGTATTTAAAAATGTAAAGCAACCTCGTGAGAGGAAAATTGTGACAAATTCATAGGAAAGATTTAAAAAATAATTTTAAGGATTTAAAAGAATAATAATTTTGAATGTAACCAGATAAATTAAATGTTTAATCTTTAGTTATAAAGCTTTTTTTTAGAGCAGAAAGCATTTAAAATGTAAAGCAACCTCATGAGATGCAAAATAGAGGCACATTCAACTGTGTGTTATTTTGCCTTTTAACAATTAAAAAACAGTAAAAATAAATTCACTTACATAGAGTTCTTATTTTAACAATATTTTATTTTATAACTTTTACCATAAACATGTTAATCAATTATTATTATTATTTATTATCTAAAACTTGTAGCTTAAAGAACATAATAGAGTTAGGCTGATTCCAAATATAGGTTTTTACATGCAGTAGGAATATACAATAAATATACACAAATCTTGTTGCGTAACGGAAATTAAAGATTAGAATCTTAAGCAGAGGAACATAATTTTGCAGGATCAATTTATTTTTTTTGTTCATTTCAAGTATTCTAATACAATTTATTTTGTGCAAACATTTACTCTGAATTTACGGGTATTTTGTAATCAAATTTACTCGAGTAAAATTTTACATAGTTTCACTGGAGCTGGGCAATATCGGGCGATATCTGCTAGTACTGAATAAATCATCAAAATTGCTATGAAATATAATAATCAGAAAAATTGGACTATAACGACAAAACTTTTTTTCTTTTAAGGAAAAAAGATTCAAAGATATAAAAATTTCAAACCACTGATCTAATATTTGAAAACCATTTTGACAAATTATACAATAATGATACATATATATTGCAAAAGATTCTTTCATTGACTGATATAAGAAATAGTTCTGAAACTCATTTTACTATCAATATATAGCCGATCATGAGTTGTGATTGCAATTTTTGTTTTTTAGCTCATGTTATAAGAGTTCCGCATTATATTGGGACCAATTGTATATACAAACCTCAGCATCTCTTTATATTTTTTGGCTTCAAAAAGTCACAAATATTGCCTCTTCTTTCACGCTTCCTGCTCCTCCATCCGCATCCTCTCGATGTATTTCCTCATGTCCTCCTTCTCCTGTGCTGATGCATCCCCTCTTTCGTCAATCCATTCGAACATTTTGCCCTTGAAGCTGGTCCACATCTCCTGGCTCCAGTCTTTCATGTCGCGGGTTCGAGCCTTCACCTCCTCTTTCAACTCACCCCACATGGATCTGATGGACTCGAAGAAGCTCTTGACAGCTGCCTTGAATCGTGAGAATAGACTGTTCCCTTCCTCACCATCCTCCTGGCATCTGACGCACCCCACTACGATGGCCAGCACTGTAGCTACAACCAAAATCCTCATGATCACAGTCACAGCGAAGATTCAGAGAGAACTTTCAACAAGGATACCAACAAGAGAATCTTTACCAGATCTCTCAGTGAAGTCCAGAATTTTTATGCAGATGACGAACAATAAAAGAGTTCGTGAAACTCTAGTTGAATTTTGAAAACTTTTGTTTAAATCGATTTCTAAAAACAGAAGCTTCAGTTCGATTGAATAAAACAAAACAAACTAATAGAATAAATAAGATTAAATCTTCCGAGCCAACCAAATCTGATAGGTAAATGAGATGGACTTGGTTGAGCAGCTTGTTGTTCACCCTACCAGCAAACTGCAATGCTTCCTCTGCGTTTGCTTTTGGTTTATTTATCCAGTTCCAAAGATAAAAAGGAAACTTGAAATGAAATGGCAGCACAATTCCATGTGGCCTTGAAGCTCCATTATGTCCAGTTAAAACGACGGAAGTTTCCTTGTTAAGCAACACGCAGGGCAAGTTTAAAAAGAATTCATGTAATGAAAGAAACACAGCATTCTGGGAAGTGGCTCATTACGATCATTTTAATCGGAAAAATATAGTGACAATCGATTTTTTTTTTTTTTTTTAGTGCAAGCTGCAGTTTCAAGGTTGAATAATAATAAAAATAATGAAAAAGAAAATGTCACGCAAGGTGTTGGTTTTCGTCTTTGTGCTTTGAAGTGCTTCATAGCATCACAATGCTACAAACAGGTTATACAAATGTAAATGACAAACAGGTGATATCACAAATTTCATTTATATTTAAAACCAAACAACGAATCTAGTTTAAGAGGAAGAACGCTATCTGGATTTTCGTCTTTTTTAATACAAAAAGGAAAAGAATTTTCCAATCACCAAATAATAATTAAATAAATAAAGAGATATAAATTTAATGAAAATTTTAATCGTATGTTTAATTGATTTATCTTGTTATTTGCTATTTGACGCACATAAATACATTAATTACTAAAGATAAAACAGTCAAAAAATTGTCATTTTGTTTATAACTCTGACCATTATGTACGAAATATAATAAAACATTACAAAAAGTTCATTAAATGAGTACTTTATTTTTAATCATTTTGGGATAAAATAATACACAAGAAATTTATTAATAAGATATAAATGTCAAAATATTTAGAAAAATTAAATTTAAACTTATTGACAGTTAAAAAATTAATCATTTCTTTTGAAAATTGTTGTATGATAGTGGATCTTTCTCTTCCTTCGCACCAATGGAGTAATAATAGCCTACTGTAAAGGAAAAAAATTGCATATGCTAAACTGAAAAACCCTGAAATACATGCCTAAAAAAATTAATTCTAAATGAGTTCAAATTAGTTCAGATCATTAGATAGCATTACAGTAATCATTAAAATAAAAAATCATCTATCTAGCATACTACGTTAGGATACTATCTATGATTTATATCAGATATGAATTGCTTATGCACAATAACATTAAAACATTCTATATTCATTCAGTGTAACAAATAAATAAAACAAATACATATTTGTGAAAATAAAGGCAAACTAGTATCCACAGTTAAGTTATTTATTTATTATTTTTTTACTCCTTTTTTTAGTAAATAAAAGGATTAGACAAAAAAAATATCAAAAAATAATAATAATAATATAAAAAAATAATAATAATAATATAAAAAATAATAATAATAATATAAATAAAATTAAACACCAAGAACTTTGGTTCTGAGAACAGTCTTTTTGGCGTATTATAGTATAAATGCTCTTTACCTTGCAGATTCATCGCTACTGCCCACACGTTCAGAGGTCTTAATCTTTAATCATATACAATATTTTTATGGCATCTACAACTGGTCCCTAATTGTACCGTCGATAAATTGATTTTCCCTTGCATCTTGACATTCAAGTTGCTCATATGACAAAAGAAGGTCTGTGAAAAATACGAAGTCCGAAAGCCATTCTGTATCTTTCTAACATTTCGCACTCCATAGAACACTGTTTCTCATGGAAGAACGACACAATGTCGTTTTTGCTTTTAAACTCGCCCAAAACACATCCTGCACTATGACACTTTAGTTTCGTGTAATACAGTACATCAGAGTATTCAGATCGCACGAACTGAAGAAAATCTCGAAATTGCCCACGAGATCGAATAGTAATTACAAGCTTCACGACTGCATCAAGCACGGGTTTTATATTCAATGCAGATTTACACAGAGCATCTTGATGTATAAAAACGATCTTGATGTATATAGAATGTATAAAACAACATTGTTCCCGAGATAGTTTTCATTAAAGAATCCAAGAAATCCAGATTTTTCCTGTCATATTTGGTGCTCCATCGGTCGAAATATTACATATATATGTTATAGGCAATTTCAAAATTATAGTCCTTCCTGAAATTTACGAAAAATATCACAAGAACGCATGCACACCAGTTCTTCTGTATTTTCAAAGTTCTCATAAATACCTCTTATAAATAATACTAATTGAGCAGTATCATTTATATCAGTGCTTTCATCCATAACTATGAAGCAAAATTTAAACTGGCCAATCTTTGACTCTAATTGTGACGTCAAATTTTTATCGATGGTTTTGATTCTAGAATTCACAGTTTTTCGAGATAAGCTTACAGTCTCAAAATTATTTTTCTTGTCTGGACATAAAACATCACAAACTTGGAGCATGCATTGTTTAACAAACTCCCCATCACTGAGAGGTCTATTATTTTTAGCAATATTATATGCTACAATGTAACTTGCATGTGTAGCTGCTTCTTGGATACTGTTTACCTTCAAGAAAAAATTTTGTTGGCCTGATAATTTTTTACAAAGACTTTCAGCATTTTCTTTTCTTTCATGTTCGAACATTGCTTCGTAATTGGAATTCTTATGCTTAGATGTGAAATGACGGGAAATGGTATATTCTTTGAAGACTGCTACAGCTTCATTGTAGATGAGACACACTGGTTTATCTTTTACAACTGTAAAAAAATATTTCCAGGTCCATACATCATTAAAAGCACGGCACTATGAATCACCTTTATGTTTTTAGTAGCCATTTTGGGATTGGAATATTTTACGAATAACCCAAATAAGCACTAGCTACGCTATTTTTTTAATGATTTCACCCCTATTCACAATGATGTTATATGTCCGCAATCTTTCCACCTGCAATCCATAATATTAGAACTCGCGCCAAAAGAAAAACCCACTGGCTGGAGCTGAAAATGCACAGTCTGCCATATATGAGGTCTAATTCACCTATATTGGATTCCCATATGTCTGCTCCCCGAGAAAGAGATAACGTTTGTTGGCGCAAATCTACAGCTATAACTAACAAAGAACTTCCGCTTTTAACACTTTACTTATAGAAAGCTGTCTGTGCTTGCTATTTCCGACGATTTATGTTTTGTAGAACAAAAATAGGGAAAGTAAAAAGAACATCAGTCCTTTGAAAAAAAAAGGAAAAAAAAATAGTTAATCAAAGGAGAAGGATATATTATATATAAATGTATATTTCTTTTAATTTGCCTCGGACTGGCAAATTTAAATTCTATCCGCGGGTCGGAGTTGGATGTTTAATATAATGTTGTATGTTTGTGACAAAAGTCATATAATGTGTTTGTACCAATCGTGGTCACTGTTAAAATAATTAGAAAGGCGATATATTTGCTATAAAATCATATATATATATATATATATATACACTCAAGAGCCAAAACATTATGACCACCCCTACATTTTGCAATGAACTCGCCTGGATGACGTGGAAGGCACGTGAGCAGGTGGAAGTGGTATTTAACTGTTGCTGTAGAGTCTGAAGAATCATTCTTTCATTTACTTCTGTGTGTGATGGGAAAGGCTGCGGATCTAAGCGACTTTGATAGAGGGCAGATTGTAATGGCTCGAAGGCTCGGAACAAGTATTTCCGAAACTGCACGACTCGTGCGTTGTTCGCGATCTACAGTTGTTAGTACTTATGCAAAGTGGATGAATGACGGTGAAACCAGCAGTAGACGACGTTGGTGTTGGACGTCCACACGCTATCAAAGAAAAAGGTCGTCGGAGAACTGTCTCGCATGGTGAAGCAAAACCTGAGCCAGACAGTGGCTCAGCTGACAGCCCAATACAATGGAGGGCCAAGTAGAATAGTATCGGAGCACACCGTTCAGCGGACACTGTTGGATATGGGGCTACGCAGCAAACGTCCCACTCGAGTGCCTTTGCTGACCAAGCGTCATTGCCAACTGCGCCTGCGCTGGGCCCGGGAACATCATGACTGGTCCATGGATCAGTGGGAGAGAGTTGCCTGGTCAGATGAACCACGGTTTGTCATTCATCACGCCGATGGCCGTGTCAGGATACGCCGTCTTCCAGGCGAACAGTTGCTCCCTCAATGTACAGTAGGTCATACACAGGCCGGTGGTGGCGGTATTATGCTTTGGGGGACATTCTCTTGGGCGTCTCTGGGACCCGTGATCTAGAGCAGACCATGAATGCTACAGGGTATCTGAACATCATTGCGGACCAGTTGCACCCTTACATGGCCTCTGTTTTTCCAGCTGGAAATGGAATGTTCCAACAGGACAACGCCCCTTGTCACAAGGCTAAAATTGTGTTGGAGTGGTTCCAGGAACATGATGCTGAATTCCAGTTAATATCCTGGCCGCCTAGCTCACCGGATCTCAATCCGATAGAATACATTTGGGATATCCTGGGACGGCAGCTCAGAGTTCAAAGACCACCAATTCGCAATATCTCGGATTTGCGTGACCGTTGCTTAAACATCTGGTACAATCTGTCTCCGGCCATCTACCAAGGACTTGTGGCATCCACGCCAAGGCGGGTTGAAGCTGTGTTGCGCGCCAAAGGTGGGCCAACTCGTTATTGACAGGTGGTCATAATGTTTTGGCTCGTGAGTGTATATATATGATATATATATATCATATTCCTCATAATATCATATACATATATATGTATATATATATATATCATATATTAATATCATTTTTATCACTTTAAAGAAATACTTATAAATAACGACGATTTGTCAGAGTTTACGAATTTACTTCGAATATACTTGCTTGGTCTGCGGCAAATCTTAATTATCACACGGCATGATAAACGAAAGAACAGGCGGAGACTCCGGCTTATTTAGTCACTTCAGAGAAAACAACACTTCTGGTCGACTCGTAGCTGAATCTTTCCTCTTCACAAAAAAAAAAACTCCTTTTCAAACAATTGGTCAACAGGCGGGTCAGCTTCCCTCACTTGTCATTGGAGTAGACAGTTTCTCAGCTCCTGGTCTATCACCAATCACGATGGAACAACTCATGATATAGTTCATATTCAATCTGTAGTTGTTTCGATCTGTAAAGGTTGCACAGGCATTCGCTAATTTCCTTAGTTTCATTACACATGATACCAAATATCTTATATCATATTTGAATGTCAGGTTGTTCTCATTAGTACAAAACACTAATTGCATGTAATATAACTATATACAATACTGCTTGTCTGCTTACCCACAATATGTCTGCTTGTGTATTACCCACAATACTTCTAGCTGTCCAATTTGAGTGATGGGTTGATATTATATACTTGTCAACTAACATACCTTCCTCTCTCATGGGAATGAAATGCCAAAAATCTTCCCGTGAGAAAAAAAATGCTACGAAAGAAACATTTTACTGTGGATCTTTATGAAAATTTATTTCAACTAAATTCTCAGTCAAGAACACGGTTTGGATGTCTGAATTTTAAAAAGTTTTATTAATATTTGAAGTTGTGCTAAATAAATTTTAAAATGTACTGTGATTATTTCTTATATAAAGCTATTTTCATAAATTTGAATTAATTATGTGAAAATTAATGCGGCATAGATAGATGTATTTATATGGTGGATTTTCAATGGAACAGGAATGAATATTTTGTTGTTATTGTACTCAAATGCAAGTGAAACAAGTCAATTCAACAATTGTTCAGGTCTGCCTTTTCCCGTTTTCAAACTCGAAAGAGAAATATGCTTTTCCACTTCTATTGGCTTACTTCATGTAACTGTCAGATTAAGATAGCAAAAACTCCAAAATTCTGTTAATACTACTGTGTCCAAAAAATAAGACCAATTTTCAATTTAAAATTCTCGGGGCTTATGGAATTAAAAATTTTTTTTCTTCTTTAGGTTGCTGGCACTGTCCTTGACACTTATGTGAAATTTCACGTCAAAATATTCATTAGTGTTTGAGTTACGCTTTGCTGAAAACTGATGTCTGAATTAATGAAAAATCTGAAATGTCTGAATTAATTGAGCAAAGACCTTTCATTAAATTTTGTTTGCGGAAACGTATAGAATGTTGCATAAGGCATTCGGTGAGCATTCCTATATCGGAAAGAAATGTTTAGAAGTGGTATAAACAGTTCGAAGATGGCAGAGAACGCGTTGAAGACGAAGAGCCCTCTGGTCGACCATCAACGTCAACCGACGAAACTCAGGTCCAAATTAAAGATTTGGTGCTTGCAAACCGTCGATTTACAATTAGAGACCTTGCTGGTGATGTTGGAATTTCAAAAGGATCGCTCACTTCCCTTTCGGTCCTCAAACCCGTCAAATCTCGATTAGTACAGAAAAAATTGAATGCGCCAGCTCACACTGCATTGATTCTACGTGACTTTTTCGCCAAAAATGAAACCCATATCGTTCCACAACCACAGTATTCACACCGTGCGACTTCTGGCTGTCCCCTAAACTCAAAAGACCACTCCGGGGACGCGGTTTCGAGTTCGATTGAAGAGATTCAACGTGAATCGCCGGGCCCTTTGAAGACCATTCCGCCCAATGACTTTTTAGCCTGCATTGAGGACTGGAAAAAAAGTTGGCATAAGTGCATTGTGTCCGGAGGGGACTACTTTGAAGGTGATGAAATAAATTTGGAAGAATAAATAAAGAGTTTTTGAAAAAAAAATAATTGGTTTTATTTTTTGTACACAGTAGTAAAATAACATTCCGTATTATATGTAAAATGAGAGGAATATACTGTCCCAACAAGAGGAGCATAAAGTTTAATTATATCAATAATGATTGAAATAAAACCTGATTCAGTTTTTTAAAATCCAGACTGCACATCCAAAATATATAACAGGGATATATATTTTGGATGTGTTTTTATTTTTATATATTTTAATGGATATTTTTAAACTGATATTTTTTTTATATTTCGAATGGCAAGTTTACAGGACAACAGGTATAAAAAAATAAATACAAAGAACAAGATAGATTACAAATAACATCAGTTAATCCATGAACTTAAGTCTTAATAAAATAACGCTTCCTTAAAGAAACAGGAGGCAGTGCAGAACAGGAAGCAAGGTGAGACATGTCCATTTCTTCCTGTTATCACACAGGAGACAGAGAGGGTCGGTTTTTTGAGAAGGTGCTTGTGGAGACAATCGTGACCACAGTAAAGCCGTAGCAATGCCGCCGATTTTTCTTTAGACTATTCAGGGATATCATAAATATTATCGTACCAGGTCTTATGACTGTATCTAGCGGCAATATCCTCAAAGATGGAGCCCCTAAGGGCTTTTTAATTATCCTCTCTATTGTTTTTTGACAATCCACCTGCGTTCCACTGCAGAACTCTAAGAAATTCACACTGAGATCCAGACTGAAGGCCGTGTTTGTAGATCATTTTGTCGTATCCGACGTTGCCCTGAGTGCACCATGAAGAGGTAGATCTACGTTGCATTCCAATACCGATATTAAATTAATAATAATAAAAATTAAAAAATAAAAATAAGCAAAGTGAAATTACGCATAAGGTAGTGAAGATTGGTACAAATACGTTATATATTTATATTTTCAGTTTTCATATTACAGATACAGGACTATAAAGCAACAACATCCAAATGGAGCACAGGAAAATAAAGGAGGGGGCAAAATTTTGGAAGGTCAAAGCTTTGTTCAATGCTAAAATTAATTAAACTTTCGCTACATCAACATCCAGTGTGGAGGAAGATGCTGCAACATTATCTCAATCCGAGAATGAAGTCGAAGTTAGCGAAAAATCTGAAACGAGTTAACGAGAAATCTCGAAAGTTAAGAATAAATTAGAGAGTTTGAAGTTTGGTCTGTCCTCTACGGTCACTTTTTGCAAACTTTAGGTTAATTAAACCGGGACCTACAGTTAGACGAGAATTCTGAGTGATTACAAATATCCATTCCACCGCCAGGATTCGAATCTGAAGCCTGTGGTAGCAAAGACCAGAGCACTAGCCATTGGCCATCAGGCAGCATAAATTAGAGAAGGATAATATTCACAAAGAAAATGATAACTTCGGAGATAATCATAATGAAGATGAAAATATACCAGAAGACAGCACATCAGTCAAAGAAGAAGAAGAAAGAGCAGATGAAGAAACTAATAATCTTTTCTGGCATCTCTGATTGACCTTGCCCTGTTCCAGATAATTTAAAAATTGGTTTAATTAAAAGAGGAAGTGAAGCGTTTTAAAAGAAAGACGTGCCATTTGTTTCAATTAAGAGTCTGGGGATAAGACGAAGGGTGCTTGTTAACTGAAAGTTGGCTGTTTGATTCTATATCAGTCAGTCGAACGGCAAGAGAATTTTGAAAATTTGTATGACATATTCAACTAAATACAAAAGTTTGCACCTTTTTTTTTGTTGATGCTCTTTGGCACAAGTGCAAGTTTGAGTAATACATGTGAATTTGTAATTGGTTTCCAACTTTGGTGAAAACTTAATCTGAAAATTCATAATATGAAAATTGCTTTGAAAAATAGATAATTTCAGAAGCAATTCTAATTGCCAACAGAATAATTGATGAAATTAGTCAAAAAGCTGCTGAAACAGTAATTGCTTATTTTGCAAATCATATGTGCATTTCTTGCTTTTACCTTTGTCATTTGAGAGTTAGAGTTTGAATTTATCAAAATTTTTGGAAAAAAATATATTTTAAATTGCTAAAAAGTTTGCATACAAAGAAAAACAAATTCCATAAGCCTGCATTTTGGTACAATATTTTTCTTCTCTTCCCTATTTTGATGACGATTGTAAGTGTATTGTAGCATTTCTTTCTTACAAGAGTTTTGGCATTTCATTCCTAGGAGAGAGGAATGTATGTTATTTGACAAATATATGATATCAACCCATTACTCCACTTTGACAGTAGACAAGCAGTATTGTGGGTAGTTATATTACATGCAATTAGTGTTTTGTACTGATGACGTAGTACCTGACATTCAAATCTGATAGCAGATATTTGGTATCATATGTAAGGAAATTAGCGAATGTGTCTGTGAGACCTTCAGGGGTCGAAATAACTACAGACTGAATCTAAACTATAACATGAGTTATTCCATCTTGATGGGTGATAGACCACGAGCTAAGAAATGTCTGCTCCATTGAGAAGTGAGGGAAGCTGTGCCCCCCTCTTGAAGGAATGTCTTAAAAGGAGGTTTTGGTGAAGAGGTGAGAGAGTTCTGCGACGAGTCGACAAAGAGTGTTGCTTTTCTCTTTTGCTCTTAAAGGCTCGTGCTGACCAAGGCGACAAGATGCAAGCGAAAAAATTTGACCACTCACTAGCCTCACCGTGGTCGCCTGAAACCGGTTTGCAGTCCGCCGCTAGGAGTTGCCCAACTTTCACTCGAAGCGGTTTTTCACTAGGCGTAATGCTATTTCTGACGTTTCGCTGTGAAGGGGCCGAAAAAATTTTGTCGCTTGCCTCTTGAATCTTCACGTCTCTCGCCTCGGTGGGAACGAGCCTTAAGTGTTCAACACGCCGGAGTTTCCGCCTATTTTTAAAGTATACGCCTTGTGGTTTCATGGTTCAAGCCGTGTGATAATTAAGGTCTGTCACAGACCAGTGCATTAGATTCGTCGTAGATATATATATATATATATACACTGAAGTGACAAAAATCATGGGATACCTCTTAATATCGTGTCGGCCCTCCTTTCGCCCGGCGAAGTGCAGCAACTCGAAGTGGCGTGGACTCAACAAGTCGTTGGAAGTCTTCTGCAGGAATATTGAGCCATCCTGTCTCGATAGACATCCATAATTGTGAAAGCGTTGATGGTGCAGGATTTTGGGCACGAACAGACCTCTCGATGATGTCCCATAAATGCTCGATGGGATTCATGTCGGGCGATCTAGGTGGCCAGATCATTCGTTGGAATTGTCCAGAATGTTCTTCAAACCAATCGCGAACAGTTGTGGCCCGGTGACATGGCGCATTGTCATCCATAAAAATCCCATCGTTGTTTGGGTACATGAAGTCCATGAATGGCTGCAAGTGATCTCCAAGTAGCTGAACATAAGCATTTCCAGTCAATGTTCGGTCCAGTCGCACCAGAGGACCAAGTCCATGCCATGAAAAAACAGCCCACACCATTACGGAGCCGCCACCAGCTTGAACAGTGCCTTACTGACAGTTTGGGTCCATGGCTTCGTGGGGTCTGCGCCACACTCGAACCCTACCATCAGCTCTTACCAACTGAAATCGTGACTCATCGGACCAGGCCACGGTTGTCCATTCATCTAGGGACCAACCGATATGCTCACGTGCCCACGAGAGTCGCTGCAAGCGATGTCGTTCTGTCAGTAAAGGCACTCGAGTCGGTCTTCTGCTGGAATAGCCCAAGAAAGCCAAATTTCTCCGCACAGTTCTAACAGACAAGTCCTTGTACGTCCCACATTGATTTCTGCGGTTATTTGACGCAGTGTTGCTTGTCTGTTAGAATTTACGACTCTTTGCAGACGTCGCCGGTCTCGGTCGTTAAGTGCAGGCGGTCGACCACTGCGCTGTCCATGGTGGGATGTTATGCCTGAAATTTCATACTCTCGGCACACTCTTGACACAGTGGATCTGGGAATGTTGAATTCCCTAACGATTTCCGAAATGGCATGACCCATGCGTCTAGCTCCAACTAACATTCCGCGTTCAAAGTCTGTTAATTCCCGTCGTGCGGTCATCATCACGTCAAAACCTCTTCACATGAATAACTTGAACAGAAATGAAAGCTCTGCGAAAGCACTGCGCATTTATACCTGTTCTACGCGATGCTACTACCATCTGAAAATTTGCATATTGCTATCCCATGACTTTTGTCACTTCAGTGTATATATATAATGCTTGTAAATAAAATTTAAAGTGATCACCTGAACCTGAAAATGGCCCTCTTCTTGAAGCCGTTATAAGTCTAGTATAGGCTGAGACGTTACAGTATCCATTTTCCCTTTGTGTATCAAACAAATTAGGAAATCATGCCTACAATTTTAAGTTGAAGTGATAATTGCATAACATAAACTGTAAAATGAACTGAGCATTACAAACATTACATAGGGAATGAAATGAAGTAAACATTACAAACATGATAAATCATATAAGTTTAGAAGCTCTTTACATGAATGTTATACATTTTTGCCTGTCGAATGTTTTTCCATTCGAATGCTTGAAAATCACCATCAAAATCGTTACACACAAAGTTGGAAAAGGATTCTAATAAGGTTTTTGTATACGTTCATTATTTTTTAATAGATTGGTCTATACTTTTCTTACTGATACATGAAACTATGAATGAAATATTTATAAATGTCTATATAAACAAAATATTTTTGCTAAATAAAGTAACAAGTTTACTTAAGTTAAATAATTATCTGAAGATTTAATTTATTCAACTTAGTAAGAACCCTTTAAAGTCTCCGTCTGTACTAGTCTTATAATTGCTTCAAGAAGAGGACCACTTTCAGGATCATGGGAAATTTAATTTTTATTTACAAGCATTATATATATATATATATATATATGTATATATATAAATACAGAACTCTGGGTAATTATACAAAGAAAGTTTGACTATTTCTTAAAGAATATGAAGATGAAGAAAAGAACTAAAAATGATCCTAAAGAGGATGAATCTGGTGCGCTGTATCAATTAGTGATTCCTCGACTTAATTTTTGTCAACAGTATCCTTACATCAATGAGATTAGCAATTTTTAATCAGTTTCTTTTGTTGAAAAATCTGTGATTACATTAAAGCCACGTTTCAGTAAAAATAAAGAAAAAAATTTAATTGAATATTTAAATTAAATTCAAAATTGTATTAAAAGGTAAAAAAAATCCAGGATAATTTGCTACAAACAGCAAATTCGGCAAAAACGACTACAAACCTTTTTATCTGCTTTTAGAGCTAAAAATGTTTGTAGCCGTCTTTTAATCACTGATGAATAAATTAAAAAAAAAAAAAATTTTTTTGTCTTTTATGATTTCGTCATCTCCTTATTTTGATTTAACATAGCCTGAGGATATTATTACCATAATTTCTAAACAAATCATGTTATGCATAAATTTTTGAATGCTTATAGAGTGAAGTGGAATTGCAATAAACAGGAAAACAATAATAATATTGGATGTGATATAAAAGAGGCCTGCTGTCCGATTGGCTAGCGTTTGGAACCGTGGGTTTCAGTTCGAATCCTGGCGGTGACAGGGATGTTTGTGAGTGGTTCGGAATCCACGTTAAACGGCTGGTCCTGGTCTAATTAGTCCAAAGTGTGCAAAAAATGACGCGACAAACTAAACTACGATATAAAATTTCTCTTTTGACGATTTCTTGTCCCATCCATTTTTTTAGCTGTTTTCACCCAGTCCACGTCCAAGTTCAATGGAAATCATGTGTACTACAATATAGTAAACAAGAACATAATGGAAAAGTTGCCCTAAATTTTGAATTCCATGAATACGATGACGATTTGTAGGTTGA